>CM042010.1:17890630-18325630 GCA_023525715.1 Cichorium intybus
TGAATTGTTCTTTGGAATTCATGGCTTTCTAGAGAACCCTTGATTACAAACTTTCTGTCCACAATGAAGTGTACTTACTCATTCAGATTCTAAAGGCCATTAAGGAATTGTCCATGACTTTCGATGTTGTCCGTATAGCGAGCTTTCAGAAATACCATCCTAGACCAGACGATCTTAGGTGGTAAGGTGCATAAGTCCCACCCATTTTAGACTTACTGGCTCGAACAACAAAGGCCACAGATTGACTTTTCCTTCCTAAACTCCAATCCTAAAACAACTCAATCTTCTAAGCTCGTAAAACTCAACTTATTTGACTAACTAGTAGCATGATCACAAATAACAGTATCTCTTGAAAAATACTAATGCTATCACAATCACAAACCATTCGTTTCAAAATTGCAATTTATTAAAAATTTTGAAAAATATTGCTAAAAAATTGAAAATTGATCATTTCTGCAAAAATTTCAAAAAAAAAAAAAATTTCTCTTTCGACCGTCCACAGCACCCCACACTTAAAACCGTACAACGTCCCCGTTGTACAAAAAATTATTTCAAAACAAGGGAGAAAGAGTTACCCATTTTGGACGATAGATTGCTCGGTTGGTACTCAGTATTACAGGTATAATTGCGAACAACGGATCCCTGATTTCGTATTCCGGAGTTGTAGCGCTACAGTGAACATGCCGGTGGTCGAGACAAGTAGAGGGGGCACGGTGACCCCACACTTGTCTAAGACAACTCCTTCTCATTTGGTATATCATGCATGACTCAACAAACAAATTAAAACAAACATGATAAAATATAAACAGAATACAGATAAAGGTGTCATAAGTTTTATACATATATCCCAAAAAATAAAAAGAAAGAAAAAGTAAGAAAAAGTACATCAATCATCACCAGGTGGCCTGGAGGGTCCAGCCTCATGATCGTGGGCCCTGGCTGGGAATGGTCGAGGATCCTGGCCCTGAGCTGATGCAATCTGTAGAAGTACCTCCCCGATCCACTCAAGTTGGTCCTCGATCCTGGCAACCCTGGCTGCCAGGTCCTCCTGCTGTGGCTGTGGTGCTGGCTCGGCGGGTGCCTCCCGCCTCTGTCGTCTCCGGCCCGGCTGTGCATATGCCGGCTGGGGGTCCTGGCGTGGCTCCGTCGGCGCTCGAATGAACTGCCCCGGACGCTGCTGCTCGATGAGCCTCATCCTCTCCAGAGTGCGCGCCGTAGTGCGAGACGGAGGCAACGCGGTCAAAGAAGCGGCCACGGAAGCAGTGAGGATCCCGTATGAGCAGGCCAGGCGGGTAATGAAATACCCCTGGGCCAGCGGACTGCTGGCAGAAGCTCCCATCGAGTGGGTGGAGAGGGCGACTACGAGGGCAAATGGAAGGTGGAGGAATCTGGAGGGGTCTAGGAGAACCCAAAAATAGGTCATGTCGTCACCCGACACCTTCTCGCCCCCCTCCCGATGCATGATGGTGGTGGAGAAGATACGGTGCATGAGGCGGTGGAGTGGGTCGCGAAGTTGGCTCTCCCGGGAGGTCCCTGCCTCGTAAATGACGTTGGACAGCGGTGCCCAAACCTCTATGTTGGCAGCCCTGTCCGGCTGCCCCTGGGTACAAGCCCCAAAAAACTGGGTGAAGTGGCGGTGCTGGAGGTCCGCCGGAGTGTATAAGCCGACTCGCCTCCCGAACTCGCGGAGGTTGCACTCCCTCTACTCACCCCCAAGCTAAATCGAACTATCCTAGACCGCGGGTCTGACGCCCGGGGTGTAAAATGGATAGTAGAAAGGAACTCCAGGAGGAGCTCTGTGTAGACCACGTCCTCGTCCGTAGCCATAATCCTGTCCCAGCCACGGCATGAGGTGCGATGTAAATATGGCTCAATCGCACCCCAGAGCCCCGCGTCTCTCAAAATGTCCCGGTCGATGACTGTCGCCTCAAGAACCCGGCGACTAGTCAGTGCGTCTCTCCGCGAGATGTACTCCGCGGAGCTAGCAAGTCCCTCAGGGAACTGGAGGAAAGGGTGATCTAACCTGAACATCATCTGCAAAAGGACACATAGCCACAAAAGAAATTTTTTTTTGCAAAATTAGTCCTTTTCTTCCCCACCGCACCGCGGCGCGGCCCACGAGCAAGGGCGCGGCGCGGCGTGCGGCTGTTGCAAAACCCCAATCCAAACTCGCGATTTAACCTGCTAACACTCAATCCAATCATACCACAAGATAGCCTAAGTGCCGACTAACTCATCTAGGGTCTCTATTTGGCAAAACAAACACCCTATGAGTTAGCATTGGCGATTCTAAGTTTTAAACTATTTTGGGCAAATCACTAAAATTAACCACCTAATTACTAGTTTTAACAACTAATAGATAGTTAGAATAGTGTACCTTGGTAGTAGAAACAAAATGAGCAAGAAAAAACGCAAGAGAAATTCATCGATCAGAGCTCCGAGTCGTGTGAGGTTGGGTTGAGTCGCGGCTTACCTTAATATAGCGAGAAAACCGACTGATCAATTCCCGCGTCGCGCATTTGTGCTTTGCGCGTCGCGCGTGTCACCAAATCAACCCCTGCGCATCGGGTTGGTTTACGACCCCGCGTCGCATAATTCAAAAACCCGCGGCGCGGTCTTCAAAAATTTCAAAACTTCTCACATGACCCCACACTTATTTTAGACCACTAATACCTGCAAAAGATTGATGTATTTTCATAATTACTTCTAAGAAATATAAACCCTAACTTACGACACGCTGGATTGCCTCCCAACAAGCGCTAAGTTTAACGTCTTCAGCCAGACGTACAGTCCTTTTACAGCTACGGTGGATCGTACGCCTTCTTCCTTCGCTGAATTTCAGTCACCACCGTCCCTTTATTGTCCACATGCTCCTTCCACTTCCCTGGGTCGAATGGCTTGTTGGTTCTCCTGTTACTACCCAGCTGCCGTCTTCTGATGATTTCCCGCGAATGCTTGGAAGTAGCTTTGAACCTCCAAGCTCGGTCCTTCCTTCTATATCTCTTTAAAATCACTGGCTTGACATGAAGCACGCCCAGTGCTGCTTCCAGTAGTTGTTTTGCATCTCGTTTGCTAGTGTCTCGCATGCTATCTTCAGGTTACAATTTTGGTTTGCAGTACCAATAAAAATTTTCCAATCGAATGGAATCGGAAGGCAACATATCAGGATGCTTCCATATGTCCTCATTTATAGTATTGATTACATCTAATTTTCCATTCATGAATGGATCATGAGTGGTGATAACATCATGTTTATTATTTTCAAAAATCAATTCGTCAGCATCAACTTCTTGATCATCGTCCAACAGGTGGATCGGAACCAAGAGTGAGCGACTGGTTTGATCTGATGGTGGTACAAAGTCACCCATCATCAGATCCTTGCTTTCAAATTTCTCAAAATTTTCAAAAATTACGGGGTCGGGGGTAATATTGTCATCTACACCCCCTTCCTCAAAGAAATTGGTAACTTCAACAATTTCAGGATTTGTTGGGCTGGAATCTGTACTGTCACTTACAGTCCCCTCCACAATATCCTCATCAACCAAATTGGCTGGTGATGGTATGGATTCACCCAACACCAGATCAACATTACTAACACTCTCAAAAACATCAAAAGCTGTTGAGTCAGAGATAGCATTGTCACCTACAACCTCTTCCTCAACAACATTTTCGACCATCTCAGTGGTCTCTTGACTTTCCCACGGTGTATGCCCTTCCATCACATATTCGGGTGATGCAAGTTCACACACATTATTACTGGTATAAAAATCACTCGCCTCTGGTTCTGGCGAAGGTGGTGAACATTTCCAATTTTCCTCTAACCTATCTAAAGAAGCTTGCACTTTTTCAAGAGCTTCAGCCTGGTCCTTCTGCTCGTGGTAGTTATTATACATGAGTACCCAAAGTTGGGCCCAAGTTGCAGAATTCTCAGGCTGAGATGACTCCTCGGTCCGCCATCCATTGTCATCGAATGATCCATTGTAGCAACCATCCTCGTAATAGGTGTCGGCCGGATTTTCATAATCTTCATAATACTGATCCGGGTACATGTAATCACCCATTATAAGGATGTACACATACCAAAAATCTGCAAACTAAAATCAAACATAAAAAATAAGAAACTAAGTCCTATAAATCACCTAATCTAAGCGCATAGCTCCCCGGCAACGACGCCAAAATTTGACACGCCTAGGTCGTCGTGCGGTCAAAAATAAAGAAAACCCTAACACACACTAGTACAGTGGTAGTCAGGGTCGATCCGCAGGAGCTTCATGGTTAGACTAAATGACAGATTACCAACTAGTAGTGTCACGCTACAGTCGGAGGATCTAGTTTCTACCTTCTTAATTACTCACAACCTAAAGTGATGATCAAAACAAACTCAAGCTAAGCAAAGCTAAGCTCAAATGAACCTAGTCACTTTCTGAAATCAGAAGTGCATCTCTGAATCAGAAGCAAACAAAGGCATCCAAACTAAGCAAAACTAAGCAAGCATAAAACTAGCCACTAACTAAAGTTCTACTGAACAGTTACTAGCCAATGTTTAATGCCTAAAAACTAACCTAATTAGCTACTGATTTCAGCAAAAAAAAAACAGTCCCAACAAGGTCAAAACACATCCAATCACAACTCAAACAATCAAAATCCAAAACAAGCATAAAAACACCGAAAAACCAAGATTACTTGTAACCAAATGCTTCTCATTAACCAAAACCAATATCCAAACATCAAAACAGTAACCAAATGCTATAAAACAGAAACCTAAAGTGCTCAAGGCCAGTGGTTGTCACCCCCAAAGACCTTAGCCACAATTACCACTTGATACTAAAAGGAAATTAAATTATAAAATATAAAATACCAATTGAGATGTTGCCGGAACGAAATCTTGGAGTCAAAGAGCTTCAAGGTCGATTTTACACCCGGTCTTTGCTGGGGTTTTCGACTGGAAATGCCTCTATTTATAGTTGCAAATTTCCCGCAGCCGCGCCGCGCAATTGAAGAATCCGCGGCGCGCATACTTATCAGATCCTGTTCTTTTCGTCATTTGAATGTGTTACACAGCCTTAAGCCCGCGTCGCGTATTTGAGAAACCCGCGGCGCGCGTACGTATTTCCTTGATTTTTCATTCTTTCCCAAACTTCTTTCTTTTGCACGCTTTTAGTCCCTGTTTCCATTCTTTTCTTCCAAACAAGTCCTGGCACGAAAAGTGAGAATATGCAGACATATCTGATATAATTTCATCAAGAACAGGGCTCAACAACGCCTAAAATACTTGATATCACTAGGCGTTGTCAGTAGTGGCAGGTTCGTCGGCTTCTGCAATAAAGAAAACAAATAAATAAATAAATTTAACATTTTATTATATTTTTATATTGTGAATCAATGAGCAAATACGATTTAAAAGGTTGACATGAAGTATTAAATCTAATTGTAAACCAAAGATAATGAATTTCGACAAAAGGACTAAAAGCGTCAATTTGGCCAAACTTACCCTAAGTATATTTGACTAGTCATGGATGTGGAAAATTAGAAATATTATGAAGGAATTGACCTATAACTTAGAGTAAGTTAAATAAGTCATTAAGTTTATATTAATGACCATATAGTGAAGAATTTTAGTGTAAGGGACCATTTGTGTCAATTTGGGAAACTAAGGGTTAGTGTTGACCTAGTCAATTACTCAAGTGAAATAATAATTATATTTGGGGCAATTGTATGAATATGGAGACTTCTAGGTAAAAGAATGGACTTTTGGGGTGTTGGGTGAAGAAAGATCAACTATGGGGACTAATGTTGCAAAGTTGTGAAAGATATCAAGTTTTTGATGGGGGTTTTCCCCATTTCAGCCTCATTCACGTTTTTGATAGAATGAGAGGAGGGAAATGGGGATTTATAAGGATCCCAAGAAGAATAGGTGCATTTTCTTGAAGATTGATCATATACTTGAAGTTTCCAAGCAATCTAAGGAAGGAGATATGTTGTAGTGACTTGGAGGTGAGACTAAGGACTTGAGCTAACACTCAACTAAGATGATTTGATGGATGAGATGATGTCTAGGAGCGCCTCCAATGCATCAAACGGTGTGTGGAGTTAGTGTTGACTCGTCTGTTGACCTTGGGTGAGTTTACCGGGAGTACACATCATTCCCACTATCTTTTGTGTGTGTGTTATCAATTACTTTTCATGCATGTTATTATGTGCAATGTGTTATATGATTACTACTTGTGCATTGCATGAAAATGAGTTTCTAAAGATGATTTTAAATAAATATGATAATGATGTTTTGAAAGATGTTTTGAGCATCCTATTTGTGCATTGCATTGCATATAGGATGGGATTGACCGTGTGAACCTTATGATGACCTTAAAGATGATGGGCTAAAATAGCCACCTTGGTGATGATTATTCCACATAAAGGGTTAAGATGGGCCCTCAAACGATGTTTGTGGAATTGTTCCCGACAATAGGGAACCACATGAGGGAGTTGCTAACCCTCATGGGGCTAGTGTAATGGCCACTAGTCCTAGTTTTTGCCTATACGGGGATCGAGTGACATGCTTTGTGTGTGTCATACATGAACTTAGGTAGGTGCCATTGTGGTGAGTTGGACTTTTATGAGATGGACATGGGTTTGAGATTGTTGCATCATGCATTGCATTTGCATATCATAACTATCTATTTTGAGTAAACCTTTATGATGTTTTAAATAACTTTTGAAATGTGTGTTAAAACTATTTTTGGGGGGTTTATCCTGAGTGTGGTAGTTCACTACTCACTCGAAACGGGTCAACCTCGGGTAAACTCACTAGGCATTTCAATTGACTAAATTATTTTGATGTGTACTCATGTTGAGGAGTTTAGATGATTTAGAAGAGCTGGATGTTTAGAAGGCCACAGTTTGTGTGGTTTCATTTTAAGCCGTGTAATGGTATTTGAATTGTAACAACCTCGCTACTTTATAAATTAAAATGATTTATCTAAAGTCGGACCAAATGACTTTTCCGCAACTTGAACTTTGAATGATTTCTTAACAAACCCAATGTGTTTTAAAACGGTTTTTGAACGAAACTTACATCCTTTTTGAAGATGTTGAAATTAAGGTTTTTCACTAAAAGGGTATTTTTGAACAATGATGATAATATGGTTGTTTTAAAAGGTATTTTATGAAAATCCTTAAGCGAGGGTGTTTCATATTCGAATTATATATATATATATATATATATATATATATATATATATATATATATATATATATATATATATATATATATATATATATATATATATATATATATATATATATATATATATATATATATATATATATATATATATATATATATATATATATATATATATATATATATATATATATATATATGGGAAGGTTCAATATAGAACCAAACTAAATCATCTGACCATAGAACCATCCTTATAACCATTGGATCATTATATCAATGGATTAGATTAAAATGGACGCATTAAGAAGCTATGCACCTTATGTAGAGAATCATACCCATGCAAGGGCATATTGGGTTTTTTATCCATCCCTAAAATATTGGAGCGTCAAATATTGCGTGATTTTTTGAAACATATATTCATCTATGAACATATGTTCATTTATGAACAATGTTCATCTATGAACATATGTTCATTTACAAAGAATGAGTATGTTAATTGATGAACATTTGTTTATTTATAGGGAATAATAAGTAGATGAATGCATGTTCATTGATGAACATTTATTCATTTATGAACATATGTCCATTTACAAAGGAATAATATACAGAGAAGGAGATGAACATTTGTTTGTTCATTGATGAACATATGTTCATTGATGAACATTTGTTCAATTACTGGACGTATTTATTGGCGGTTTTATTTCTAGTATTTCCATTTTACCATTATACCCTTAATGAATGAATCTAATCAAACGATTAAGATGGTGTATCTTTGGTTAAGTGATATAATTTGGTTCTATGTTGAACATATATATATATATATATATATATATATATATATATATATATATATATATATATATATATATATATATATATATATATATATATATACAAGAATACAGAAAATATTAAAAGTTGGACAATGAATGTTGGCTAAAATGATATTTTTGTCGGTAACCTCTTTTAAATATATTAAAAGTTTTTATTCATTTTATTTGGACATTCATTAATAATAACATTGGACTCCATGTCACATGTCATATGTTTCCTTTATTTGAGTGAGTCTTTAATTCAATCTTCTGCTTACATTCAAAGGAATATCTCACTTCATATTAATGGCCATTCCATGCATGTTTCAAGGATCTTTTAGTTGTCATTTTATGAATATAAAAATTATATTTTTTTAGAAATATATGTAGATACAGTAACAAAAGTGGAAGATGAATGCATGAGTTCCATCTTGCATTGAGTAAAAGAAGTCGAGCCAAAGATTTTGGCGATGGAAGGAAATTAACGAGATAGTTAACGTCATTTTGAATCAAAATTATGTTGTTTAATGGTTTTGTACATAAGAATAGTGTTATGATGAACGTTTTTAATTTAAAATCCCATGTACGTGAAAGCTAAAAGACAAAAAACAAATATGTAAGTTAATTGAATTTTTCAATCAACGTCTTTAATCAAGAAAGTGATAGAATTTAGATCTAAGACAAAATACAAACATGCATTTTAAATCAATTTTAACTTTAAGAATTTAACTAAAGTAAAAAATTTCCAATTTTGTTCATTTAACTATGTTATGTTATTTAATTTAATAATACTGTAAATTGCTTTTAGTTTTTATTTTTATATTAAATAAGTATAGAAACACAAATATGGTTGTTATTTACAAACCCAATTGAAGTATTACATCTTCAAAATTATAAAAATTTCTATTAGAACTGAAGTATTATGCATATAAATATGTTTGATCTATGTATGGGGTAATCCACGTAGCAGAACACAGTCTTTTATAATGATTCAACTGATAAAGAAATAGGAGGTTATTCTTCTCTTAATAACACTATGACATATGGTTGTTATTTACGAACCCAATTGCAATAGCAACATGTTCATGCATCAGTGATGGAGTAGACTCAAGCGGGAAGTATGTTATACTGATAACATTGCTTAGAGAATGTAATATATTTTGTTTGGTCCGCGTCTCACCCCTCCATTAAATCAGCCCGACTTTTGGACCAATCATTTTCATGGGGTCCAAGACAAGCAGTTATCGCTTGGAATCCATAATTTTCATCACCTAGTACATTATGCACATGACTTATATAAATATGCAATATATATGGAAATTGATTAATGCATGATTATGAGTAGTGTCTTTGGCTTGAGTATGAACTATGCCTTGATGGCTCATGATTCACTATGACATTAACCCCATTTTCAAATGTGTTTGCGCAGACATTTCTATGAGGTTCTTTAGTTGGCAATTTAACTCGACTATTTTTTAAAGTATTATGCTTCGAGCTTGGTCGACCGTGGTTATTAATTTAAACAACAAGTTCAGGAAGAAAAGTTGAATGGCTTTCAAAGTTTTGAGCAAACATTTGTGCTTCATCATCAACTTGCACATCAACAGACACTGATAAATAAAGTTTTCTCCAAAACGTATTAATCAAGTCAAGTGGAAGAGGTAAACCTGCATTCATATAATTCTTTTGTTCATGCACACAAGGTAATACATGAGTCATACGCAATTGACAATTACAACTTAAGCCATCGTTCTCTCAAGTTCAATGAAAAGGTTATCCAAAGCATGTATCGAAATAGAGCGCCACAATAATTCGAAGTGTGGTGCATCAAATCTATGTTTCATGATGGTTTTCCTTTGTTGCAAGGTTGCTTTCATAATAGTAAGTTGTATCCCGATAACATTATGAATAAAAGAGAGACAATGGTGACGGTGAAGGAGTAGCAATTGTAATTTATAAGTTGATAATAATAAACTTTGTAAATGACTAGTATTTGATATTTATAAGGGATGATATATTTTTTAAAATTGGAAGTTACAAAATATGATGAATTATTTTTTGAGATGTGTACAACTTACAAATGAAATGATAGCTTAGTCTATCATATTTGCAAGTAGTAAATAGTTGATGAATTATTTTCTTGAAATGTGTAAAATTTATCTACTAATACATAGATTCTTATTGATATTTGAAAGTAGTATAAAATTTGATGAATTACTTTTTGCAAATTGTAAAAAGATTGATAAATTATTCTGAATAGATAAGAATGTATGTGTTATATGTTGGGAATGGTAAATATTACAATATACACAAAACGAATATATAAGTTGTACGTTGTATATGGTTGTGCATTGTATATAGTTTTTGCATTAAAAAATAATATCAACCAAATAAATAAGTCCATAACATTTATATATATAACGACAAAAGTTCTTTTCTCTCAAACGTCTCCTCCCTTATATTGAGGGAGACAAATAGTGGGTTCCTAGATCTAAATAACAACCACATCATATAAGAAAACATAGATTGTAAGTGTAACTAAAAGAACAAACTAGTTTATTGAATGATTTGATTTGGTTTGGATACATATCTGAAGTTACTATTATACAGATGAAGAAGATGGCGCTTTAAACTCAAATACAGACCATTGCACTTGCCTCTAGCTCCAAAATAACCCATTTCAGGTGTGTTTTGACCGAATTACCATTAATAAAATAAGTAGAAGATAACCCTCCTTGTTGTTCTTATCGTTTTTTGGGATCTCACCGGACTCTCTGTGTGTGTGTGTGTGTGTGTGTATATATATATATATATATATATATATATATATATACAGACAAACCCACATAGATACATACATACATACATACATACATACATACATACATGCATATGAGTAGGTTAAAAGAAGATTGAAAACCCTTGCATTCGTGAATCTCTTTGATGAAAGATTAAGCATCTTCAAGACTTTGTAAATGTTGGTGTCCCTACTAGTAATAGTAGTATACTTTAATATTGAAAGACAATTAGAAGAGAAACTTTAATAGCTTAAACTGATATGAATTTTAAACATGTCATCACAATTAACTCACTAGAAGTAATATCAATTCACCTTTAGGCTGTTTCTAAATAACAACCATTTGATTGTCAACAATATGGAATCAACACCAGTAACCGACTTTATAGTTGATATTTAGCTACCAATCCAACCATAAGTGTCAGTTAATGCCTATATGATGAAACCTAAGAACATGTATATACCCTCGCCCATTATCTGTGACACACGGTTTTGAACGAACTGATAGTACCACTACAAGGAGGCCACTACAAACAAACGATTATAGAAATTTAGCAACCACTAGACAAAAAATTTAAATTATATGAGCATCTACTATAGCACATGTTGAAACTTAAAGCCATCCATAAGAACACAAACAATGTGATGAAACCTTTAAATATGCACAACACTGAAAGAAAATACACCCTAAAGATACCCACTAAACATGAATTTTATGCTTTCAACTGAATCCCATCCCATTCCAGTTGCCTTCAACTCTAAGCCAACCCATTGTAGTTGCACTTTGACCAAATTACCTTTAATGAAAAGTGTGGACAAGAATTGTCCTCGTTGTTCTTATAGATTTTTTGGTTTTAGTGGATCTGAACCCTATATATATATATATATATATATATATATATATATATATATATATATATATATATATATATATATATATATATATATATATATATATATATATATATATATATATATATGGGTCTAAATTCTCATTAACATCTTGTGCAGGATTCGTGATAACATCTTGATCAAGATACTAAAGCTTACTAACCGTTTTACTTTTCTCTTTATTTGGTTACCCCTTTGATTCAAATCTTGAATACGTCAACAAAGACCCGGTCAAATCGGAACTACCATAAGAAATATGGAGAAGAGCTTAATCTGTCACAAGATCTCAAAACAGAAGATAATACCCAGATGTTCTAAAGGTACGTTTCTGTCCATGTTGGTTTCTTTTGATGATTACTCCCACTGGTTTTAATACCAGTTGTAAAATCAATCAAACTGTCACATAGACTGTATCTCGTCCTAAGGTTATCTTAATTGGCAGCAACCGGGCTCACCAATGCTTTCAAGTAGTCGGATTGTAAATCCGTACCAACTATAGTGTTTTACCACTATTCGGTATGTCACCCCGATCATAACTACTTATGACGGTGATCAATACTACTGGTTTAAGAGAAGATTATGTCAGAATTAAAACAAAAATCTGATTTCTGCTCTAAGCCTAGTGATGACTAAAGGTTATTTCACTTGGCTAATCCTGAACTGATTCAGGACTGTCCCAACTCCCACTGTTTCCTTAGAACATGAGTTCTTTCTAAAAGAGCTCTTTCTCTTCCAGGTACAGCGGGATAGCCAGTGAAACGACATTTCTGATAAGGTTCAGGCTAGTCATGAGGTTCGGACAAACACTACAAGACCCTGGACCTTTAATGTACAAGTGGGACAATCCCAGCTTTACATTTCAGACAGTATCTGCAAAACCTACTTAGTCGAAGGATGTGGTTGGAATATGGTCTGACTGGTTTAGTATTCAATTTATTGGAAACTAATTTGTGACACCCTATTTTCACTGTTTACAAATACCATGGTTTTTCGTATAAATACTTGAGTACAAAAATACGGTTTATCAAAAACCAATTATTTACATCTTTAAAACTGTGGGTGTTACAAATCCATACCAAATCTAACCATAGTAAGCAAGAAAAGGATTAAACCTTGCGTCCAAGATAGGAGCTAACTCAAGCTCCACTCCAGCTAAACTTCATCCCATTTATAGCAATTTACTTTAACCTGGAATACATGGCAAAACATAGAATACGTAAGACAAAAATGTCTCGTGAGTTACATGAGTTTTAGACTCAAACCTTTAACTTCTTTTTCCAACTTTTATAAAATTTATATCATAAAACTTCTGTCAAAACTTTATAGTATTAACATACTATAACTTTTTTACTTCATCTAAATCATTTCATAACCTACTTTGGAAAAATAACATTTTTCACAACTTTATAGTAGTAACATACTATAATTCTTTACTTTTCAAAATCACTTCATAATATACTTTACAAAAATAACATCTTCCAAAACTTATAGTAGTATCATACTATAACTCTTTACTTTTCAAAAATAGCTTCTTTCTTACTTTCTTTGACTGGTTATATAAGCTTGCTGGATTTTTATACTTAGGGCTTTAATCACCATAGGTGATACCCCAAGTCTCTATGGCTAGAAGGAACAGATCAATCCTCACCATAGAATTGCTGAGGCGATCTACTTCGCGATGGGGCTTGTCCCCAGTAGACCCCTTACCTAACCCGGGTAGGTTGGAACATAGTTCCCTTACTAACGCTGCTTGCTACAATTACCAGTCATACAAAAACTTGCTGCTTGCTTGAACATTTCTCATAAACACATAAATTGTGGCTAGGAGCCAAACTACATCATTTTATGTCTTTATGGCTAGATGCCAAATATAGCTTTCATCACATAATTTTCATATGTTTAAAAATTATAACTTTCGTCACATATGTAAAAATATGTTTTTATAACAATCTAAGCTTTATGTTAAATCATACTTTTCAACATCTTATGGCTATATGCCATTCATACTCGAAAACATATATAGTTTGTAACTAAAACATACTTCTTAAACATCTTGTGGCTATATGCCTATCCATACTTTCAAACATGTATAACTTGTATACAAAATATACTTTCACATGATGGGTTCATAGACCAAAACATACTTTCACATGATTGGCTCATAGACCAAAACATACTTTCACATAATTGGCTCATAGACCAAAACATAACTTCAAATATAGCATTATACTTTCACAAACAAGTTAGAAATAATAATCTTGCATATAATTTCACATATAGAAATTTTTATAAGAAATCTTGAAAATACTTACTTGCCATGTACCCCAGAATGGGTAAAAATACTGCATGTACTCACCTCATATATTGCTAGTGGATTGACTACTCGTTCCTTGCATTTATACTCTTTCAACTCCCAATTACTTGACTTGCACCTATATGTAGTATATGATACATTAATTTACATTATAATTGACTCTATAACATATTAGAATCCTTATTATACCATTAGAGGTCGGAACGAGTGTATATCTTTTAAGTATTTAACTTTAGATGAGTCGTATTCAATACGTACACTACAATAGTACCCTCGAGGGGTCGTATTCCACATTAAAATTTATTCCACCACTTTTAAACCATTTTGGACATGTACTTAAAGTTTGGGATCATTTGGACATGTCTAGCAAGTTTCGGAGTCTAAAAACCCCTGTTTGAAACACACGACTCGTGCAAAATACATGCCTAAAAGAGCACGACCCGTGTTTGCTTTAAATAACAACATATTTTGAGGTGCAGGGGGGGCACGAGTCGTGCATAATGAGCATGACCCGTGCTCTTTCTGGGCAGATTCATTTCAGTCCAATTTCAGTTCGATTTTGCACTGTAGCAGTCCGATTTTTACCCTATCACTTGCTGTTTTGACTTATTAAGAACTTGATACTTAACTTAATACTTATGGAATCATTTCATGACCAAAACCTTGAGTTTACCTCAAGTTTTAACCCATGGAATCATCCAAATCCTTGACAAATCATAGAAATCCCGTTTTTGACATTTTTGGTCAAAAACTGAAATTTCTTGAAACTAGCTCTTACAACTAATTTCTTCCATCTTTTATAGTATGTTGAACTTCATAAAAACCATTAAAACCATCTTTGATCACAAGGACCCGTGAACTAGGGTTCTTGAGCAAAGATTCCTCATTTTCAAAAATTCGACAACACTTCTCAATTGAAGTGTGTTTACTTGTCATTTTTTAGTATACTTAGATGGAAATAGATCTCTGGAATCATTTCATAAACTTCATAAACCAATTGTCCAGATTCCATCCCAAGAAGACGATGAATAATAGGTGTTCAAACTTTGATTTCTTACCTCAAATGTTTGGGAACCTTAAATTCCAGCTCCAATTCCTCGTATCCTTCCAGAAAATCACGACCTTCAGCTCTCTCCCGAAGCCTCCATAACTCTCTGATAATTTCTGAGACTTTAGGAGATATTTTCTCTTATTTATACTTCCAATATTTACATTTTCCACCCCTCAAGTTCCAACTCTTTCATTATGGCACTAAAAATCACATTTTATTACATAAAGTTCTATTCTTTACAAAAGTGGTCCTAAGACCCAAAATCTTGCAACAATGTTCCATTAACTTCCAACTTGACATTTTCTTAACATTTTTGGTCATTTTCATGTCAAATGACCATTTTGCCCTTTTTGGTCAAATTTCACTATTCACGCGGTAAAACTTCCAAATTTCACATAAACTTTTATTTCTTATATTTTTATTTCACAAATACATATTATCTTACATAATGGTCTTATAATGGGTCGAAAGACCAATTTACCCTTTTATGGTAAAATGACCAAATTACCCTTTTTCACCATTTTTCTCCAAATTCTTGGTAGTTTACCACATTTCTAAGTAATTTATTTTAAAACTTTTAAAATATTTTTGGTCTTTTCTTTAAGTATTTTCTCAAATATAAATTCGAGATTTTTGGGTCGTTACAACTACCTCCCCCTTATTGGGATTCCGTCCTCGGAATCATCACACAACTACTAATACCATCTTTTATTAACCCATACTCATATTTTTATTACATCTCTTTTTACCTCATTTCCTTGATATGGAAATCTCTTAGTAAAACTCGTTCTGCAAAATAGTTTCATACTTATATACTTTTATCAAATATAGCAGTCTACTTATAATTCTTCTCATATCTTTATTAGAACATGTGAGATTATACTCATCGGATTCTTTACTTATAAAACTTCTTTCCATGTACAATTGGTAAAGCTTTGTATTTATACAGATTTATAAACACACAGTATCTTTTTTTTTTTTCAATCAAACATCAATAGCTTTCTTTCTTTATATAATTCACAACATTAGTCCTTATAAACTTGTACAGTTTTACTATTGAAGTTGTTCTATTATTTTAGTCAACTTTCTTCTTAATTCACACTTTTAAGGAAAAATCATTTTTCACATACTTTTTACTCATTTCCGGTACATTATATGTATTACCTTCTCTAATACTTGTTTTATATCATTCTTTACTTGTAGTACTTTCATATTCAACATATAGTCAACTTAGATATTTCTTTCATCTTCCTTTATTATTTATGAGATTTCATCCTCATTTACTCATCATACATAATGGTATCATTTCTATTACATTTTTCATCTTCTTGTGTACCCCGTGTACCATGCTCATATTATTATTTATGTTTTAGTACTTCTTTGCCAATTCTTATTTTTCACATTAGTGCTTAGTTTAGCACCTGATCTTCTGTTTACTCTTTCCTCACGGTATCTAAATTGTTTACCATGATTGATTCGAAATGTGTTTTTCTTCAATTCACTTATGGAACTTCATACATGTTGCATACTATAATTTACATTCCCATACTTACTTTACTTTTCATAATATTATTATCTTGTGGTGTATTTATGTTTCATAAACCACATTCATTAACTTCTTGACATATTCTTACAAGTTCTTAGTTGCATAATATACACATATGTATATACTTGGTTCTCTCTTGGTTTAAGAACTCAACTAGATATTTTTAACATTTTCGTCCCATGACGAATTCTTGACATAACCTTCAATTACCATTACTTCTCATTACTCTTTACTTGTTATAGTTAATGCTAAAACAATAATTTTCTTGCCTTTACATCTTTTACCATTTCTGTCATGTGTTATAAGGCTATATGCCTAACACATGTTGCTATTTTTTTCATTTAAATTCCACTTCTTTACACTATATATTTCTTTATGTCATTATGTATTTCATATAAAACTTACTTCTTATGTATCTTTAGGTGATACACAATTGTCGTTTATTTTCTCGTCATCTTTTGTTCTTTTGTATTTCGAGACCGTATGCCCGATACATTATTTTACTCCTTTGCTTCATACCTTATAGTATTCTAATTAGAATACTTATTTCATAACCACTTTTATACTTTTGTACATCATATTTATATATATCCAAAAACTTACTCATGCTTTCACACTTTTAAACACATATATATACACTTCTTTGTATTTCATAGCTACTAGCCATGTACTAACCATTTCTCACAATCTTTGGATTCCTTTACCCATCATTTTTATTCGGAAGTAATAGCTTCCTGTCTGTTTATTTTAGTTTTTATTTTATCTTTGATTCTTCATCTAATACTTTTTTTTTCCAAATTCTCATCATCAGGTACTAGATCTAGCACCTCTTACTTAAATATTTTATTTATTCTGGGACAACTTTTAATATTCTTCTTTTAAGAATCAAATTACAAATTTATAACTCGTACTACTTCCTGTACAGTCTGCTATTACTTTACATTAATTAATATTATTTGCATAATTTGATCCACAATTACTTATCGTTACTTCTGTTCGGGTATCTCATGTATGTATATCTTCATTTGAATGCCGTTTTTTTTACAGGCCAATTCGCGCCAACAACTTCCAAATCTATATATAAATATAGCATTCAACTTATCATCTCAAAATGGTTTCCATCTGTTTATGATGTAGTAAACAAGGCATAATATTCTTGCTTTACTTAAACTTCTTTCTTTTCGACTATGCACCACGAAGCTATTGGACTTCTGTACCGATCATCCGTCATCTTTATTTACTCTTCAGTTATCCTGCTGCTTGTCTCTTTACTTGACTCACCACTACTTACAACTTATTCAATTGTCCATTCTTTGGACACTTTTATTTATCATCTTTGTTCAATCTTGACAGTTAGTCTTCCACTCTCTGCTACAATCGTCATCTTCTATCCTTAGCTTTTCTCATAGTTTTAATATTAGCGTCTTACAACGATATTCTGCTTCCTTTATATATTTATTATTCATACATCTTTTAAAAATTTTGAAATTTTAATGGTCATGCCCAAGGCACACCACCTGCTTGCATTAAACTCTTCTTTACCACTCTTTTATTTTTTTACAATTCTATGTACTATCAGTTTACTCTGCTTAAAATTTTCATTCTTCATGTAAGAGTCTTACAACTCCTATATAGGTAATCAATACCCATATTTCCTCTTTAAATTACTCTTATTCATACTTTTTCTCGCCTTGACAGGCATATATTTTAATATCCTTCAATTTGTCTAAGAAATATTATTTATCACTTTATTTCTTTTACTTTACCATACTAAGTGGTATATTTATATACCCACTGCATTAGCTTTTAATACTCATAACCTTACCCACCAGAATACCATAATTCCTTTGTGATTCCACCAGCCTCAATACATACCCTGTGATTATGATAATACGGGCCCATATTACCATAATCACCTATACATATTGATTCTGCTGTTACCACAAGGTTTCATGGGATACTGGTTCCTTAACATATTAACACCATTATATGTACACGATAATCACTACTAAAATCTTACTACTTTATAAACATAGTCTTTAATAAATTTAGACGGTTATGGAAAATATCATATAATTTTCCTAACGGTCAAATCTTTGCTCACTTTAAACGTTAACTTAACACTTCTTAGTGTTACATATCCACTTATTTTAAATAATACATAATGTCTTAATCATTTAAGACACCATATAGCATACTTTCATGAACTAACATACCTATAGAATGAGTTTAAGCCTAGGAGTGGAACAAGCCAATCCTAATTCGCTTAAACTATGGCTCTGATACCAACTTGTGACACCCTATTTTCACTGTTTGCAAATACCATGGTTTTTTGTATAAATACTTGAGTACAAAAATACGGTTTATCAAAAACCGATTATTTACATCTTTAAAACTGTGGGTGTTACAAATCCATACCAAATCTAACCATAGTAAGCAAGAAAAGGATTAAACCTTGCGTCCAAGATAGGAGCTAACTCAAGCTCCACTCCAGCTAAACTTCATCCCATTTATAGCAATTTACTTTAACATGGAATACATGGCAAAACATAGAATACGTAAGACAAAAATGTCTCGTGAGTTACATGAGTTTTAGACTCAAACCTTTAACTTCTTTTTCCAACTTTTATAAAATTTATATCATAAAACTTCTGTCAAAACTTTATAGTATTAACATACTATAACTTTTTTACTTCATCTAAATCATTTCATAACCTACTTTGGAAAAATAACATTTTTCACAACTTTATAGTAGTAACATACTATAATTCTTTACTTTTCAAAATCACTTCATAATATACTTTACAAAAATAACATCTTCCAAAACTTATAGTAGTATCATACTATAACTCTTTACTTTTCAAAAATAGCTTCTTTCTTACTTTCTTTGACTGGTTATATAAGCTTGCTGGATTTTTATACTTAGGGCTTTAATCACCATAGGTGATACCTCAAGTCTCTATGGCTAGAAGGAACGGATCAATCCTCGCCATAGAATTGCTGAGGCGATCTACTTCGCGATGGGGCTTGTCCCCAGTAGACCCCTTACCTAACCCGGGTAGGTTGGAACATAGTTCCCTTACTAACGCTGCTTGCTACAATTACCAGTCATACAAAAACTTGCTGCTTGCTTGAACATTTCTCATAAACACATAAATTGTGGCTAGGTGCCAAACTACATCATTTTATGTCTTTATGGCTAGATGCCAAATATAGCTTTCATCACATAATTTTCATATGTTTAAAAATTATAACTTTCGTCACATATGTAAAAATATGTTTTTATAACAATCTAAGCTTTATGTTAAATCATACTTTTCAACATCTTATGGCTATATGCCATTCATACTCGAAAACATATATAGTTTGTAACTAAAACATACTTCTTAAACATCTTGTGGCTATATGCCTATCCATACTTTCAAACATGTATAACTTGTATACAAAATATACTTTCACATGATGGGTTCATAGACCAAAACATACTTTCACATAATTGGCTCATAGACCAAAACATACTTTCACATAATTGGCTCATAGACCAAAACATAACTTCAAATATAGCATTATACTTTCACAAACAAGTTAGAAATAATAATCTTGCATATAATTTCACATATAGAAATTTTTATAAGAAATCTTGAAAATACTTACTTGCCATGTACCCCAGAATGGGTAAAAATACTGCATGTACTCACCTCATATATTGCTAGTGGATTGAATACCCGTTCCTTGCATTTATACTCTTTCAACTCCCAATTACTTGACTTGCACCTATATGTAGTATATGATACATTAATTTACATTATAATTGACTCTATAACATATTAGAGTCCTTATTATACCATTAGAGGTCGGAACGAGTGTATATCTTTTAAGTATTTAACTTTAGATGAGTCGTATTCAATACGTACAATACAATAGTACCCTCGAGGGGTCGTATTCCACATTAAAATTTATTCCACCACTTTTAAACCATTTTGGACATGTACTTAAAGTTTGGGATCATTTGGACATGTCTAGCAAGTTTCGGAGTCCAAAAACCCCTGTTTGAAACACACGACTCGTGCAAAATTCATGCCTAAAAGAGCACGAACTGTGTTTGCTTTAAATAACAACATATTTTGAGGTGCAGGGGGAGCACGAGTCGTGCATAATGAGCACGACCCATGGTCTTTCTGGGCAGATTCATTTCAGTCCAATTTCAGTCCGATTTTGCACTGTAGCAGTCCGATTTTTACCCTATCACTTGCTGTTTTGACTTATTAAGAACTTGATACTTAACTTAATACTTATGGAATCATTTCATGACCAAAACCTTGAGTTTACCTCAAGTTTTAACCCATGGAATCATCCAAATCCTTGACAAATCATAGAAATCCCGTTTTTGACATTTTTGGTCAAAAACTGAAATTTCTTGAAACTAGCTCTTACAACTAATTTCTTCCATCTTTTATAGTATGTTGAACTTCATAAAAACCATTAAAACCATATTTGATCACAAGGACCCGTGAACTAGGGTTCTTGAGCAAAGATTCCTCATTTTCAAAAATTCGACAACACTTCTCAATTGAAGTGTGTTTACTTGTCATTTTTTAGTATACTTAGATGGAAATAGATCTCTGGAATCATTTCATAAACTTCATAAACCAATTGTCCAGATTCCATCGCAAGAAGACGATGAATAGTAGGTGTTCAAACTTTGATTTCTTACCTCAAATGTTTGGGAACCTTAAATTCCAGCTCCAATTCCTCGTATCCTTCCAGAAAATCACGACCTTCAGCTCTCTCCCGAAGCCTCCATAACTCTCTGATAATTTCTGAGACTTTAGGAGATATTTTCTCTTATTTATACTTCCAATATTTACATTTTCCACCCCTCAAGTTCCAACTCTTTCATTTTGGCACTAAAAATCACATTTTATTACATAAAGTTCTATTCTTTACAAAAGTGGTCCTAAGACCCAAAATCTTGCAACAATGTTCCATTAACTTCCAACTTGACATTTTCTTAACATTTTTGGTCATTTTCATGTCAAATGACCATTTTGTCCTTTTTGGTCAAATTTCACTATTCACGCGGTAAAACTTCCAAATTTCACATAAACTTTTATTTCTTATATTTTTATTTCACAAATACATATTATCTTACATAATGGTCTTATAATGGGTCGAAAGACCATTTTACCCTTTTATGATAAAATGACCAAATTACCCTTTTTCACCATTTTTCTCCAAATTCTTGGTAGTTTACCACATTTCTAAGTAATTTATTTTAAAACTTTTAAAATATTTTTGGTCTTTTCTTTAAGTATTTTCTCAAATATAAATTCGAGATTTTTGGGTCGTTACATAATTGGCAATGTATCTCATACATTGAGGATCGAACTGTTTCGACCAATGCTCCATCATCTTCCCTAAGACACATTATAACTATTAATGTTCTTGGAAGAAAATAACTGTGAAACATTTTCCCAGTTTATGTTGTCACTCAGGTTCTGCGGATCTTGTATTTCCTTTGAAGTCCTTGAACGATTCAAGGGTTCAATCCAATCGCTTATTCTGATAAGCGAAGTCATATTCGTCATACCGAATGACAAATATCGTGAAGTACAAACAATTGTGTTCAATTTGAAGATTCGAGCAATACACAGCAACTGATGTGTTTGTTGCTCCTAATCTCAATGTCTTTTACATCTCTATGTAAACTTATGACTTTGTTAACTTTGTTCAAGACTTGCAATCTTCAGTTGACTCTAAGTCAGCTGATTCCAAAATCCTATCCTTTGGATCTTTGGGTGATTCATTTCTTGCCACATGTGCTTTATAAAGAACTTAATCATCATTTGACTCTAAGTCAAATGATTCCAAAGTCCTGTCCAACTGGATCTTTGGTTGATTCATTTCTTTACACATTAAGAACTCAATTCATCATGTGACTCTAAGTCAAATGATTCCAAAGTCCTGTCCAACTGGACCTTTGGTTGAATTGATTCTTACAACATTTATCTTAACAATCATAAGGGACACAATTCTTAAATCCAAACACTTTGGATGCATTAAACATTCAAGTTATTACTAATTATGCATTCAACACAATCATACAACATCTCAAGGATATTTCAAACAACATGTGTTAAAAGAAAATCGACAATTTTATTAAAACAAAAATCCTTGAACAATGTATAATATGATAGACAATGTCATACGCATCTAATAAGCTAATAACATTATTTCAATATCTAACTAAACTTCAAAACCGCATGAGCCGGAAATCCAATCCAAATGTGCTCCTATGCGCCAAGGTCCCGTACCTTACTGATTCCCTGCATACAAAACAAAATGTGACTATCACATTATGCATCAAGGAATTATGGAACAGGAGTTTTGAGGTTTTTAGATATACCTGAGCTTTCAAAAGATTTTGACTTTGGAGCGTCTTCCAATCTTTCCACGACTGTATCCGATTCTGTGGATTTCCAGCTTAAGACATATCCAGACGATCTGGATCGTTTCTTGCTGTGTCTTTCCACTGGACTTAATCTAGAAGTAGCTGAACCATTGGAGCTATGCCTGTCCAAGAGTGACTCGTATAAAGTCAACAGTGGACGCATTTCCATTAAGTTCTTTTTCTGGTCTTCCTTTCTATACGTCTGAATGAACATATCGTACTTACTGGTCAGTGAAGTGAGTAGAGTGTTAACACTCGACTCCTGACTCATGGAGTAACCAAGTATGTACAATTCGCCTATATACGCTTCAATCTGAAGAACATGCGAATCGATGCTACTTCCTTCTTTTAACTTGCACTCTGCAAGTCTTTTGAATATCCTAGCTCGTTCCTCATCAACCGGTTTTTGGAACTTTTCCTCAACCGATTGCATTAACTCATATGGCCCCAAGGATTCAAAATCCTTGCGGAACTCGGGGTCAATGGTCAATAACATGAGGTCATGAACCTTTTCGGATTCATCAACTAATAAGTCATGCTTATCATGAAGGCTCTTTATGATGACTTGTTTTGGTGGAACCGGGATCGGATACTCGGTGAGATGAAGCTTGACCGCAATGACGAGAACCCGTCTCCAATTGCGAAGCCATTCCTTACAGTTTAGGCCAGTCAGCCTTTCCATATTTAGTAGGTGCTTTCTGATGCTCTCAGATATGGGTGAAGGAGGAGAGGGAGGAGAATAGACATTTGATTCAGACATCTACAATGAACAGAATTTTATTAGTTTAATTAAACCTTTTAAATAATTACCCAATATATTATTTATTAAGGCTAGGACCCAAAATACCCCAACTATGGTGTGAAGAGGGATGCCGTAATCACAACATAATGGTCATTAAGGTAGATAATACACTTATCAATTTCATCTTATGAAATTCCTAGATCTGTTGAGACACATTGAACTGGTCAATGGCATGTTTAGTCTCGGATGTGCCCCAATGTTTGTGACTGGGATGCCGAGGATCACAAACCGGGTGTGAATAACCATGCAAATTAGCTTGGTACTCTCGAAGTCGATTGTCATCTCTAATTAACGTGCCGGTTAACCACACACGCTCCGTTAATAATGACAAAATCGAGAAACCCATTGCAAGTCTTTGCGGACCCCAGTTGGCGTGCCGGTAAACCACACACGCTCCACTAACGTTCCACAAAGTGCAATGTGCAATTCCATGGATTAGCACCAATTCACATTTTTAACATAAAGTAACTAGATTGGGTTTTGTTCAAAGTTCTAGTACTTTCAATTATAGCATTATAATTTTAAGAGGCTTAGCGGTTCTATCAAACCTGTTCGGCTAACGACACTCGACTGACCAGGAGAGCGGTGGGTAATTTTAAGAGGCTTAGCGGTTCTATCAAACCTGTTCTTCTAATAACCCTTGTTGGTCGAAAAAGGCATGTGTTAGGTGTTGAAATACGAGAATAGATGAACTAATATAGATATTGAATCAATTACACAATCAATCACACAATGATAATGCAACAAAGCTAATTGAACAATGTGATATGAATAACATGTGCCGAATGTTTGATTAGAACTTTGGTTTTACAATTGGGTTTTCTATCTGGGAGACATACAATTCTCGTAAGTTAATCTTGTAATCTCTCTTTTGACACGATATGGTATCACTGATATTTATATTGAATCAGTGATATCAATAGTACACCTTTTACAGAGAATATCCTATCAGTGTACTAGCCAATAGGATAGAAGATTCATGCGACACGTATTGTACTATACACGTGCACACAAAAGACAAGAGGACAGGCTGTGAAGTCTTCGGATCTTTTATGCATAGCACTTCAGAGTCTTCAGACTTCGGTGTCTCCTCTTGTTTATTCACTTCGGGGTTTCTTATGGGTAGGACTTCGGATATATCAGCACTTCATCACAAAATATCTCAACAATCTCCCCCTTTGTGTGAAGTGCATCTGAAGCCTATACTCGAAAGTTTCTCTTGTATGCCCGCTTCAGAGTCTTTCTCACTGCAAGATACCAGTTCATATGATCTATGAACTTCTTCTTTTTCTCAGTGGAATTTGCATGGCAGGCGTTCACATGAGAAATTATCCCTGTGATGAAGGAGGAGGGATGGATGCCAATGTAGTCAATTTCAAAGAACTTAATAGTGACTTCGGTTTCATTTTGAAGTCCTTTGAAAACTACGCCATATGGTTCGTCTAAGATTTCTCCATTCTTGAATCTTGCTATGTTTCGAACTACAACAGGAGGAGTGTTCAAAGGTTGTCTATAGTAGGAACATAGCTCCAGGTCGTGTTTTGCAAACCTGAGAAGATAATTGTTAAGAAAGCCCAGTATGTGATTTTTAATAGCAAGGGAAGACATTTCAGCATGAGCAGCATCCCCACTTCGTAGAAGATCAAGAATCTGGATGAAGTCCATAGGATTCATGATAGGGATGTCTGCAATTGAGAACCTGGATTCGATTTCATCTGCCCCCCTAAGAACAAGAAATTCATAATTTCTGAAGCCCAAAAAGACTTCAGCTTCCTTAATTGAAATGATTTTCTTTATCTTGTTTAGGCTCCAAACATAGCTCTGCCATTGAATGTATTTGGCATGAAAGTTTATTTTGTTGGTCCAAAAGCTTGCTTTCTGATCCTCTGGTACCGAAGAGGCGAATTGAATGAAAGCGAAGGTCTTCGGATTAAATGGAATATCAAGCTGCATGTCTTCGGAGTCAACGATTGCAAAACTTCGAAGAGGAAGTCTGTTAAGTACATTTGGATTTTGAAATCCAAATAGCTTGATTGTCTCAACAGTCCATTCACCACTGTCTCGAGCAAATTCATTTATCTTGATCATCAAGTTGTAATCTGCACTCCTAGCCTTGTATATTTCTTCCATGTGTGGGGCAATTATATTTTCTAGTGATCGGTCTGTTGAGCTTCCAGCTCTAGCTGATCCACTAGTACCCATGCCAGTGGTTGTGATGGTTAAGGTTGTAGGACCTGCTGTGGCTACAGGGATCTGTCTAGGCCTGCCCTGTGGCCTGGACAACCTGTCTGAGAAATTTATCAGAGGTTGAAGTGCAACTCTCAACTTTGTAATCAAATCTTGAGTGAGAGCAGCATTTGTTCATTGCAGTTCCTCTGTAAATTTAGTGACATCCGAAGTGGTTTGGGCGGCAGTAAGCTCTTCAATTTTTGCTCTGGCCTCATCAAGCTGTTTTTCAAGCTTGGTACTTTGCTGGATTTCACTCCGAAGTTCTTGCAAGGTTTTCATGACTTCGGAGTTTGTTTTATCGGTCTTCTCAGTGAGAGCATCAACCTTCTTGTTGATGGAGGTAACAGCGGATTCCAACTTCTTTTCGAAGGAAGATTGGATCTTATTTTGTTCATCCAAGATCTTCTTCTCAAGACAATCCACAGACTCTTTTATTTCTTTGGATAGAGTGAACTCCAAAGATTCTATCTCTTCGGTGATGTCACGAATGGTTGGTTTTGTGGGGTCAAATCCTGTTTGAGCTTGAATGAGAGTGTCAAGCTTGGAGTTGAGGACTTTGTACTGTTTCATTAGTACAAAACCTTCATCCGGTAGGTCTTCTTCTGATGCTCCTTCAACATTCAAGGGAGCCATGTAGAAGGCTTCGAAGAGTGCTGCCGAAGAGGGGTTTTGTCTTGATGATGATATGGGTGTTTCAAACTCTGGTAATGAGAAATCGATACCGGAGACAGGTATTTCGAAAGTTGGAGGAGCGGTTGTTGGTGGTGGTGGAGGAGGAATTGTATGTGGAGGTGTGTCGGGTCTGGTTGATTTTGGTGGTGATGGAGGGACAGTTGTTTGCGGTGGTGTTGGTGGTTTGGATGTTCTTAATGGAGATGGAGGAGGTTGATTTACAATATGTTCTTCTTCTTCTTGCTGTTCTTCTTGGACTGTGGATGGAGTCCTTTCAGAGTCCGAAGACTCATCCACAGGAATCAGTTTCCTCTGTCTCTTTGGTTGTTTTCTCTTCGGTGTGGTTTTAACCGAAGCCTTTCGTTTCTTTTCTTCTTTCTTCGGACCACTTGGTCCACCAGTCATCTTCTTTTTCCCTTTTCCATTGGGAATTTCTAAAACAGGTGCCTCCTTGCTCAAATCACAAGTTGGATAAGGGATCACCAAAGTATTACGGTAAGAGCTAACTTCATTACACTCCATGGGAACCTTGGAGAGCATAGCTATAGGTATTTGTGCACAGTAGACTGCGGGTTCATCATCCAATGGGGACACAGTGATTGGAGTGTACCTCATTTCGAGGAGAGAGGGGTCTGCCACATATCCAGTCTTTTGATAATAGGCATGAACAACAATTGCCCAGAACCTTGCATTTGAAATTTCAGTTCCCTTCAGACTGTGATTGATGTGTGAACAGAAGTCAGCCCATAGAATCGAGGCGTAATCAACTTTGACATCATAGTAGATTCCGAAGAGTAGGCTCTGAAAGGCCACACTTGCAGAATCTAGCCCTGAAGTTCTTCCAGAAAGACATCTGAGGAAGATACTGAAGTAGTATCTCCACAAATCGGGCAGTTGGTTCTTCTTAAACATGCTGATCTTCTCGAGTTGAGGAAAGTATCCCATTTCGTTGAACATATCAACGGGTTGCTCAGTAGAAGGAGTCACAATCTCCTTAGGATCGTAGATGGGAAGATGAAGAGCCTCAGCAAATTTCTCCTTGGTGAGTTGCACTTTCTTGGTTTTTCCATTTACATCAATGGCTTCAAAATACACGGATTTCACGTGATTGTTCGTGTCGAACAGAGCATTCGAGGTGTAGTGTGCCCTGTGAACAAGTGTTGCTGGAATCGATGGTGTGCAGGTTAGGGCATAGCCAAGAATCGATCTCTTCAAGCATTCGACAAGAGCATCGATCGGCTTAGGGTAAAGTTGTAGGTTGTTGCGTAGTACCAGATTTGCAGACTGGCTTTTGAGAACAGGTACTGAAATAGCTTCAGTGGTCTGAGAAGATCCTTTAGCTGCCATTGTTGGTCGTTTGATGAAAATGAAGAGGATGAAGTAAGTTGTGTTTGCAGAGAGAATTCGAGAGTAAGTTTGCAATGAGAAACGAGAGTTGTGTTCGCGTAAAGAGTGAGATGGATGAGGTGGAAGGTTTATATAGTATTCGTGGTCCCTAGGCCATTTAATGCACGTTTAAAATGGTCCATTAGAAAGTAGACACCTCATCACCTGCTCGTCCCACTTTCCTTGCAAAAAGGAGAAATATACGGCTGTCAGTTACAATGATTCAAAATTTGAACCGTTATCTTTTGAGACGTCATTATGATTAATGTTTTCCATTTAATTCCCATTGACAGCTGTAAGCAAACGGTTATAACTCAAGGAATGTTTGTCTCTGTTATTAATCATAAATGTGGAAATCATTTGAACATTTAATTGACTTTGCAGTTATGAAAAATTATGACCATTGAGGGTATGCTTCGGAGCATAGAGTTCATCACTTTGGTGATTTTACTATTAACTCCGAAGAGTATTCTGTCACTTCGGTGATTGATAAATGTTCATCAATGTACCGAAGTCCATGTGTTTTTCTTTTTGTTTTTCTATAAGTTTTTGATTTTACTTTTGACTGATACAATATGTCGTCTAACCTTAGCTTTCATGAATATTATGAAAAGATGATTTAACGAATTAAAGTTCAGAATCATTCGAGTCATGTTGGAAGTCCATTTTTCATTTAGAAGTTTGTTTAACTCAATATCGATCATGAGTGTATAAGTCTAATCACCCCATCACTGACTTGATTTCGCATTAGGAAACATGTTTTGAGTTGTGCTTATGTGCTTCAAACTTTTCAAATATAATAAAGATAACATCCTTTGCATTTGAAATTTAAAGAGGTTTTCATTCATGAATTGAACATCAGAAGTGTTTCAGAAGGTTTGATTGGATTGTTTTGAAGATTTATTTGAAAGATTTATTCCTTTTCATCAGTTGAAGTGTTTGGATACTAAGCTCAGATGACAAGCCTTTGACCTTCGTACACCACTCCTACTTTATCATTTAAGACAGACTACTTGAAATGTTCATATTCCACTACAAGGTACTCGACTATGTTATAGGAGCTCCTTGTATCGTTATTTAAAACAGAAGAATAAGCTTTTGAATGCTGAATTTTCTTATGCATTCCCTTGGTTATCTTTTGATTTTTGTTTGTCTTTGTTTCTTTTGACAATTGTTTTCTATTTTCCTTTTTCTTTCTTTTTTTCTATTTTGACTTTCCTTATCCGAAGATATAGAACATCACCATATGTTTTCTTTCTTTGGTGCATTTTGTTTTTGTTTTAAACAGTCCTTGTGAGTGTAAATCTTCATATAGTTCAATTTTGTATCATTTAATGAAAAGAGATTTAAATTTGCTTATCAAACGATGTTGGTTCTATTTTTGAAGAAAACTTCGGAGCACTTGAATTATCCTGTGTAGTTTTGAGGCTACATGATCAGTTTGAAGTTGAAGCGAGTCAAGTTTCGAAGGGTGGTTAGAAATAGACAATATGTTAAGGTTATTGAAATCAAACAAGGCTTCAAATTGTAAAATAGCCTTGACCTCACTTCGAAGTCTGTTTTCTTACCAATGTTTCAAGTCGATTCCCAAATACCTTTTAGTGCAATATGGTATGATTTTCAGAATCTAAAATCAAAGTTTTGTCCTTTAATTGGTTAATTCATGAGAGAAAAGTTAAACTTTGTCATTGTGCATCAGAGTTTTCCTTTTGTTTGGTATGGATTTTCTTGTTTTTGAATTTTCTTTGACTTAAACAACTCTTAATTTTTATCTTTAAATGATGAAGTCAACATTTGTTCAAGTGATTTTCAAATTTGAAGGGTTTATTTTGAAGAAAAGTTTGTACCGCAGACCTCCGAAGTGATATTTTACTTCGGAATACTGCGGTGAAGTAGCAAGTGTTTTTGCTTGTTTCTCTCCGATGACCTCCAAAGCCAAAATTGACTTCAGAGTTCGGAGTTCTGCTGAGTTTGTTGTTTTTGTATCTTTTCAAGGTAACAAGTTCTTTTGATTTTCTCCGAAGTCAAAATTGACTTCGGGGATCGTGGAGTTTTTTCTTTTTGTAAATTTTCAGAACTGCTAGTATTTCTCCGATGAGCTCCGAAGTCAAAATTGACTTCGGGGTTCTGCGGAGATTATTCTTTTTGTAAATTTTCTGAACAGAGTAAGAGTGAACAAATCTGGAATTTATTGAAGAGTTGATCCATCTATCATTCCAAGTCCTCGAACGATTCTTGTGAATGCTTCTTCATTTAGAGTCTTTGTGAAGATATCTGCCAATTGTTCTGTAGTGTGAACAAAGTGCACCTCAATATTGCCCTCCTCAACATGACTTTTGATGAAGTTGTAGCGAAGAGCTATATGCTTCATCTTGGAATGTTGAACTGGATTGTGGCATATACGAATTGCACTTTAAGAGTCACAGAACAAAGGAATTTTTCTCATATTAATGGCATAGTCTTTCAATTGACTTTGAATCCAAATGATCTGCGAAGTGCATGCTGCAGCTGCTACATATTCAGCCTCTGCGGTGGAGATAGAGACACAAGTTTGTTTCTTGGATTGCCAACTGATAAGTTTTCCATCTAAGAATTGACAACCTCCTGAAGTACTCTTGCGATCAATAGAGCATCCACCAAGATCAGAGTCTGAATATGCTTGAATGTAGAAACCAGATTTTGCTGGATACCACAGACCATAAGCAGTAGTTCCATGAAGATATCAGAATATTGTCTTAACAGCAGCCAAGTGAGGTTCCCTTGGATCAGCCTGATACCTTGCATAATTGTAGACTGCAAACATGATGTCAGGACGACTGGCTGTAAGATAGAGCAATGATCCAATCATGCTTCGGTATTGTTGTATGTCGGTTTTTGGTTTGTCCAATGATGGATTTAACCTTGTACCAGCAGGCAAAGGAACTTTTGCTTTGGAGCAGTTAGTCATTCCGAAGCGTTCAAGCAGACTCTTCGTATATTTTTGTTGATTGATGAATATCCCCTCCTTAGATTGTTTGATTTGTAAACCAAGAAAAAAATTTATTTTTTCCATCATACTCATTTGAAATTTGCTTTTCATTAGTTTTTCAAAATCTTTTGACAAATTGGGGTCAGTGGATCCAAAGATTATGTCATCCACATAAATTTGGACTAACATCAAGTGAGATCCAACTTTCTTTCTAAAAAGTGTTGGGTCCACTGATCCCTGTTTAAAGTTTGATTCTTTCAAAAATTTGGTCAATGTCTCATACCAAGCACGTGGGGCTTGTTTTAAACCATAGACTGCTTTGTCTAGCACATAGCAATGGTTCAGATGTGTTTTACTTTCAAAGCCAGGTGGTTGTTCAACAAAAATGGTTTCCTCGAGATCACCATTCAGAAAGGCACATTTAACATCCATTTGATAGACATCAAAATTTTTGTGTGCAGCATAAGCTAAAAATATCCGAACTGATTCGAGTCTGGCAACAGGAGCAAAAGTTTCTTCATAATCAATTCCCTCCTGTTGACAGTAACCCTTGACAACCAATCTAGCTTTGTTCCGAACTATGTTGCCTTCGGTGTCTAGTTTGTTACGGTACACGCATTTAAGACCGACAATTGAGGCATTTGCAGGTTTTGGAATTAGCCTCCAGACTTTGTTTCTTTCAAATTCTTCTAATTCCAACTGCATTGCTTCAATCCAGTCTGAGTGATCAAATGCATCTTTGACGTTCTTAGGTTCTACCTTAGAGATAAAGACATTGAACATGCACAACTCAGAATTTTTGTTAAGATCTAATTGCTTTTGGTGAAGTTGTGCACGAGTTAGTACTTTATCTCGAACGTCACCGATGACAAGTGATGGAGGATGATTTCTCGTCCATTTATCCAAAGGAGGATAGTTTGGATCAAAATCAGGAGGTCCTTCAGCATCGATGTCCTCAATGTCTGAGGGATATCCCGAATTGGAAGGAAAATCATCCATTAGCAAGTGATTATTAGAATTTGTGTTGGTTTGTGGTGTGTGTATTTGTGAGGTTGAGTTTGATATGTGCTCCCCCTAAACATTTGTTGGTGTTGATGAGGTGGTAGCTTTGTCCGAAGCGATTATTGTGACTGAATTCGGAGTGGCAATCTCTGGCTCCCCCTGGATTGTTGGATACAAGGATATGATATTTGAGACTGACTGGGGTGTCGAGATAAGAGTGTTGGTTCCTTCTGGATTGCTGTTTGATTCCCCATCAGCACTTGTACTGCCAGTACTTCGGTTTGATGGCTCCCCCTCAACACTTGCATTTTCCATACTCTGGTTAGATGTCCCCTCCTCAACAGAAGATGGTCCTTGTATGCTGCTTGTTGAGGAGTCATTGGGTTCGTCTGTGAGCTTGGAGAGTTCGGACTCATGGTTATCTGCTGCTCTGACTTCGGAGTCCGCAGCTCTCACAGGTTGATCAAATAAATGTGAGAAGTCTGTGTCGAATGTTGTGATTTGAGCAGCATCTACAGCAGGCTTTGGAAAGATTGAAGACATAGGAAATGGGTGCAGAGACTTCTTGATGTAGTAGTCATCAAACCTTAGATTAAAGGTTTCTTCGATTTTGCGGGTTTTCTTGTTCATGACTCTGTAGGCTTTTGAGTCTTGAGAGTAACCAAGGAAGATGCCTTCTTCTGATTTGTCATCAAACTTGGTCAAGTGATCCTTCATGTTTAAGATAAAACACCTACAACCAAAGATGTGAAGGAATTTGACATTTGGATTTCTTCGGTTGAGTACTTCGTAAGGTGTAATATGAAATCTTTTGTGAATGTAGGATCTGTTTTGAGTAAAGCATGCAGTAGAAATGGCTTCGGCCCAGAAGTACATGGGTAAATTTGCAAAGTTGAGCATTGTTCTTGCAGCTTCACACAAGGAGCGATTTCTTCTTTCCACAACACCGTTTTGTTGAGGAGTGTAAGGTGCTGAGAAATTGTGGTTAATCCCCTTTGTTTTCAAGAATCCATCAAGAGTCTGATTTTTAAACTCCGAACCGTTGTCACTGTGCACAGTTCGGACTTTCTTGTTGAGCATCAATTCCATTTTCTTTATAAAGTTGATGATTTCTTCAGCTGCATCGGATTTGTTTCTTAGGAACAACACCCAAGTAAACCTTGAATAGTCATCAACGATAACCAGAATGTACTTCTTCTTTCCTATGGATTCTATTGCAGATGGTCCACACAAATCTATGTATAGAACAGAAAGAGGTTCGGTGATTTTGGGGTTGATCACTGTGGGATGTCTTTGTTTTGTCTGCTTGCCATGTTCACAAGCATAGCAAAGGGAATCATTGTCAAATTTGAGAGCTGGCATACCTCGAACCAAATCCATGGCCACCAACTTGTTCAGATCTTTGAAGTTCAGATGGGCAAGTCTTCGGTGCCATAACCAGCTGACATCGGAGTTGGCTTTGGAGAGAAGACATAGAGATTGCCCACCGGTCACTGGCTTTAGATTTAAGGGAAACATAGATCCCTTCCTTTCTGATTTCAGTAAGACTTCGTTTGTTGCTTCTTTGGTGATTACACTCCCTTGGTTGTTGAAAGTTACAGCATTTCCCGTTCCAACCACCAATTGAGATATACTCACAAGATTATGTTTTAATCCTTCAACAAATGCCACTCGGTTGATGGTGAATTGACCATTTGTTATTTTTCCATATCCCTGAATTGGACATGTTTCATTATTACCAAAGCGTACATTTCCAGCCTCATCTAAATTCCTATAATCCCTGAGATATTCCTTCCTCCCAGTCATATGTCTTGAGCAACCACTGTCCATGTACCATTTTGAATCATACCGCTCATCAGACATAACCTGCAATCAATCAAGAAGGAGTTGGTACCCAATCAATCTTGGGTCCTCAGGGTAAGCAAAGGATTCTTGAATCCATTTTTCTACAGCCTCTTCAGAAATTTCATTTGCATTTAAATTAATCAAATTCTCCGAAGCCTCATGTAATGAACATGATTCCGAAGTGTTTGAGCAGGATTCAGAAGAGTTTGTAGTTAAAATTAATGAGTCCGAAGTGACTGACAGAGTGACAGACTTCGGAACCCATTTTTGAATGGAAATTTTTGATTTGGAGGATTTTGAAGATTTTGAGGTCTTTGTTTTTGCAGTTAAGTTTTCTTTAAGATCATTTCTTTTCCAATATTGTTTAGGTATTTCTATTTTTGACTTTATTGAAATTGAGCTACACAACGTAGAGGTACAAAGATACTCTTCGTATGCCAATTTAAAGTCATTTAATGAGAGATCCTTATCCTTGAACATTTCCAAATTGTTGTCTAGCCATTTGTGGAATGTATCTATCAGATTGTTTCCTTTTGAAAATGTTTTCTTCGTCGGTTTTCGAAATTTAGGATTTGGAAAGTTAGGTTTCGTTGGTGTAAAGGTTGGTTTTTCATTTCGATTTTTAACTTCTGAGATTTTTGAGCAAACAGGCTTTGTACCAGAAGTGGAAGCAATTGCTTCATTTTGTTTCGAATCTCTAAAAGGTGTTTTTCTTTTCACAAGATTTAGGGTTTGCTTGGTTTTTGAATTAACAACAGTGGGGTTTTGAGTTGGTTTTGAAGTCACCACTGCTGATTTTGGTTTTTGTAGAACTTGTTGTGCAGTTTTGTTTGTTGAAACTTTTGATTTTGAAATTCCATTTTCAGGATTGTTTGAAAAAGGGACACATTCACAAGATTCCATTAATTCCAATACATCCATCTTCGGAACTGTGGGTTTTTCCACAACCTGAATTTGTTTGTAGTTTCGATTAATGTAAATGTGATCGTCGTTCTTGAGATTTAGTAAGTGTGACATGTTTTCGGGTACTTTCTCCTTTTCAAAACAAAGACGATTATATACATTGTGTCCGTATAGTTCTTGTTTCCTTATATTTATTTTTACTTCCATTTTCTCATTCATTTCATTTTCGACCATTTTGGATGATGAGAAAAATCCTTCATTTGTAACTGTGGAGTTATCCTTTTCAAGAAGTTTTTGCAATTCATTATCAATTAAGGGTAATCCACCGGGTTTTACAAAAATTGAGTTTTTGAAGTAAGAGACCTTAGGATAGATACATGCCAAATGGACTAGGCTTTTTGAATTATCCTTGAGATATTGATCGTAAGAGACAGATTCATCTGTGATTTGAAGTTTAAAATTTGAAGTTTCTTTGGTTTCAAGAATTTTTGATTCACAATTCATTTTTGTTTTTCCTTTGTCCACCGAAGACATTTGTGAGATGTCTTCGGAGGTCGATTCGGATATGGAGGATGATTTTAACAAAATCAAAGAGGAACAATCAATCTCCTCCATGTCCGAGTCACTTTCAGAATCCTTTTCAGATAAGTTATTGGCAATTTCTTTTTCTTCTGTTTCAATTTGAGGTACAGCCTTATTCAGGATTGGAATTTCTTGAGGCAATATTTTCAGCAATTTATCAGCAGTTAGATGTTTTTCCACAGATATCAGGCCATGTTTATATGATGGATTAGTAACTTCGGAGCCTGATACTATAGATTCGCATTCATAAGATATACTATCGACTTCCTTTAATTTAAACTCAATAAAAGGCAATAGTTGTCTATGCTGGACATTACAAACATCGGCTGAATGATAAATTCTTGTAATATGCGCATATAATCGTTTGGCTGTTTCACAAAATATGTTTCTCTGTCTTAAGATTACATCATGATTGTTTAAAAATTTTTCTCTATTTTCTTCTAACAAGGAGATTCTAAGATTAGATTTCTCTAATGCTAGCTTCAGGTTCTCTACTCTCCCCCTCAAGCTTAGAAGCTCCTGCTCACTGAGTATTTCCCTATTTTTAGTATCAATGAGTAATTTATGCATGACAGAGCAATCACGAGTTATTTCACTTATAATGGGAGCAGATTGAGAAGTAGGAATTTTAGAAGATGAAAGAAGTTTTGATACCTGTTCTGGGATTGTCAAACGATTGTCATTTGCCATCAAGCACACTTCCTCATCATCATCCGAAGAGTCTTCAAACCAAGTCTTCGGAGTATTAGCAGCAGTTATTTTCAGTCCCTCCGAAGTCACAAAGCCAAGACCCGCAGTCGCTTCAATCTCCATCAGTTTCTCTTCATTCAACTTTTCCGAAGTGTCTTGTAGAAAGCTCTTATCGACATCATAGACCATGAAAGCACTATGAGATGGCTTTCTCACTTCGTCATCATCTGAATCCGAATACCAAACTTGATATGATCCTTGTCGATCATCAGCAGCAATTAAGGCTAGGTCTTTGGTCCTTACCCTAACTTCTTCCATTTTTCTTGCGTAATAGGCTTCGTCCTTTACTTGTGGTTTCTTTTCGTTTTGCTTCCGAAGCATGCAGTCTTTAGCAAAATGATTCTTGCAATGACAATAATTGCAATCATAGCCAGAATCTCCTGAGATTTTCTTCTCTTCGGACTTTTCTTTGGATGACTCCGAAGCCGATTTTTCAGATGGCTTCGGGGTTGACAGTTTCAAGTTATCTTCCTTTGGGGTGAATAATTCAGGTTTGGGCTTAGAGTTGAAGTTTGATTTGTTAAAGTTTTTCACAAATGGTTTTCCAGAGTTGTTTTTGAAGAATGGTTTCTTGAATCTTCGATTATTGGTGGCATAGAGAGCAACAATATCACCATTATCATCTACCATGTAGGCAGCAATGTCTTCATCACTTGATTCTTCCTCTTCTTTTGACACGAGGGGCTAGTGGTCCAGAACTAGCCATTTCACTTCTTCGACCTACTACATCAGGTTCATGTGATTTTAATAGATTGTATAGGGCAGCCAGCTTGTATTTCTCGATATTCTCATAAGATTTGACCATGAGCATGATTGGTCTCCATTCCTTGCGAAGACTATAGAGAAATTTGATATTTATCTCTTGTTGGCTTCTTGTTTCCCCATACTTGTCGAGTGTGTAAATCATGTTACTCAAACGTTCATAACAGGCTTCTAAGGACTCATTTTCTTCTTGCTTAAAGTTCCCGAAGTCTGCAAGGATTTCTTGAACTTTGCTAGTATGGAGGATTTTATCTCCTCCGAAGCGGAGTTCGAGATTGTCCCACATCTCCTTTGCAGATTTCGCATCAGCAATGTGGTGGCTGACATCAGGACCCAAGCCACTTCTCAGTTCACGCATGGCCCTCTCTTCGTTTTCAAGTTTCTTCATATCTGCAGCATTAAGAACAACGGCTTCTTCTTCGTCAGGAACAACGAATCTACCAGCAATGTCTGTGTGTGGACCTTCAGTCACAGACCTCCATAGATCTTTGTCCAGTCCTATAAGGTAATCTTTCATTCGACCAGCCCAATAATCATAGTAAGAAGTTACTAGAACAGGGGCCTTTGTTGCAGAGACGATGAGGTTTGCATAGTTAAGCATATTGGCATAAGTTGCTGTGGAATCAGTCATCTTGATGTTTTTCAACAGGATCTTTTCAGTAAAAACGGGTGGTAGAGATTTGCAACAGTTGCGGAAGACTAAATCTGAGAATCGATTCAGATTTAGAGCTGAAGCAAACGAATTCGAACTCTATCAACAGGTTTTTGAGCTGACTCGCTCTGATACCACTTGTTAGGTGTTGAAATATGAGAATAGATGAACTAATATAGATATTGAATCAATTACACAATCAATCACACAATGATAATGCAACAAAGCTAATTGAACAATGTGATATGAATAACATGTGCCGAATGTTTGATTAGAACTTTGGTTTTACAATTGGGTTTTCTATCTGGGAGACATACAATTCTCGTAAGTTAATCTTGTAATCTCTCTTTTGACACGGTATGGTATCACTGATATTTATACTGAATCAGTGATATCAATAGTACACCTTTTACAGAGAATATTCTATCAGTGTACTAGCCAATAGGATAGAAGATTCATGCGACATGTATTGTACTATACGCGTGCACACAAAAGACAAGAGGACAGGCTGTGAAGTCTTCGGATCTTTTATGCATAGCACTTCGGAGTCTTCAGACTTCGGTGTCTCCTCATGTTTATTCACTTCGGGGTTTCTTATGGGTAGGACTTCGGATATATCAGCACTTCATCACAAAATATCTCAACAGCATGCAAGGCAATTAGGGTTCCAATTATTCAATTTATTAAACTACCAAAAATAACAACCAACTAATTAAGGCAAGCATGGGGGGACCAAAAAGGGAGTTGGTGTAATACCGTGTTATTAAAATCTAGAGATTTTTGAGTTAATCTTGGTGTAATTAAGATTAGTTAGATTATTGCATGAGTTTGGGTAGTTAGAATTTCATTTGGAAGGAAATTGAAGTTGAAAAATGCTAAAAAGAGGTTACACGGGTCGTGTAGGAGTTCCTTGTGAATGTTTTGAGCATAACGTAAATTACACGGGTCGTGTCATTTTGACACGGGTCGTGTAAACCTGTAGACTAAAACTAAAATGTACAGCACGGGTCGTGTAATATTGACACGGGTCGTGTAGTTCTGCAGACCAAACTCTAAAGTCATGCCGTGAGTTACACGGGCCGTGTAATATTTACACGGGTCGTGTTACGCGCAGGGTTACTTTTTAAAGGACGATTTCTTTTCATTTTGGGTTATTTCTACTTCGACTAAAACACTCCCAAAACCCTAGAAAAGCGATTCTAACCCTTCTAAGTCGAGATTAAGGCTTATTGATCACGAATTGAAGCTAGAGATTAGTTCTTTGAGCTTGAAAGGTAATCCTCTTTGATTTTTATCTTGTTTTGACGGTTGAATCTTTGGAATTGAGATGGTATCTTGTGGTTTTGATGAACCACCTGGAATTAGCTAGAGTTAGAGTGAAATTGTTTGGATTAGTTAGTATAAATGAGTTCTAACTATAAACCCGAGCTAAAGAAATGTTGATTATTGCAATTCTAGGGTTATATGTGTCAAAGTGATGAGATTGAAAGCTACAATTATGATATTGTTGCTATTTTTGATTATAACTTGTTTCAATGATACAAGTTCCCTGATTATGATGAATATTGAGTGTGATTAAGATTATTCTTAACTTGAGTAATGAAAATGAGTTGTTATGCTACAGCTAAAGCTAGGCAGGAGCATACACGAGGTGCAGGAGTTCCACACATCGATTCCACAACAAGTGAGTAGTTATTAATAGATGAACTATGTGTTGGTATTGATGTTTATTGTAGAAGAGGTATGAATTGAGTTGTTTTGAAATTGGTTTAGAATACCAATTATGAGTGTTTGGAATAATGAATCTCATTATGAGTATATATTAAGGATCAAGATGGTTTATTGAGTAAATTGTGAAAGAAATGTTGGACAATTGCTGTCCAGTTAAACTTTAATTACTCACAGAGCTTTCAAAGCTCATATTTTGTTTGTTAATGTTAATTGTGTTAGGTTCTGGAAGTACAGATCGTGGGAAACGCATCACGGAGGGTTAGCTGGATGGGATATGGACTTTGGACTTGGACTTACTTATTTTCTTGTGTTGGACTTTGTCTTTTGTAAAATCCGGTTTTGAGTAAACTATGAAACTTGTTTGTACATAAGTAAATACTTAAACTATGCTTTTGATATAACTTTGTAAACTTGTTGCTCTTTTTGGGGTTACACCACTAATAATATATTGCTTGATTAATGTAATTGGTGTATCCTTTAAATTGAGAAACCGGGTGTTACAAGTTGGTATCAGAGCTGTGGTTTAAGGGAATTAAACCTTGAGATGGGTTTAGACTTAAACCAATGAGATTGAGAAGTCCCAAAGAGTCCCGAGTAGCTATCCTCTGCAGTGTATTACAATTGAGTTGATTATACACTATATTGAGTATTATAGTGCTATACAATTGAGATGATTATACACTATATTGAGTATTATAGTGCTATACAATTGAGTTGATTATACACTATATTGAGTATTATAGTGCTATACAATTGAGTTGATTATACACTATATTGAGTATTATAGTGATATACAATTGAGTTGATTACACACCATATTGAGTATTATGGTGGTGATTACTAAATGAGTTGATTTTCTTTTTCAGTTAAAATGAGTGCTGGAAAAGAAAAAGAGCGAGGTGATCCATCAAGAGATCAATTGGGATCACGAGATCCGGGTAAAGAGTATCAACCCGAAGGAGAGCGACCTCCCGAGACACAGGGTAATATGCAAGCTATGATTGCGGCTGAGGTAGCCAAAACACTTAAAGAATTACTACCCACTTATTTGAGGCCTCAGACGGAGGCTACAACTGGAGGTCCTTCGGGACAACCACCGGTTCAACCTGAGCACAGGGAGGATCGTGAAGAGGTCTATATTGAAGCGGGTAGAGCTAGAGTACCTGAGAAGACAAGGAGGTGTACTTATGATGTTTTCCAGAAGTGCAAACCGTACGATTTCTATGGGAAAGATGATCCCATAGCAGCCAAGAATTGGTTGACACACGTTGAAAAGATGTTCCGCACAAGTAAACGTGATGAGGCGGATAAAGTTGAGTTTGCAACGAATTTGTTAAAGGAGGATGCACAATTTTGGTGGGAGAATATGTGCATGGAGATAGGAGAGAGTTTGGCGTATACACTGAGCTGGGAACAGTTCAAGTTGAAGTTCACTGAATACTATTGTTCCAATAATGCCATGAAGGGAATAGAGGAAGAGTTCTTGAAATTACAACAAGGGTCGAGAACAGTACAACAATACACACTGGATTTTAATGAGAAGGCAAGATTTGCACAACATCAAGTTGATATAGAGGAGCGTAAGATGGATCGATATTTGTGGGGTTTAAAAACCCAGATCCGAGAGTTTTTGCCGAGTTCCAGATATACTACCTTTCAACAAGTGGCTGAGGCAGCAAGATCGAGAGAAAGGGAGTTGCAAAGACAGGAGGAGGAGAGAAGAACCGAAAGAGAAGTTGGAGGATTTAAGAAAAGTGGGAAGGTAAAGCTGGAGATACTTCACAGAGATCCACTACTACGGGTTCTCAAGTCCGTGGTGAAACCAAGAAGAATGAAGATAAATGGTGTAAGAAGTGTAGGCGAAAACACACGGGAGAATGTGATTCCCGAAACCCTCCATCAGTTTGTTTTCAGTGTGGAAAGACGGGACATATGGCTCGCCAGTGTACTGAGAGTCACCCCGTTTGCTTCAATTGCGGAGAGAGCGGGCATATTCGTCCTAATTGCCCGAAAATGAGATCTGAGTCACAGAGAGATTTTCAAAAGACCGGACGAGGAGGAGGTCGAGATCGAGATGATCGAAAAGATAAGAGTGGCGGTCAAGTGAGAACACGAGCTTTTCAATTAACTGTCGACGAGGCTAGAGATCGGACTGATGTTATCACAGGTATCTTTAGCTTGAACTCTTTTCAAGCACGAGTACTTTTTGATTCGGGTGCATCTGTGTCTTTTATATCAGAGTCTTTTGCTTCTAAACTAGATATACCATTAGCTGATTTATATGAGAAAATAATAGTAGATGTAGCAGATGGGAGATGTGTTTTTGTAAAGAATCATTATAAACAGTGTCGGCTTGAAATCTATGGGATTGCGTACCCTATAGATCTGAAGCCGATCACTAATCATGAGTTTGATGTAATAGTCGGGATGGATTGGATGGATGATAATAGAGGTCAAATGGATTGTCATGAAAAAACACTTTCCATAAAGACACCGAGTGGTTCCCAAATTTTGATACGAGGTGAACGACGTTCCCGAAAAGTACCGATAGTGTCACTTGCAACGGCTAGGAGGTATATGGAAAGAGGGGGTGAATTGATTATGGCACATGTGATTAGTGCCGAGTCAAAACATTCCAAGATAGAAGAAGTAGAAGTAGTTTGTGATTACCCCGATGTATTTCCCGATGATCTTCCAGGTTTACCACCGGATCGACAAGTTGAATTTGTAATCGATGTGATACCGGGGGCAAAACCGGTAGCTCGACCACCGTATCGATTGGCACCTTCTGAGATGGAGGAATTAAAGAGACAGTTGCAAGAGTTATTGGAACTTGGGTTTATTCGTCCGAGTTCGTCTCCGTGGGGTGCGCCTATACTCTTTGTGAAAAAGAAAGATGGATCTATGAGAATGTGTATAGATTATCGGGAGCTCAACAAGGTCACTATAAAGAATCGTTACCCGTTGCCGAGGATCGATGACATATTTGATCAACTGCATGGGGCCACGTATTTTTCAAAGATTGATTTGAGATCCGGCTATCATCAATTGAGAGTACAAGAAGCTGATATTCCGAAGACAGCTTTTCGTACGAGGTATGGCCATTACGAGTTCTTAGTCATGCCGTTCGGTTTGACTAATGCTCCTGCTGTTTTTATGGATTTGATGAATCGGGTTTGTCGTCCCTTTCTTGATAAATTCGTAATTGTGTTTATCGACGACATCCTGATTTATTCAAAAAGTCGAGATGAGCACAGATTTCATTTGTAACAAATGCTAGATCTTCTTCGAGACGAGAAGTTATATGCAAAGTTTTCAAAATGCGAGTTCTGGTTGCGGGAGATTCAATTTCTTGGCCATGTGATAAATGAAGACGGTATAAAGGTAGATCCAGCAAAGATCGGAGCCGTAATGAGTTGGGAGCCGCCAAAGAGTCCAATGGAGGTTCGTAGTTTCTTGGGGTTAGCAGGCTATTATCGACGATTTGTAGAAAATTTTTCTCGTATAGCTATGCCCTTAACCAAATTGACCAAGAAGACGGAGAAATTTAGTTGGACTGAGGCACAACAATCAGCCTTTGAACAACTACGAGATGGCTTATGCAAGGCTCCAGTGTTGGCTTTACCGCAAGGAGGGGAGGATTTTGTTCTTTACAGCGATGCCTCCTTAAGTGGTCTTGGATGCGTGTTGATGCAAAGAGGACGAGTGATAGCATATGCCTCTCGACAGCTAAAACCACATGAAAAAGCTTATCCAGTACACAATTTAGAGTTGGCGGCGATAAGTTTTGCATTGAAGATGTGGCGACACTATCTTTATGGCATGCGATTCCAGATTTACACTGATCACAAACGTTTGAAATATCTATTTGATCAGAAAGAGTTAAACATGAGGCAAGTACGGTGGATGGATTTGCTAAAAGATTATGATTGTGAAATACTTTACCATCCCGGTAAAGCTAACGTAGTGGCGGATGCACTAAGTCGTAAAGAGTCGCCAATTCGAGTCGTATCGGCTCGAATGGGGATTATGAGTCGATTACCGGAGGTGATACGTAGATGCCAAGTCGAAGCTAATGACTTGAAGAGAGAGGATGATTGGTTATGTAGAGAAACTTGTAGAAAATGCACAAGGAATCAAGACTTTCCAAGGGCGAGTTTGGGTTCCGAGACATGGTGAGGCGAGACAGATATTGCTGGAGGATGCTCACTGTACTAGATATGCGGTTCACCCTGGTAGCACGCGAATGTATCATAATCTAAAACCGTACTACTGGTGGCCCGATATGAAACGAGATGTTGGGCGTTTTGTAGAAAACTGTTTGACGTGTCTGCAAGTAAAAGCCAATCATCAAAAGCCATATGGAGCAGTGCAACCATTACCTGTACCAAAGAAGAAGTGGGATGAAATCACTATGGATTTCATCACAAAGCTGCCTCGAACTCCACGAGGATATGATTCAATTTGGGTGATTGTTGACAGGTTAACAAAGTCTGCTCATTTCATTCCAATTCGAGAAGATTACCAAGTATCAAAGCTAGCTGAGATTTATACGAGAGAAGTAGTGAGACGACATTGAGTGCCAACTTCAATAATTTCTGATAGAGATAGTCGTTTCAATTCCCATTTCTGGCAGAGTTTCCAAAAGCATTTTGGTACAAAAGCCTTATTGAGTACTGCGTATCATCCCCAGACAGATGGACAGTCGGAGAGAACGATACAAACACTTGAAGATATGCTACGAGCCTGCATCATTGATTTTAGAGGCAGTTGGGAAGATCATCTGCCTTTGGTGGAGTTTGCGTATAATAACACTTACCACTCCAGTATACAGATGGCACCTTTTGAAGCCTTATACGGTGCACCGTGTCGGACCCCGACTTGTTGGACAGAAACTGGAGAGAAACCATTGGCGGGACCAGAAATTATAGCTGAAACCGAAGAGAAAATACAAAGCATTCGTGAGCATATGCGGGTAGCCCAAAACCGCCAAAAGCAATATGCAGATAGAAGAAGAAAGTTGTTAGAGTTCAATGTTGGGGACATGGTAATGTTGAAAGTGTTCCCATGGAAGGGAATAATTCGATTTGGCAAGAGAGGTAAGTTGAGCCCACGCTTTATCGGACCCTTTCGAGTTTTGGAGAGAATTGGAGCGGTTGCGTATAAGCTTGAGCTTCCAGAGGAGTTACGGGGTATCCACAATGTTTTCCATGTGTCACACCTTAGAAAAACATTGCATGACCAATCCACTCGGGTACCCTTGGCTGAAGTTCAACTAGATGAGAAATTAAGATATCAAGAGATGCCGGAGCAAATTCTAGAAAAGAAAGTTAGGAAATTGCGAAATAAAGAAGTGGGATTGGTGAAAGTGCAATGGCGACATCATAGAGGATCAGATGTCACTTGGGAAGCTGAAGAGGAGATGCGGTCAAAATATCCCTTTTTATTTTAAGAGATTCCGAGGACGGAATCTTTTGAAGGGGGTAAGTACTTGTAATACCGTGTTATTAAAATCTAGAGATTTTTGATTTAATCTTGGTGTAATTAAGATTAGTTAGATTATTGCATGAGTTTGGGTAGTTAGAATTTCATTTGGAAGGAAATTGAAGTTGAAAAATGCTAAAAAGAGATTACACGGGTCGTGTAGGAGTTACACGGGTCGTGTAGGAGTTCCTTGTGAATGTTTTGAGCATACCGTAAATTACACGGGCCGTGTCATTTTGACACGGGTCGTGTAAACCTGTAGACTAAAACTAAAATGTACAGCACGGGTCGTGTAATATTGACACGGGTCGTGTAGTTCTGCAGTCCAAACTCTAAAGTCATGCCGTGAGTTACACGGGCCGTGTAATATTTACACGGGTCGTGTTACGCGCAGGGTTACTTTTTAAAGGACGATTTCTTTTCATTTTGGGTTATTTCTACTTCGACTAAAACACTCCCAAAACCCTAGAAAATCGATTCTAACCCTTCTAAGTCGAGATTAAGGCTTATTGATCACGAATTGAAGCTAGAGATTAGTTCTTTGAGCTTGAAAGGTAATCCTCTTTGATTTTTATCTTGTTTTGACGGTTGAATCTTTGGAATTGAGATGGTATCTTGTGGTTTTGATGAACCACCTGCAATTAGCTAGAGTTAGATTGAAATTGTTTGGATTAGTTAGTATAAATGAGTTCTACCTATAAACCCGAGCTAAAGAAATGTTGATTATTGCAATTCTAGGGTTATATGTGTCAAAGTGATGAGATTGAAAGCTACAATTATGATATTGTTGCTATTTTTGATTATAACTTGTTTCAATGATACAAGTTCCTTGATTATGATGAATATTGAGTGTGATTAAGATTATTCTTAACTTGAGTAATGAAAATGAGTTGTTATGCTACAGCTAAAGCTAGGTAGGAGCATACACGAGGTGCAGGAGTTCCACACATCGATTCCACAACAAGTGAGTAGTTATTAATAGATGAACTATGTGTTGGTATTGATGTTTATTGTAGAAGATGTATGAATTGAGTTGTTTTGAAATTGGTTGAGAATACCAATTATGAGTGTTTGGAATAATGAATCTCATTATGAGTATATATTAAGGATCAAGATGGTTTATTGAGTAAATTGTAAAAGAAATGTTGGACAATTGCTGTCCAGTTAAACTTTAATTACTCACAGAGCTTTCAAAGCTCATATTTTGTTTGTTAATGTTAATTGTGTTAGGTTCTGGAAGTACAGATCGTGGGAAACGCATCACGGAGGGTTAGCTGGATGGGATATGGACTTTGGACTTGGACTTACTTATTTTCTTGTGTTGGACTTTGTCTTTTGTAAAATCCGGTTTTGAGTAAACTAGTATGAAACTTGTTTGTACATAAGTAAATACTTAAACTATGCTTTTGATATAACTTTGTAAACTTGTTGCTCTTTTTGGGGTTACACCAATAATAATATATTGCTTGATTAATGTTATTGGTGTATCCTTTAAATTGAGAAACCGGGTGTTACAGTTGGCAGCTAGGGTTAGGAAACCCTAGCCTTGGCATCGATTTTAGGCCTCTTCCAAGAGGTGTTCATCGTAAAAACACCCAGGGCAAAAACAGTTCAAGCAGTTTATATCAAACACAAGAAAACAAGCCTATGCTCTGATACCACTGAAGGGTTTTCAAGCAAACAATGAACACAAAATACCTATGGTTCACATGCAACCCTAGAAAGATCTATGTTTTCTTCTATGAAGATAATAAACTAAAATCCTAAAGCCAACAATTATTTCTAAAGATCAAATGAAGAATAACCAACCTTTTGATCTTGTTCTTGAAGCTAGCAGCACAAGTGTCCTGCCTCAAATGCAAGTCACACCCAAGCAATGGAGAAGACGGTTCAGCAGAGTTCTCTTGGTGAGAGTTGGCGTGAATTATAGGGAGCCAGAGGGTTCCTTTTATAGCCTCCTAGGGTTACACCTGAAACCCTAAGGAGCCTCCAAGTGGGCAAGCCTGTTGACCACTTGGACCAGATCCCTAAACCCTAATTAGGGTTTTCGCCAACCCTAGAGAAGCCTCCAAGGGTGGCGCCACTTTTGGCCCCTGAACTTCTCTTTGCCAGTTATTCAACTATTGAATAAATACAAACCAGTCCTCACACTTTTAATTAATTAATTTAATCACTAAATTAAATCCAATTAATTCTAGATTAAATCTCAATTAATTATTATAGTTTCTAATTAATATATTAACACTTAAATATATTAATAAACCATTTAATTAATTCTATTGATTTATTTCACTATTAATAAATCAACCTTTTACTCTACTGAACTCTATCCTGATCTCCAGCTATGAGGGCAACCCAAATGGACTTTGCTTCAATTAACAAGATAAATATAAATATAAAGTCATGGCTTAGACACCTAATACAACAGTCTCCCACTTGGATAAGTCTATGACTTTAATTTATCTTCTGATTAATAAACAACCTGCAGCTTCCAAGAAACTGCTGCCAAACTCTAACCCAGTCAGTTCTGTCCATAGATAAGTGATCATATGATCCTTCGTTCAACAAGATATTTTCAAACACGAGACATCGATTGAGATCAATCTCTGTCCGATACTTTGTTTCCCGATTTCCGATTCTGCTTATGACTTTCGGACTTCTAATTGAACACATCAATTTAGTCCAGGCTAGCCAGCACTTTAGTCAACTTCAAAATCATCGAGCGGCCTACAGATATCTGTTTCCCATCAGGGTCAAGGAACGAATAAGCTTCGACTCATATGATTGTGTCTTTTACTTATCAAATCGTACACAACAATGCGTTTGTAACATCGAGTTACTGATGCGTTTACGTACTATCAATGCACAACTGAGTCGTAAATTTCAACTCATATGTCTCCGCTTCAAGATCATACGATATTATCGTCTCAACATTGCTCGTGATGTAATCCATGAAGCAATCTATTGAGCGCGGGTTTATCCAATACTCAAATCTCTATTTCTAAGTACTCATGAACGTTGTAGCAGTCTTACTACAATGTCTAGCTCCTTAGACAATCTACAAACCAATTCACGACAGTCTTTGTTCATACTTACTCCCGAAATGTATGAGCGACTGTGGACTTTTGAATAATCAAATTATTCGGGAAGTGAAACATGCAAAATTGAAACTTAAAAACTGACTGGTGGCTACTATTGCCTAATTGCCAAGTCTCCACGAGGTAATCACCAAGTCGGATTTTACATAAACTATTATCGGTTTCTAGATTCTTTTTAAACTATTTAATTCATGTTATGTATCTATGTCTACTTGACCTTTCACTCTTTCTATGTATTCAAATGTCATACATTTATACACTTTATCCAATCAGACATTTTTCCGATGATATTCCAATTTGGTCATTCTGTCATTCTCACTAACAACTCCATTCTATGAACTGTGACTTTCCATGGTTCTCGGGATCTTTAGTCCACATGACTGCACCCTAAGACTATTTCGAGGTGTTACGATGTGCCGGTGAGCCATACGCGCTCCATCGGAATGCCAACGAAATTCTTTAACCATTAGGTCCTTATTTGAAAAACTCTTTTCAAATTGTTATCAACATTCACCCCTAATCATTTTCCAATGATTTCTCATGTATGTACAAAATCCATTAAGTATTCCCATCCAGGTCATATCCTGAATCTGACTCACTATGCTCTAAGCATTAAGTCATCAAGACATGTTCATGACACTTCTGATCGATCCAAGAACTTTGTTGGATTCGATCCAGTCATATTCCAAACCCTTTTGGAATCTTAGGATTACTTATAATCCTTGTGTCACGACTTTTAATAACTATATCCTTTCGGAGACTTGTCTTCATGCATCTTGAATCTTATAAAGATCATGCTTACTATGGCCAGGTCTATACTGATGACAACATCTATTTGATATATGTCAATGGATTATGTGAGTATGTTGCACCTTTTATATCTCTCATGCCAAATCATCACACTTTGCAATGACATGAAACTATTTCCTAGGGCAATGCATCTTGAGTCTCATCAAGATCATTTTGGCAGAGTTTCGATCTATCTCATAGACGTTTATAACCACCCGAGCATGTCGTATCTTTATTAAGTCTTTCATAGTGACCCGTCTCTTATCACCAAGTCATTACACTTTGTAATGAAAAAGAGACGTTTCCTAGAAGCATTATGTAACACACATATGGAGATAGATAACAGCAACACTCCCACTAGCTTCAACACGGTTATAGACTATTCACAAAATCCAGAGCTTATGGCACATTTTGAGAATCCAAACCTTTCTGACATCTTAATGGAAATCTTTCAGCCCATTCTCAAAATCCAATCCTTTGGCATATTTTGAGAATATGAATATCCTTTCTTGCGAGATGCCCGCGGGGAAATCTCGGGCCCATGTACCTTTATACTGGCATATTCTTTGTGAGTCCCTATTAGTGTGCCGGTGATCCACACGCGCTCTACTAACGACTTACAATATGCAGTATCCTTTCGGATTTCATCTTCTATTGAGAGTGCTTCTCTCGGAGTCAATTACTTGACTCTGAGTATCGTCTCACTCAACCAGATGTTCTGAAGGTACGTTTCTGTCCATGTTGGTTTCTTTTGATGATTACTCCCACTGGTTTTAATACCAGTTGTAAAATCAATCAAACTGTCACATAGACTGTATCTCGTCCTAAGGTTATCTTAATTGGCAGCAACCGGGCTCACCAATGCTTCCAAGTAGTCGGATTGTAAATCCATACCAACTATAGTGTTTTACCACTATTCGGTATGTCACCCCGATCATAACTACTTATGACGGTGATCAATACTACTGGTTTAAGCGAAGATTATGTCAGAATTAAAACAAAAATCTGATTTCTGCTCTAAGCCTAGTGATGACTAAATGTTATTTCACTTGGCTAATCCTGAACTGATTCAGGACTGTCCCAACTCCCACTGTTTCCTTAGAACATGAGTTCTTTCTAAAAGAGCTCTTTCTCTTCCAGGTACAGCGGGATAGCCAGTGAAACGACATTTCTGATAAGGTTCAGGCTAGTCATGAGGTTCGGACGAACACTACAAGACCCTGGACCTTTAATGTACAAGTGGGACAATCCCAGCTTTACATTTCAGACAGTGTCTGCAAAACCTACTTAGTCGAAGGATGTGGTTGGAATATGGTCTGACTGGTTTAGTATTCAATTTATTGGAAACTAATTGGCAATGTATCTCATACATTGAGGATCGAACTGTTTCGACCAATGCTCCATCATCTTCCCTAAGACACATTATAACTATTAATGTTCTTGGAAGAAAATAACTGTGAAACATTTTCCCAGTTTATGTTGTCACTCAGGTTCTGCGGATCTTGTACTTCCTTTGAAGTCCTTGAACGATTCAAGGGTTCAATCCAATCGCTTATTCTGATAAGCGAAGTCATATTCGTCATACCGAATGACAAATATCATGAAGTACAAACAATTGTGTTCAATTTGAAGATTCGAGCAATACACAGCAACTGATGTGTTTGTTGCTCCTAATCTCAATGTCTTTTACATCTCTATGTAAACTTATGACTTTGTTAACTTTGTTCAAGACTTGCAATCTTCAGTTGACTCTAAGTCAGCTGATTCCAAAATCCTATCCTTTGGATCTTTGGGTGATTCATTTCTTGCCACATGTGCTTTATAAAGAACTTAATCATCATTTGACTCTAAGTCAAATGATTCCAAAGTCCTATCCAACTGGATCTTTGGTTGATTCATTTCTTTACACATTAAGAACTCAATTCATCATGTAACTCTAAGTCAAATGATTCCAAAGTCCTGTCCAACTGGACCTTTGGTTGAATTGATTCTTACAACATTTATCTTAACAATCATAAGGGACACAATTCTTAAATCCAAACACTTTGGATGCATTAAACATTCAAGTTATTACTAATTATGCATTCAACACAATCATACAACATTTCAAGGATATTTCAAACAACATGTGTTAAAAGAAAATCGACAATTTTATTAAAACAAAAATCCTTGAACAATGTATAATATGATAGACAATGTCATACGCATCTAATAAGCTAATAACATTATTTCAATATCTAACTAAACTTCAAAACCGCATGAGCTGGAAATCCAATCCAAATGTGCTCCTATGCGCCAAGGTCCCGTACCTTACTGATTCCCTGCATACAAACCAAAATGTGACTATCACATTATGCATCAAGGAATTATGGAACAGGAGTTTTGAGGTTTTTAGATATACCTGAGCTTTCAAAAGATTTTGACTTTGGAGCGTCTTCCAATCTTTCCGCGACTGTATCCGATTCTGTGGATTTCCAGCTTAAGACATATCCAGACGATCTGGATCGTTTCTTGCTGTGTCTTTCCACTGGACTTAATCTAGAAGTAGCTGAACCATTGGAGCTATGCCTGACCAAGAGTGACTCGTATAAAGTCAACAGTGGACGCATTTCCATTAAGTTCTTTTTCTGGTCTTCCTTTCTATACGTCTGAATGAACAGATCGTACTTACTGGTCAGTGAAGTGAGTAGAGTGTTAACACTCGACTCCTGACTCATGGAGTAACCAAGTTTGTACAATTCGCCTATATACACTTCAATCTGAAGAACATGCGAATCGATGCTACTTCCTTCTTTTAACTTGCACTCTGCAAGTCTTTTGAAGATCCTAGCTCGTTCCTCATCAACCGGTTTTTGGAACTTTTCCTCAACCGATTGCATTAACTCATATGGCCCCAAGGATTCAAAATCCTTGCGGAACTCGGGGTCAATGGTCAATAACATGAGGTCACGAACCTTTTCGGATTCATCAACTAATAAGTCATGCTTATCATAAAGGCTCTTTATGATGACTTGTTTTGGTGGAACCGGGATCGGATACTCGGTGAGATGAAGCTTGCCTGCAATGACGAAAACCCGTCTCCAATTGCGAAGCCATTCCTTACAGTTTAGGCCAGTCAGCCTTTCGATATTTAGCAGGTGCTTTCTGATGCTCTCAGATATGGGTGAAGGAGGAGAGGGAGGAGAATAGACACTTGATTCAGACATCTACAATGAACAGAATTTTATTAGTTTAATTAATCCTTTTAAATAATTACCCAATATATTATTTATTAAGGCTAGGACCCAAAATACCCCAACTATGGTGTGAAGAGGGATGCCGTAATCACAACATAATGGTCATTAAGGTAGATAATACACTTATCAATTTCATCTTATGAAATTCCTAGATCTGGTGAGACACATTGAACTGTTCAATGACATGTTTAGTCTCGGATGTGCCCCACTGTTTGTGACTGGGATGCTGAGGATCACAAACCGGGTGTTAATAACCATGCAAATTAGCTTGGTACTCTCGAAGTCGATTGTCATCTCTAATTAACGTGCCGGTTAACCACACACGCTCCGTTAATAATGACAAAATCGAGAAACCCATTGCAAGTCTTTGCGGACCCCAGTTGGCGTGCCGGTAAACTACACACGCTCCACCAACGTTCCACAAAGTGCAATGTGCAATTCCATGGATTAGCACCAATTCACATTTTTAACCTAAAGTAACTAGATTGGGTTTTGTTCAAAGTTCTAGTACTTTCAATTATAGCATTATACTTTTAAGAGGCTTAGCGGTTCTATCAAACCCGTTCGGCTAACGACACTCGACTGACCAGGAGAGCGGTGGGTAAGAGTAGATACCCATTAGACTAACATTTTATAGCCAGTCGCCTTATACCCTCTTTATAGGACAGTTTTGTGAATGAGGCCTACTAGTGCTAAGACTAACCAATTTTCTTATATATAAATAATTAACTTTTAATCATAAATATATAAGATATATTCTAATCTTATTAAAATATTTTAGATTTAATTTATTACAAATTTTCGCAAATTATTAGGAATTTTTTGAAAATTTAAATTAAATCTTTGAGCTGATTTAATTGATTTTAATTAACAATTAATTAAACTAATTAAATCTAAGATAGATTTCATAAAATTAATCAAATTAATTTTTTATCTAATAACCCTTGTTGGTCGAAAAAGGCATGCAAGGCAATTAGGGTTCCAATTATTCAATTTAGTAAACTACCAAAAATAACAACCAACTAATTAAGGCAAGCATGGGGGGACCAAAAATGGAGTTGGCGGCTAGGGTTAGGAAACCCTAGCCTTGGCATCGATTTTAGGCCTCTTCCAAGAGGTGTTCATCGCAAAAACACCCAGGGCAAAAACAATTCAAGCAATTTATATCAAACACAAGAAAACAAGCCTATGCTCTGATACCACTGAAGGGTTTTCAAGCAAACAATGAACACAAAATACCTATGGTTCACATGCAACCCTAGAAAGATCTATGTTTTCTTCTATGAAGATAATAAACTAAAATCCTAAAGCCAACAATTATTTCTAAAGATCAAATGAAGAATAACCAACATTTTGATCTTGTTCTTGAAGCTAGCAGCACAAGTGTCCTGCCTCAAATGCAAGTCACACCCAAGCAATGGAGAAGACAGTTCAGCAGAGTTCTCTTGGTGAGAGTTGGCGTGAATTATAGGGAGCCAGAGGGTTCCTTTTATAGCCTCCTAGGGTTACACCTGAACCCTAATGAGCCTCCAAGTGGGCAAGCCTGTTGACCACTTGGACCAGATCCCTAAACCCTAATTAGGGTTTTCGCCAACCCTAGAGAAGCCTCCAAGGGTGGCGCCACTTTTGGCCCCTGAACTTCTCTTTGCCAGTTATTCAACTATTGAATAAATACAAACCAGTCCTCACACTTTTAATTAATTAATTTAATCACTAAATTAAATCCAATTAATTCTAGATTAAATCTCAATTAATTATTATAGTTTCTAATTAATATATTAACACTTAAATATATTAACAAACCATTTAATTAATTCTATTGATTTATTTCACTATTAATAAATCAACCTTTTACTCTACTGAACTCTATCCTGACCTCCAGCTATGAGGGCAACTCAAATGGACTTTGCTTCAATTAATAAGATAAATATAAAGATAAAGTCATGGCTTAGACACCTAATCCAATAGTTTTTGGGTCATAGGCTACCCAAACATCATTTTTATTATTTGGTTGCTTCACACGCTGTGAATAAATGCTTCTTAGGTTGTATTATCCCGAATTATGGTAATTAAGGAAAACTTCTTCTCGATAATTAGAAACTTACTTTAGAGAGCCTTTGGCATCTTCAATCACATTGTAGTGTTGGATATGGCTTCCATACAATTCTCCTTCTTCAAGTGATCAAGCTGACAACGCCTAGTAATATCAAGTATTTTTAGTCGTTGTTGAGCCCTATTCTTGGTGAATTAATATCATATATGCTGTGATATTCTCACTTTTTGTGTCAGTGCTTTTTTAGAAAGAAATGATGTAAACAGGGACTAAAAGCGTACAAAATGGAAGAAGTTTGAAGATAAAGACAAAACAGTCGAATTCGCACGCACGTCGCGGGTATGGACAAGGGCGTGACGCGTTGACTCGGCAATGAGGCGGTGGAGAAGATTCAAATGCTGAGAAAACGGGGATAAACCAGCACGCGCGCCGCGGAATTCAAGTGTGCGCGGCGCGGTCTTTTATTTTTCACAACTATAAATAGAGCCTTCTAGGTCGAAAAATGCAGCAAAGACCTGACATAGGAACGACCCCCAAGGCTTCTTTGACTCCGAGTTTCAGTTTTCAGCAACTATAATTTGGTATTTTATGTTTTTCTCATTTAATTTCCAATTAGTTTAGTAGCTTTAGTTGCTTTGGCTAGTGTTAGTGGGTGTGACAACCATTGGCATTAGTTCTTAGTTTCTGAATTTTATGTTTTCTGTTTTGGAACAAGTTGGATCTAAGTTTTTAATAGGTAATCATTCGGTTATTGTTAATTGCTCTCTTTTCGGTATTTTATGCTTTTGGATGAATTGTGGATGTTTGATTGTGTTGGATAGGTTATTGTGTTTCTGAATTTAGACCTTACTTTCTGATTTCGGTAACTCATGTTAGTTTAGAAGTTGAATCCATGATTGGAATTAGTTTTTGGATTTATTGGAATTATGATTTCGGGATTGTTTTTGGTAGAAGTCGGAAACTAGATCCTCTGGCTGTAGAAGTGACACTACAGTTGGTAATATGTTGCCTACCTTGACCATGTAACTCCTGTGGATCGACCCTGACTAACATTATACTAGTGTGTGTTAGGTTTATTTGACTATTTTTGACTGCACGTCGGCCTAGGCGTGCCACTCGCTAAAGTAAAGTGTAACCTTCGAGCTTAATAGTCATAAACTTGACTATGAGGTGATTGAAGACATAACATACATCAAAAGCATGCTCGATAGTGCTCATATGCTCAATAAATTCATAATATTTGTATTTCATAAACCCCATTAGATGTCTAATTGTACGTTGAGGTTGTGAAGGGGATCAATGATGATCATGATAGTGGACATGATGACCTAGGGCTAACCGTTAAACGAATTCCTACCATAATTTATTTGTCTTAAAAATAAGAGTTGAGATTTGTATATTTGATGGTAGGATATGGTTGAAATCCGTGTTCACAGACTCATTGAATCATAGTCTTGACGATTTGCAGCAATGCAAGCTCTTCCTTTGTGCTCTATCACTCCACTAGGTTCGTCATTTTTGCATGTTGGTTGATCAGGATTCTTGGTGTTTCCCGCATCATGTTTATTCATATATATGACGTATTTAAGCTACCAAAATGTAAATCGTACCACACAATTCTAAAAGTTACAAACCAACATAGTCACCTCTAAATAAACTTAAAATCATGTTGGTCGTTATAAATAGTCGACAACTTAAGGCCAAGTATGTGTTTAATTCTCACTTATCTATTGGGCTAATGTCTTATAAGAGTAATAAACTTTATCTTATGTACACATTTAGTCACTCATGTTTTTTTGTGCATATATGACCATTAAACTTTTTTTTATGTACACACTTAGTCACTTATGATTTTTTGTACACATTTGATCACTAGGTTTAATGGTCATATGTATAATAAATAAAAGTTTAATGGCTATATTCATATGTGTACAAAAATATATAAATGGCTAAATGTGTATGAAAAATATAAATGAATGAATGTGTACACGAGATAAAGTTTATTATCCTGATAAGATATTAAACATTCTCTATTCGTTTAAGAATCGTTAGGAAGTTCTTCGATCAAACTTATTTTCATTTTTTTCTTGGATAAAAGGAGTTGTTATGTAAACACATTTATTCCAACATATGACTTAACCTTTGAGAGGAAATTTTTTACTATCTTAGTTATTAGGCCGGACGTAGCCGACCACAGATGGAAGCAGGTTGGGGGTAGGACCGCCGACATGATGATACCGATCATCGCAGGTGGGCGATAGGTAAATGGTTAGCGGGTTAGTGAAGTCGGGGGTTGTGGAGGGTTTTTAGTTAAAAGAAAAAAAAATCATCAATAAATATTTTATTCTCCACCATTGTAAATACCCCTCTATACCACTTCAAAAACCACACATTCATTCTTCACTCTTTCTCTCATATTCACTCTTTTTATATTTTCTCATCAATAAATATTTTCTCCCCTACCTCTATAATCCAACTTTTAATTTAATTTAAAGATTGAAATTTCTTCTTCTTATAATTCTGATTCGTATTCGTGCAAACAAAAACATTGATGAACCTAATGCATACTCATCGTCATCTGAAACATCAAATTTCGCAAATGTTTACGCAGAATTTGTTGAAGTTGCACTTGTAATAGTTGCAGATATTGCAGGTTCAAGCATACATCTTTCAAGAACTTATCTCTAAAAAGATAGGAAAACTGCAAATAAGCAGCTGATCATAGATTACTTTGTTCCTGATTCAAAGTTTGGCGACATCAATTTTAGAAACAGATTCCGGATGAATAGAAGATTGTTCGTGCATATTTTTGAGAACATGGAAAGAAACTTTCCATATTTTGAAACAATTTTTGATGCCAAGGTGCAAAAAAGTTTCACTATATTGTAGAAATGCACATACACTGTATGATAATTAGCCTCCACAACCACCCCCGATACGCTTCATGAGTACTTGAATATAATAGAACGAACTTCACATGAAAGCCTCTATAATTTCTGCTATGGTGTTATTCAGTTGTATGCCATTGAATTTATGCGCAAACTAACATCCAATTATATTCAACTTTTGTACGCTGCACATGAATCCAAATATGGATTTCCTGGTATGTTGGGTAGCATTAATTTTACACATTAGGATTTAAGGCGTTGTCCAATGGCATTGCGAGGCCAGTACATGAGAGATAATCACAAGTAGCCGACATTGATACTTGAAGCAGTAGCATCACAAGATTTGTTGGATTTGGAATTCATATTTTGGTGTTGTTGGTGACAAAAACGATCTAAACGTCCTCTATTATAGAACATTATTAACGACACACTACTTGGAAAAGCACCAAAATGGTAATTTGTTTTGAACATGGAAGAATACAAACATGAGTACTATATTGCGGATGAGATATACCCAAACTTGGCCATTTTTGTGAAATAATTTTCACATCTAGTAACCCCAAAAAAGAAACGTTTCAAGGAGGCGCAAGAAGCAACAAGAAAGGACATTGAATGAACGTTTGTCATACTAAAATAATGATGGGCGATAATCAGACAACCTGAACGGTCCACCGATCTTGATCAGTGTAAAAAATATCATGTACACTTGCTTTATACTACACCACATGATCCTAAAAGATGAATGTCTTATATGTGCAGTACATAATATCGATATCCCTACCGAGGTAGAAATTAATGAGGATATGAAACACCCTCGCTTAAGGCTTTTCATAAAAACATCATTTTAACCCATGGTTTATCAACCTTATTTAAAAATCATCCTTAAGTAAAAACTTTAATTTCAACATCTTCAAAATAAGTCATTTTTAGTTCAAAACCGTTTTAAAACACATGGGATTTATTGAGGAATAATTCGGGGTTTAAGTTGCAAAAAAAAAATCATTCGGTCTCACTTTAAATAAAACGTCTTGGTTTATAAAATAGCAAGGTTGTTGCAATCCAATTACCATTACACTGTTTAAATGGTACCACACAATTCGTGGCCTTCTTAACATCCAGCTCTTCTAAAGTCATCTAAACTCCTCAACCTGAGTACACATCAAAATATGTTAGGCAATTGAAATCCTAGTGAGCTTACCTGAGGTTGACCCATTTAGAGTGGGCAGTGAATTACCACACTTGGGACAAACCCCCAAAAATAGTTTTGACACACACTTCAAAAGTTGTTTAACTTATTATATCAAAAGTTGCATAAAGCATTAGTACGTCATAAAGGTTTGCTAAAAAATGGATAGTTATGGAATGCAATGGAATGCAATGCAATGCATGATGCAACTATCCCAACCCATGTCCATATCATAAAAGTCCAACTCACCACAATGACACCTATCTAAGTTCACAAATGACACACACAAAGCATATCACTCGATCCCCATATAGGTTACACTAGAACTAGTGGCCATCACACTAGCCCCATAAGGGTTAGCAACTCCCTCATGCGGTTCCCTATTATCGGGAACAACGTCTCCTCACCCACTTTATTTTAGAGAACGGCAAAACTCAAAACGTCTTCATAACGTCTCCTACATCCTTTTTAATTGAGGAAATGACAAAACTCAATACTCTTCATAACGTCTCCTCATCCTTTTTAATTGATAAAAGGACAAAACTCGGTCTCAAGGCGTCACACGGTCAAACCCATCCTATATGTAATGCAATGCACAAATAGGATGCTCAAAACATCTTTCAAAACAACATCATAGTCTTTCTTTGAAAACATCTTTAGAAACTCATTTTCATGCAATGCACAAGTAGTAATCATATAACACATTGCACATAATAACATGCATGAAAAGTAATTGATAACACACACAAATGTAGTGGGAAGGATGTGTACTCCTGGTAAACTCACCCAAGGTCAATTGAAGAGTCAACACTAACGTCCCACAAGGTTGAAGCATTTGAAGACGCTTCTAGACATCAACTCTTCCATCCAAATCCTTCTAGTCGAGTGATAACTCAAGTCTTTAGTCCCACCTCCAAGTCATTACAATGTATCTCCTTCCTACATGACAATAATGGAAGGTGTCATACTCGATTCATCTAAAAGTCGTACTATACTTACTTCTTTATAACTAAGAGGGAACTATCATCCACCAACCCAAAATGAAGTCATTGACTCTCTAATATAAGGAAAATCTTAGTTAAAACATCCCCAAAATTTTGACATTAAAACAATGACCCAATGCCCAATCCATAGAGCTAAAAACTCAAAAATGTTGAAAATATGGAAAACCCCCTAACACGGATCGTGCTCCCTGACACGGGCCGGGTTCAGACTCAGTAGATTGCATAGACCCTTTTACATGGGTCGTGTTCTGCAACACGGGTCGTGTACGGCTTGCTGTAGCTTCATTTTGGTCCTTTTCACTCCCTTTTGACCCAATCCAAGTTCCAATTCAACCCAAGACTAATTATACAGTAAAATACACATCTAAGAACTCATTTCCAAGTAGTCAACTCCCAATCCAAGTGTGCATGACTTAAACCAAAGGAAACCACAATTCAAGTTCTTATCTCTTATAAAGTGGTTAATGAACTATGTTCCAAGTCAATCATTACACATAACACCATTAAGTCCCAAATAAGTTATTAACCAAGGTCATTCCTTAAGGGAGTCATTCCCACACAACTCTAAAGAAGATAGCCTCATGGAATTTCCAATTCCAATCATTGGTCCACATGGTTAAAACTCATGGAATACCCAATTCCAATCCATCAATTGATAATTACAAGTGGAGATTCCTTCTTTCATTCCATGGAATCATTAGGAATGATTCTTACTCCATTATTACTTCCAATTTGATGAAATAAACCCATTCATCAATTAAACAATAGATCCAATCATCATCTACATGAATAAAACCCATTTCAACACCCAAATTCTCACTTTCTAGTGATTCAAGGTTTAAGACTACAAATCAAAGGTTGGAATCCTTAGGGAATAATTAGAAATGAATCCCCTCATCCAAAACTACCAAATCCAACCATCAATTTCTAGATTCCTAAACTATTCATCAAATCCCCAAATTCTAGGGTTCATAACACCCAAATCAATCAAGAAACTGAATCTAGAGCATCCATGGATTGAATGTAGACTCCAACAACTTAGAAACACCAAATAAACATTGGGGATCATAGGAAAGACCTCCTCGCATCATAAATTTTGGATTTGGTCCAAATCCCAAAACCTAACTCGAAACCTAAAGCTAGAAGATGAAGGGTTTATACCTTAGATTGTTAGGAAACTTCAAGTATATGATCAATCTTCAAGAACACGCATCTATTCTTCTTGGAACCATGGAAATCGCCATCTCTCTACCTCTCCATCCTCAAAAACGTGATTGTGGCTGAAATGGGTGAAACCCCCATCAAAAACTTGATAGATTTCACAATTGGCAAAACTAGTCCCTATAGTTTGGTCCTTCTTCACCCAACACTCCAAAAGTCCATTATTCTCATTAGAAGTCTCCATATTCATACATATGCCCCAAATACAATTATTTATTTCTCTTGAGTCATTGACTAGGTCAACCCTAACCCTTAGTTTAATTGACACAAATGGCCCCTTACACTAAAATCCTTCACTATTTGGTCATTAATATAAACTTAAGGACTTATTTAACTTACTCTAAGTTTATACATAAATTCCTTCATAATAATTTCTAATCTTTCTAAATCCTTGACTAGTCAAGTCCACTTAGGGTAAGTTTGGCCAAATTGACTCTTTTAGTCCTTATGATAACATTTCTCATCTTTGGTTTACAAATAGATTTTTAAAACTATATTTGACTCATTTATACACGATATAAAAATATAACAAAATATTAGATTTATTTATTTATTTGTTTTCTTTATTTACAAAATAAGTTTTATTTTGTCTATTTAAGCCCAAAACTCCTACGCCCAAAACACGGATGTTACAGGATATGATTCTAGAATTGTGCGATGTAGAAATTCACCAACGACTTCTATCTGATCTTGTCGATCATATAGAGCATACCCACATGCCTTTTTTAGACCGATAATTTATTTAAATTATCGTATTTAGGTTTTAAATTCATGTTTTTAGGTTTTAAATTCTCGTATGTAGGTTATAAATTATCATATTTTGGTTTTAATTTTCGTGTTTAGGATTTAAATTATCGTTTTTAGGATTCTTATTTTATTTTGTAATGTTGTGCTTTTTTAATTAAATGGTATTTGTCTTTTTATTTTTATTTATTATATTTTAAATTAAATGTTATTTTTTGTATTATTTATTTGATTTTAATATAGAAAAACCGATATGACATTAAGAGTTTCAAGGGTTGGGAAAGATGAGTTTCCTTATGGCTTGAGAAAGATGAAAGTAAGAATAACGAGAAAAATTAATATGACACTAAGAGTTAGGAGGATCGAGAAAGATGGACTCCCCCGTCCTTATGTGAAAAAAATTGTAATTTCTAAATTAAGAGTTTTTTTTTATAGATTTAAGTGGTTTAAGGGTACATAAAAGTCAAAGAGATGCTGAATAAGTGAAAAGCAATCGACAGGGGACGTAGCTTACAAGTTAATACAAGAAATTTAGGGGCATCAAATTTTTAACTTTGTATGTAGTTTTCACAATGGCAGGTTAGATAAATTTGACCAGTATTAATTAAGATTCGATACTTCGTTAATTTGTCCCAAATGTATATTGCTTTATAATAAATATTCATATATTATAAAAGCAATAGATGGTCGTAAAGTTCAAATTTAAGACCTAAGTTATTATTCAAAAATACTAATCATTTAACAATGCAAGACTAGGTAGTTTCAGTCCTTATTAATTTTGTTGAACGAAATTGTTATCAACTAGTAGAGTGATCTTGCATGATATGCCGGTAACAATAAATAAATTCGTTTTGGCGATTTTACGATTCAGAATTTGGTAGGGACAACAAATATAAACGTGTTGTTATTTTGGTTTTATATTGTGTGATCTAACGGAAAAGTTTGTTTGTATAATAGGCACAATATTATATAGTAGTATTATGTTTAATTATATAAAATTAAACTTTTCATTTGTGAAAACAAATTTAGAAAACAAATTTTCATATCTTTTGTAGAAATGGTAGAATTTTAAAAATCATGAATAAATGAAAAGTTGTAAAAAAAGTATACGATTTTTTTTTGAATAATATCCTAAAAAAAAGTAGTAAAAATATGTAAAAGAAATTGTAAAAATTAAATTTAGAATAAAGAAAACTAACTTAAAAAATACAAAGAAAACCTAAAAGAATAAGTAGGAGAAATTTTATAAAAGTTTTGGATCAAATTTGTAATATTTTTTTTTATTTGGGATAAAATTGTAAATTAGTAAAGCTAAGAAAAAAGAAATATAAAAGACTTAAAACTTAAAGTAAGTTAATTAAAGGAACATTTAGGACTATCAAAAATGTACCGTGGAGAACCAACCAAAACATTACCAACAGTATCAATAAAGTCGGTAGCCAACAAGTTTGGTAGCCAGTAGCCAATATGTTTGGCTGATACTACCATACCAATTAAGCAATATTGATACGGTAACGGTACAAAATTTTGAATACCACGGTTGTACCGTACCAACCAATTCGTATATATATATATATATATATATATATATATATATATATATATATATATATATATATATATATATATATATATATATATATATATATGTCAATTCCAATACTCATATTTTTATTTTTTATTAGGAGTAATAACTAACAAGTACCCGCAAGTATACGACGATTAATTAGGGCAAGCAATATTAAAAGTAAGTTTTTGGTGTATACCAATACCAACTTGTACCAACCAAACTTGTTGGTAACCAAATAAGTTGGTACCAAGTATACTTGGTACGATACTGGTAATCAAAATTTTATACCAATTATAATTGGTACGGTACACGGTATACAAGAAAAAACCCCACTACCGTACTGTTGGATTAAGGTGTCTAAACAATAACTATAATTTAGAAGTACACTTAATTTGACAGCAGCACAGTCTTTTTGGGTTGCCCTCAAAACTGGCAAATGACTAGATGATTAATTAAGATAGAAAAATAATGATTTATTAATATATTATGAGGATAATATATTAATTAGAAATCATATTATTTAATTAATAATTGATCAGAAATTAATTAGAATTAATTTTGGGATTAATTGGATTAATTAATAGTGCAGGGGCTGAATTGTATTTGTTCAATAGTTGGGCAATGAATAATCTGGAAACCCTAATGGGTTGGACGAAATCTAAGGCTTGGAGGCTTGTGGATTTCGTAGCCCATGAGGTTGTTTATGGCAGTGATAAGCAGATCCCTTTTATCTGATAAAAGCCTTATCATATAAGGATTTTAAATAAGGTAGTTATACTCCTTATTGCTTATCACCTGGAGACTATAAATAGAGGTCCATGGGCACCCCATTATTCACGCCAACTTCAAGGTTCTCTCATTGTTCTCTCTTGCTCATCTAGCTTGTCTAGTTCTTGGGTGTGAGCCATTAGAGGCACGACATTTGTGGTGCTAGCTTCCAAAGGTCAAAGGTATAAAATTCATCTTTTGTAATTTTATTATTGGTCTTAGATATAGGTTTAATTGAGAAAAACATAGACCCTATAAGATGCAGGTGAACTTAGGATTTTAGTTTAAAGTTTGCACTAAAACCCAATACGTACCAATTCCACCCTTAATATCCTTGTTCATAAATGAAATGGGATCGTTTGTATTTGTACTTATCAGAATATAACCATGATATAATAATCATATCTCTATATAATTATATTTGTGGTTTGTTTGTCGTAACAATGTCATTTGTATCAAAATTATCCGAGTATAATTTATATAAGTGTTTATCGTATGTGAAACTATCATAATTCATTTATGATACTTTGAAGTGTAATATATATATATATATATATATATATATATATATATATATATATATATATATATATATATATATATATATATATATATATATATATATATATATATATATATATATATATATATAGTTATTCCTTTTTGTTTGCTTAAAAGTTCCGTCGTCATTCATGTTTAAATTATATCCAATATAATTAAATTGTGTGTTTTAGTCACTATTTTTATTTAACTCAAGTTTGCTAGGTAAATCTTTCATGTCCAATATAGTCGTTATTTTATGTATACTCAGGTGATATTAGATGTTTACAACAACATTTATCTTGCATCTAGTATTGACAACATAACAATGTACAATATTTTAGTCATTTTTCATATAGTGACTTTTTACAACGTGTTAACCTGTAAATGGTAAATATAAAACTAGTTAAAACCAGTGTTGCAAAAGACACTAGGCGCTCCCAGGTCGGTGGACTAGCGAGTAGCGATTACTCGGCTAGGCGGGGAGTACTCGGACGAGTACTCGGATAACGTAAATTATAAAGAAATTAATTTTGGGTAAATTATATATATGACAAATATTATAAGTTCATTAGATTTATAACAAAATAGATGAATATCAATTAATTTAGGGGTTTATTTTCAGTCAACAAACCGAGTATAAGGTTTGACCGAGGAATTTCCGAGGAAATCCGAGGAATTTCTGAGGAAATCCGAGGAATTTCCGAGGAATTCCGAGTAATAGCTAATCCGATTTATTAGACTGATTCTTGAAAAATCGCCAAGGTACCTAGTCGAGTCCGAGTACTCGCCCGAGTACTCGGTCGAGTCGGCCGAGTTTTGCAACACTGGTTAAAACGCTTCCGCGCTTTTGTTAACTAGTTTTCCAGATTTGTACTATAAGTTATAGTAGGGACTTAATTTACTTTTATCTAGTAAAAATAACATCCTACTTGTTTTGAGTAAAAATAACATCCTACTTGTTTTGGTTATTTTTCATGCATATAATAGCAATTTACTAGTTTTGGTCACTTTTCATGCATATAATAACAATCAACTTTAAAAGTCCATTTTGCTATATAAAGACTTACATATCTTTTTATACACAAAACTAGCATTTTAATTCATTATACATAATCTTATATACAAAACTAGATTAGCACACATTTGATGATATATATAACAATATCATAATATGAACATTTTGAGGGTTGCATTCTCCTCCATAAAACATTTAAAAGATGGAAAAGTGGGGTATGAACTCACCTTTGAAGATAAACTTGGAAGATGATGAGTATGAGATAAGAGAGCCAAAGCTTGGAAAATGGCTTGAAGCTTCCAGATTTGTCTAGGATTGGATGAAAGCATGAAACGAAGCATGAACCTTACCAAAATCCTTGAAAATGTCTTGGATGCAAAGTCTTGAAAATGAGATGAATGAAAGAACAAAGAAGAAAAATCTCCAACCTTTGTGTGTGTGTGTGTGAGGTGTTCTTGGCCACAAGGAGAAAGAAGAGGGAAAGATGGAGTGTATTTTGGTTGAATGAAGAAATGATAGGTAAGGTGGTGGGTATGGTTGTGTAAGAAGCCTGGGTGAAAGCATGGTTGAAATACATCTTAATACATGTACTAATACATGTATAAATACATGTATTTCCATCCAATACATGTATTTCTTGTAGTATATATTTAATTAAACCCATGGTGTATAAATGTGCAAATGATGTAGGTATTGTGTATGTATAATTATAATTAAGAATTATAATTATTGGAATTTGTCATAAGTAAATTCTAAGTGTCATAATTAATTTCAAGTAAATTAATTATATAAATGTATTATACTCATATTAATTATACAAAAATATGAGTGTCGAATCGCGGTAAATTTCCGAATCGCGTGTTTTACATTTTTCCGGAAAAATAATCGTAGTATAGAATTAAATACTATATTGTATTACGTTCTATAAAATGTGTTTCGATATTTTATATATACTGTTTAAGGCATGCTGACCCGCATTTATAGCCTTTATCCAGTGTACGTTTATTGTTTTCAGTAGTTTTCATATATTGAATTGACATAACTCTTGCATACGAACTCCGTTTTCGACGTTCCCTACGTCCACATGTTCGTAATCACGAATGCGTCGTGTTATGAATAATATTTATACTAAACTAATATTTGTATATTGTATCAAATTTTTACGTTGTCTGTAATCTATCAAATTTAAATAGATTGTGTACTCTACATATGTTCGAAATAGTGAAAATTGCATTATAATACCAATAATACATCGCGATAGTTGAGGTAAATTCATTTTAAAGTATTATCCTAATTTACGCTTCGTTGATTTTTGTTGACTTCCGTTGACCAAAATTGACAGTTGTCACAGTAATAACTTAGGCTACGGTCACAGAAGTGAATGCATCACCAGCAGAAGAAGGTAAGACCGTAATATTCTCTAACCAAAGCTCAGTTTAGACCAGAGAGTTTCCTCATGCGAAGAGTTGGCCTCTGACTGATGTGTGGTCCGACATAAGTGCAGGAGCATAGTCAGACAGCTACATAGTCTTGTTTAGAGGAGTTACTCAACCGCAGTCCAAGTATGGCTTTTTTCAACGAAAAAGGATTCTTTGGTTGTACATTTCATTGGTAATGTCACATCGGCTGTCAGAACACCTTGGGAATGCGCAAGGCTGCATAGGGATCATTGTATGGACACTTTTAGGACTATAAAGCGACTAGTTGCTCAGGCCAAATTCGACCTTTTCCTGCCCAAGACCTTACATATTCAGTCTTCCATCTTTGCTTATATAAGTCTCATTATCCTTCTCAAGGATGTGTGTCAAGATATCATCAGATATCGAGTGGTAGATATTCAATGTTCGGGCTGTGAACATTATGAAGATTATCTCACTCACTCTCTTGTAAAACTTTGAATTTTATCAATGAAAATTTCTCAATTTCTCACCATGTACGTAGCTTGACTTATTGTCAAATGAACCACTTTAAATCCTTGTGTTTTAATCCATTCTTCGTATTTCTCTCTAGTCTATATAGTTGTGAGTGTTGATCGTTTGTTTGAAGCACTTAGTCAAGGAGGATCGGTACTTCTTGCAGTTGAGTTGTGTATCGGCAACATACGTATGCTTATGGCTTTTCAAGAGAATAATCTGGTATGTATTATGTGGCATGTATATGTTGTCGATGAAGTACGGGGGTTAAGTGGGCAATGTATGCATATGTAAGTTATATGTGAGTGGAATGGACAAGGTTGACCATGAAGTATAGTGGTGAAGTGGTTTGGTCGACTGGTCATGAAGTACCGGTGGGAGAAGTGACCAGTGTGTAGGAGTTGGTACCAACAATATGTGTTTAGTATAATGTGATGATGTGTATGTTATGTTGTGCTGAATGTATGTGAAAGTGTGGACGTAGTGCGTGAATGCATATGATTGGTATAACGTGTGAGTCTAGTGTAGACTCACTAAGCATTTTTGCTTACCCGTTGAGTGGAACATTTTGCAGTGCCCTCTAGCGCAGATAAGGGGAAAGCACTGGCCTGACCGCAACCGCTCAGATTCCACGGCTAATGATATTTGAACGAACAGTGTTATTTACTTATAAATGTTTTTAGGATTTAGCCTTCCGCTACTTACTTTAGTTTTGAATAACTTTATTTACATTAATGATTTATGGTTTTATAATATGATGGTTATAAAAAAATTTGGACTTTACACTATTACAGTGTTGTTAAGTCACTAATGTATGTGACGGTTTGCTCTCATCCCGACATTTCTCACGCCTTGAGTGTAGTAAGTTGATTTATAGAAAACCTAATAAAGAAACATTGGAAATCAATTTAATGGATGTTTCGATGCATTTTTTTCACTTCTACTACTTGCTTGGATTTTTGAAAATCAAAAAATTGGGTTATGTGGCTATATGTCAATTTAAATTATCTAGGTGAGTTAGACACACGAAGATCCCCTTACATGTTATGTCTTGACCATTGGTGATTGTCATGTGAGTTAGAAGGCTACCTTCCAATCTTTAGAGGCTTTGCCAATAACTGAAGCTCAGTATATGGCTATTTCAAAAGGCATGTAAAGAAGCCACTTAGCTTAGAGTAGTGTACAAGGAGTTTTGTAGGATTTATCATGCACTATTGTCTTATGCAACAATCAACGTATTATATGCCTTACGAATGATTACATGTTCCACGAGAAAACAAAGCACATTGACATTAGACGTCACTACATCAGAGATGTTATTGCCCAAAGCAATATCGAGTTAAGAAAGATTAACAAAAACAACCACCCCACCGATATGATAACAAAGTTGGTTCCAACATCCAAATTTGAACTTTATTCAAGATTGGTTGGTATTAAAGTTTAGTCTTTAAGGGTTTTTTTGGTCCTACTAGTTTTTTTCTGATTTCCTATGAATGTTTGAATGTTTCTTTGTTGATGACCAAATTCGTCTAAGGTAGAGTTGGTTTGAATTCCTAACATGGGAAGTTTCTACATGAGTCAATACTTCTGCTAAAATGTTGTTGCATGTATGAGAGCTTTTTTTTATAAGGAGACACTTTTGGAATTATGGTTGCTTTGCATTTTTAGAGTCACTACTAGAAAAATGGCCTTTAATGACTAACATTGTCAGTCATTAAAGGATATAGATGACCGAAAAATGTTTGTAATTGAAAGCCCATTCATAAATGAAAGATGGCAAACATTTGTTTGGCATAAATTATCTAAGTCATAAATGTAAGTCATAATTCACATTTTATAGAAAAATATATATAATTTTTGTAGGATTAGTAATATTCAAATTAAATCACTTTGAATGCTAATACAAAAATAATCTCAATATATAAAAACAGTCCATTACATACAATAATGACATGTCACATACCAAGAAGTATTTCAAAGTTATCAAAAAATATTGTTTGCTGATACAAAAATATCATGGATAAATAAAGTTTGTCACAAAAGGCACATTATTCGCGAAGATCATCAATTTGTATATTCATCCTTGCCCCCAATCAATTTTTTGTATGAATTAACCCAAGGGCCTGTGTAAGCCGATCATTTGTTCCACATGTAACCTCTCCAAAAAATTAATGTAATTGATATAAAAATAAAGATTTTGTAAGCATCAACCACGAAAATGGAAATACAATGCCATAGAAATTATTAAATTTGTTCTTGACTAATGTCAATAACCGGACTAAAGTCAACAACTTAACATGTTAAATAGACTAATGCTAGCAAATAAGCACAATGCCACAAAATACCAAACTAAAAAAATGAATAAGAATTTTTTTTAAAAGATATACATTTTGGTCATTTTTCAGGAGAGACCGAATCAAAAGATAAAAAGAGATATTTATTTAATTTTGGTCCCAGATGGCATAAACCTGACCCTGGAACTATTGCTACATACTCAATGGACCAAATATGTAATTTACTCTAACTGTTAAGTGGTTTGACAGTATAAAGGTAAGTTACATTTTTGCCCCTAGTTGAATAAACCACAGAAATAGAAATTCAATACCACAGAAATGTCAATTTTGCTTTTAAAGATGGAAATTTTGTGATATACTCCACACAAATTCTTCTGGTAAACAAAGAAAGTATACTGCCTATTTCTTCAATTCTTTTAAATCTTAATTGGAATTAATGTATCACATTGATAAACCTCTTTCAAGGTAATTATTAAATTCATGTAGCGATAGGGTCAAAGCCACTAGTAAGATTTTGTTAGTTAAAAAATGGTAACACACTTTACTTTCACTAACAATATGGGCAGTATACTTTATTTGTTTCAATCTTTCTTTACAAATGAACTTGCCACCCCTATTTCAATGGTAGTTTTTAAAATAATTTTCCAACATCCATCACGAGCTTCAATTACAGTAGCTATTGTATCACGCAATCCCTCAATATCCTAATGTCAATTGTAAAGGTAAACATGTTACTGCACTTTTAGGTTAAAATTTAACATTTATGTGCAGAAATAAAGGATGCAAACGAACCTAGTCCATCACTTCCTTGATCAATTCTTTTGTTGTTTCAGTGCAGGTTCATTATATTTCTCCACCTTTCCCAATAATTACACCAACCTATGGTAGACAAGAGATTAAATAAATTACAAAATCCATGGGTAATAAACTAAGAAAACATCAAATTTCCAAATAACCTTCTCATTGGGAACTTGTATATGAACTTGTTTACCAGTTCCCCTTAAAGAATGGGCACTATAACATTTATTAGCCTTTTTTGAAGTAAAAAGAATCACACCTTGCCCCTGAACTTTATTGCAATGTTAGTATAGTGCCACCACCCTTTCCATTTTGATTCAAATTTGTTCCAATTCAATATCAGGAAAAATTGAAAAAAAATTGTATAATGCTATAATAAAAAGTAAGAAAAAGTTGAATGCTTTTCTAGAGATGAGATCAAACATAGATGAGACAATAATTAAACAAAGATGATGTATAGGTTATATACTAATTAATGTTAACAAATGAGGGAATGTTTGAGCAGATTCGTTGAGACAAGAAATAAAAATTGATTCATGAGACGAGAATGTTAAACATAGATGAGACAATACCTAAGAAACCAAACAGAGATTAGGATCGGTTTACAGACCTCTGGCAACTGGTGTCGTGGAGAGCCGTGGTGACCAGTATTCGGGAATACCGGTGAAATCAAATAGAAGAGAGGATCGGTTTACTGACTCGTTTACAAACCCGTGGTGACCAGTTTTCCAATACTGGCATCGTGGAGATCTTTGAGGACCGACAATCAAACATAAGAGAGGATCGGTTCAGTTTCTTAGAGGAGACGAGAGAATAGAGATAGAGAACAGAACCGGGTGGGAGAAGTGGGCTAACCATGGTTGCGTCCCTTACAAACCAACCAATAATTGACTCAAACAGGTGTTCCTCCCCAAGATCGACCGACGATAGTGGACTGAAGACGATGAAGATGTTTTTTTGATGCGAGCGATTGAGAGAGAGAGAGAGAGAGAGAGAGAGAGAAAAGACAATCTAATGATTTTTAGGATGGGGTAAACGATAAGGGGGAATCAAAGTAGTTTCAAAATTTTTTGGGAAAGATGAGAGGCAAAATGTAATGGATGAAACAGTTTTTGGAAATCATAGTTCATGTAATTAGTTTCAAAAACAAGAGTTTGCAACGGAAGCATAAAATCATGAACACAAATTCCATTTTCAAGAGGATCATGATACATGCATGTAGAGATAAGATGAAGAACAAACATAGATTAAGTTCAAGATCATAACCTTTGTTCTTGGGTTTGGTTTGGACGATTTGATAGCTAGGAATCAAGTTAGAATCCCTCTATAGTTGATCCACCACAAGCTTGAACACCCTTGAATGCTAGTTCCACAACTTGCAAGATAAGACTCCTTTTCTTATGAAACCAAAATCGATTTTTGCTTAGCTCATTAGGAGAGTTATTTGGCTGATTTTTAAGAAGCAAGAATGATTCATCTAATACTTGAAATGATCGGCCACTATATCACCCAAAAGAAAGAAAAGCACATGCAACTAGCTTAAAAGAAAGTCCCATTTGATTTCTATAATCAAAAGCTAGAAGACACAAAGCATCTTCCACCTCTTTTAAGTTCTTAATGCATTCTTTTTCCTTCCAATATGGCTGATTTTATGATGGCAAAAGGAGTGCTAGTGGGTTGTTATTATTTATAAAACTTAGATAATGAAAGCTTATAAATAATACATCTTCTTATTTCTTTAAATGGGATAACATTTAACCCATAATCATATACATAAATAAACCATCTAAATATACAATCTTAATTGTATAATTATATATATACACATATATATATATATATATATATATATATATATATATATATATATATATATATATATATATATATTTATATATATATATATATATATATATATATATATATATATATATATATATATATATATATATATATGACAATATATATATTTTATTTAATTTACCAATTAAACTAAATAAAAGGCTTACTAATAAATCAATTAAATCGTTTAACAATTTAAACAAATTAATTGTTACACTTAATTAATTCATCACATATGAATTACTAATCAACCTTTAATTTTGTAGTTATTATTATTTACCTCAAATAATAATAACCTACAAGATTAAATTGCAAGTTTAGTATCATTTGATGTTAAATCAAATTTAACATTCCAAATGATCAATTGGTGTTAAACTTGTTGTTTGTGTGACCCTATAGGATCATGTATTATTAGTAATATCATTTTATGATCATCCTTGGGCATATAGAACTAACAATCTCCCACTTGCACAAGGTTGCATCATAGAATGATATCGACAGTGGTAAACGTCTAGCAACATTTCACTGCCCCCAATAACACATGACATTGTGCCATTCAACAATATTCAATTCTTCAGAAAACACGAGGCTCTAATTGATCTATAAGGTTATCTATCAATTATCCCTTTGTCACAGACATCATGTTGAACATGAGACATGGATCTTAATCATTCTCATTTTATGTTCAACTTTCAATCAGGCGCCTTAGATGTCTAACTCTCAACACATAAGAGGAACAAATCCCGTCTTGACTACATACGCCCCTCATATAGATAGTACTATGCATGAGTATGGCCTTTATGGTTGTCTGTATTTCAAGAACAACAGTGAACCATATCAAAGCATAGTACACTCTACACTTGAGTCCCAAATATGTATCTCAGGTCAAAGGATACAATGATAATACCTTTATTCAAGAATCACTTATGATGATGATCCATGGAGTGATCTTGAAACGGGTCAAGTCCAATACTTGTTTACTGACAAGTACCTATGAATTTGGTTGCAACCTTTTGCTACTTTTACCCATAAAAGTCAACCAATCCAATTCATATTAGTCTTACTTCATAATTGCTCCCACAACTATGATCGACTATGGACGTTTAGAATAAGTAAATTATTCAAGGATTAAACATGCTAATAAAACACAAAATTATGAAAGAAACATCATGTCACATATATTACATAATTCTTGTCGTTTACATAAGTTCATATTCATAAAACACTAAACACAAATCAAGTCCATTCATTAGAAAAACGGAGTCCTATACCCTTAGCATGACTTTCATGCTTAGTTTGGGGTAAAGGCTTCGTGAATGGGTCTGCCAAATTCTGATCTGTATGAACCTTGTGAATACTTATTTCACCATTCTTAACTTCATGTCTAATGTAGTTATACCTTCGATGAATGTGTTTGGTCTTTTGATGCAATCTAGGTTCCTTTGCTTGAGCTATAGCACCTAGATTGTCACAGAAGATTTCTATAGGGTCCCGAATGGAAGGAACAACCCCTAGATCTTCTATGAACTTTCTCATCCAGACAGCTTCTTGAGCAGCTTCCGAAGCAGCAACATATTCTGATTCTGTAGTGGATTGTGCAATCACTTCTTGTTTGGAACTCTTCCAAGACACGGCTCCTCCATTTAAAATAAAGACATACCCAGATTGAGATTTCGAATCGTCCCTATCTGTTTGGAAGCTTGCGTCAGTGTAACCCTTTAACTTTAAGCTTTCTTCCAAACCGCCGTAAACTAAGAACATATCTTTAGTTCTTCTCAAGTACTTAAGAATGTTCTTTACAGCAGTCCAGTGGGCTTCACCTGGGTTCTGTTGATACCTACTAGTCATACTTAAGGCACATGAGACGTCGGGCCTAGTGCATAACATGGCATACATGATGGAACCAATTGCCGAAGCATATGTGACATGTTTCATCCTTTCAAGTTCACTCCTAGTGTTTGGGCACTGAGACTTGCTTAGGATGGTGCCATGCGGTATTGGCAAGAATCCTCTTTTGGAGTCTTGCATCTAGAACCTTTTCAAGATTTTATCAATATATACACTTTGGCTAAGACCAATAAGTCTCTTAGATCTATCTCTATAGATCTTTATGCCTAATACATAAACAGCTTCCCCTAGATCCTTCATTGAGAAACAATTCTCAAGGAACGCTTTGACACCTTTTAAGGTTGGGATGTCATTTCCAAATAAAAGTATGTCATCTACATACAATACTAGGATTATGACAATGCTCCCACTAGCTTTCTTGTAAACACAGGAGTCATCCTCATTTTTGATGAATCCAAAACTCGTAATCTTTTCATCAAAACGGATGTTCCATGTTCGAGACGCTAGCTTTAATCCATAGATAGATCTTTTAAGCTTGCACACTTTGTTTGGATGCTTGGGATCGACAAAACCTTCAGGTTGATCCATATAGACATCTTCCAATAAGTGTCCATTAAGGAAAGCGGTCTTGACATCCATTTGCCATATCTCATAATCATAGTACGCGGCTATGGCAAAAAGTATCCTAATCGACTTGATCATTGCTACTGGTGAAAAGGTCTCATCATAGTCAATACCATGAGTCTGTGAGTATCCCTTAGCGACAAGTCTAGCCTTAAAAGTGTGAACATTTCCATCCACGTCGATTTTCTTCTTGAAAATCCATTTGTTCCCTACAGTCTTACAATTGGTGGGAAGATTAACCAAGTTCCAAACTTGATTATCGTGCATGGATTGCATCTCACTGTTCATGGCCTCAAGCCATTTATCAGATTCAGGATCTGATATTGCACTCTGATAGTTGACGGGTTCATCAGAATCTATCGTATAACATTCCTCTTCCATCATAAGGTAACCATACCTTTCTGGTTCAAATCGAACCCTACCAGATTTGCGAACACCTTGTGTTACAATTTGTTCCTGATCAACCGTTTGTTCAGGTTCAACAATTTCTTGTTGAATGCTAGATTCAACTTCTTGTGTATCAGGTTGTGGTTCCTGAAGTTCCTCAAGTTCCACAAACCTCCCACTAGCCTCTTCCGTCAGAAACTTGTTTTCTAGGAATTCAGCTTTTCGAGAACTAAATATCTTATTCTCGATGGGATTGTAGAAATAGTATCCAAGACAATCTTTCGGATATCCTACAAAGATACATTTAGTTGAACGGGGTTCTAATTTGTTTGAAGCTTCTTGTCTAACATAAGCTTCACAACCCCATACCTTGAGATAGGATAAAGATGGAACCCTTCCATGCCATATCTCATAAGGCGTTTTATCTACCTTTTTAGTAGGTGCCATGTTTAGGAGACGAGCAGCTGTTTGTAAAGCATAACCCCAAAATGATAAAGGTAGAGTACTTCTACTCATCATGGATCGAACCATATCCAATAGTGTTCGGTTCCGCCTCTCAGACACACCATTATGTTGTGGTGTTCCAGGTGGAGTAAGTTGTGAAACAATTCCACAAGTCTTAAGATGATCCATAAAGTTTGTACTTAAGTACTCACCTCCTCTATCAGAACGAAGAACTTTAATTGTTTTGTTGAGTTGATTTTCCACTTCACTTTGAAACGTTTTGAACATTTCAAACGCTTCATGTTTATGTTTAATCAAATAAACATATCCAAAACGACTAAAGTCGTCAGTGAAGGTGATGAAATATCTTTCACCATATCTAGTCATTGGCTTGAAAGGACCACATACATCCGTATGTATGATTCCTAACAAGTCCTTTGCTCTCTCATTGGTTCCGGAGAAAGGAGCTTTAGTCATTTTGCCATGTAAACAAGATTCACATATATCAAATGAGTCATTCTCATTTGCCTTCAAAAGTCCACTCTTTTAAAGTTGGGATATGCGATTCTTGTTTATATGCCCAAGGCGACAATGCCATAGATAGGTTTAACTCAAATCACTTTTGGGTCTCTTGGTGAAAGTGTGGTATAAAGAGCCATGGTTAGTCTTTTCATCAAGGTTTACTTCATAAATTCCATTTAAAGGCCTAGCCTCAAAATAGAATAAATTATTTTTGTAAACACAAATATCATCATTCATAAAGGAAATATCAAATCCACACTGTCTTAATTTAGCAACCGAAATAATATTCCTAGTCAAGGTAGGAACATAGTAAACATTCAACAATGTCATACACAAGCCATTAGGTAGTAATAAATTAAAACTTCCAATTGAATCCACCGCAACCCTTGGATTGTTTCCAACCCGGAGTACTACCTCATTTGCCTTCAGTCGCCTACTCCTTTTGAACCCCTGCAACATATTACATATGTGAGTTCCACAACCAGTATCAAATACTGTAACACCCGACTTATTAACCAAAAACACCCCAAAAATTTTTGTTTTTCAAACCAAATATTTTACAAATAAAACATAAGTAGGGGTATTAGTTAATACAATACGAGTACAAGAGTATCAAGAAGTACAATACATAGAATATTATACATTCTTCAAGCCGGGTCGTTACTTCAAATGCTAAGTCCTCAGTCACGGACTTTGTCTTTTCCCTTGGCAGGGTCACGCTCGCCTGCAGGGACACGTCAATAAAACTGTGAGCTATAAAGCCCAATGAGTAATCAAATCAAGTATAACATGTATAAGAATAAAATTCTCCATACAAAATCAATTAAGTAATATCATGCAATATAAAATCATATATGGCTCACGGGTTATCCCGCTGTTGCCTAGACTCACGGCTCCGTTCTTGCCATCGCAATGACTCACGGCTTATCCGGTCTTGTCTATATAGGTTTGACTCACAGCTCCGTTCTTGTCTATTATAGACTCACGGCTTATCTGGTATTGTCGCACCATTTAAAATTGACTGACTCACAGCTCCGTTCTTGTCTATAGCAGACTCACGGCTTATCTGGTATTGTCATATATTGAATCATGTAATTTGTCATTTTTGTCCCCCAAAATCATTTCCATTTGCAGCTGCCCATATAACACCTATCACATCGGATAATAGTGAGATTACTCACCTGAAGGTTTGCTACAACTAGCGTTTGTTGTTCCTTGCCTTGAAATGAAATCCGTAGGATTTTGTCCCGTACCTATAATTCCATTTATTATCAAAATGATTATAGGTTAATAACCATTCCAATTAACTCTAATACAATAGAGTTCAATATAATATCGTTATAAACAATGCCTAGTTAATAAACTTTCCGTTTACTAACTTTATATGAATTTTACTATTCACCGAGGCATTCGGATCGGTCTACAGTGCCCCCGAGGGGTCGAAAACTCGATATGAAAATTTTCCCAAACTTTTTAGACCATAACGAGCCTATGGTTCAAATTTGAGCTAAATCGGACAAGCCAAGCAAAAGTTAGCGTTTTTGATCCCCTGCCTGGCCTCTGCTCGGAGGCGCACTGCGCCTAGGGTAGGGCGCACTGCGCCTGGGCGCACCCCGCCTGGCTCTGGGCGCACTGCGCCTAGCGGCAGTGCAGGTCCCCTGGCCAGTCGCGATTTATGCATTGTAGCTTGCAGATTTGGTCCATTAAGTCCTTATTTCTGTTCTTAATCGCTTGGGGTTTGTTCCTAGGCTAAAACCTTACATATTAACAAGGTTTTTAACCATCAAAACCCACTCAATCAATCATATGAAGAATTAGGGTTCGTAATTCTAACAACCCCAAATCTTCAAATTCATCCAATATAACAATCTACTTCCATTTTCTTTAGTTAAGTCCTTACTAGCATGACTTAATGGAAGTATTACATCAATCTTAACACTCAATCATAACTGTAATTGCAGTTTTTGAGCTCCACATAACTCATCAAGAACAACTAGTCAAGAGCTTGGAAACTTACCTCCAAATCTTCCAATTATGCCCTTGTAATTGCTATAATCCAATCTTGCAAGTTCCAAGCCTTCAAAAACCTTCAATCCTCTGCAGAATTTCAGCCACAAGACTCTCCCGTAACTCCCAAAATTCTGCACCACTATTCTCTTATATACTTCCAAAAGTTGCGATTTGGTCCTTGAAGTTGCACTTCTTAAAGTTTGGCCACAATTTACAAATTAAATGACAAAAATCACATTTTTATAACATTTTAAGTCCAAGACTCAAAATATTATTACGAAACAAGTCCTTTTCTGTCAAAAAGACCAAATTACCCTTTTGAGGTAAAATGACCATTTTGCCCTTTTTATTATAATTATATATTAAACATGTTTCGGCGTTACAAATTCTCCCCTCCTTTAAGAGATTTCGTCCCCGAAATCATACAAATAGTTGAGGGTATTTTTCCCGCATTTCACTTTCGGTCTCCCACGTCATGTCGGAACCCTTGTGATGACGCCAAAGGACTTTCACCATGCTGATCTTCTTATTTCGCAGCTGTCTTGTTTTGCGGTCTAGCACCCGCTCGGGTTGTTCCGGGTATCTCAACTTTTCATCCACCTCAATTTCAGCAAGAGGTATATGTTGAGACTTATCGAACAACGTTTTCCTCAAATGGGATACATGGAATACATCATGTATACCATGAAGTTCGTCAGGTAACTCCAATCGATACGCCACGGCTCCAATTCTTTGGGATATACGGAAAGGTCCAATGAAGCGAGGACTCAACTTCCCTTTCTTCCCAAAACGAATTAAGCCTTTCCAAGGGGATACTTTGAGCATTACCATATCTCCTACTTGGAATTCTATCGGTTTCACCCGTTTGTCCGCATACTGTTTCTGTCTATTTTGAGCTACCTTCAAATTTTCGCGTATCAGTTTGATCTTTTCTTCAGTCTGTGCTACAATTTCGGGTCCAGCCAATGGCTTTTCCCCAACTTCAGTCCAGCAGGTCGGAGTACGGCACGGTGCTCCATACAAGGCTTCATACGGGGCCATCTGAATGCTGGAATGATAGCTGTTATTGTACGCGAATTCCACCAAAGGTAAATGATCTTCCCAGCTTCCACCGAAGTCTATGACACAAGTCCTCAACATGTCTTCCAAAGTCTGGATTGTTCTTTCACTTTGGCCATCGGTCTGCGGGTGGTATGCGGTACTCATAAGTACTTTTGTACCCAGTTGCTCTTGAAGACTCTGCCAAAAATGGGAAGTAAATCTGCTGTCTCGGTCCGACACAATCGATGCTGGTAATCCATGCCGACAAATTACCTCATCAATGTAGATTTTCGCCAATTGATCTACTCTGTATTTTTCTTTATATGGTATAAATTGTGCCGATTTGGTCAATCGATCCACAATCACCCATATAGAATCATAACCTCGCGGTGTCCGCGGCAACTTTGTTACAAAATCAATGGTAATATGGTCCCATTTCTTCTCTGGAACCGGCAATGGTTGTATTTTCCCGTACGGTTTCTGATGGTTTGACTTAACTTGCAGGCAAGTCAAACATCTTTCCACAAATCTTCCGATGTCCCTCTTCATTCCAGGCCACCAATACATCGGTTTTAACGTCCGATACATCTTGGTACTGCCCGGATGAACTGCATAACGGCTATAGTGTGCATCTTCTAGAAGTAAATTCCGTGCTTCTCCTTGTTTCGGGACCCATATTCGACCTCTGAAGGTTTTCAATTTCTGAGCATTTTCTTCCAGATGCTTCAAATATCCAACCATTCGTTCACTTTTTTCATTCTCCGGCTTACATGCTTCTTCCTGTGCTGAACGGATCAATCCTAGTAACCGGCTTACTACACCCATGCATGCGGATGTAATTTTCAAAGGAGCTTCTTTTCGGCTTAGCGCATCTGCCACCACGTTCGCCTTACCAGGATGGTACTGAATTTCACAATCAAAATCTTTCAGCAGATACATCCACCTTTGCTGTCTCATACTAAGCTCTTTCTGGTCGAAGAGGTACTTCAAGCTCTTGTGATCCGTGTAAATAACAAACTTTACACCGTATAAATAATGCCTCCACAGCTTCAATGCTAGAACCACAGCAGCTAATTCCAGATCATGAACTGGATACTTCTTCTAGGCATCTTTCAATTGTCGGGACGCATAGGCTATGACCCGACCTTTCTGCATTAGCACACAACCAAGACCAATTCTAGAAGCATCGCTGTAAATCACATACTCTTCTCCGCTTTGTGGTAGTGCTAACACTGGTGCTTCACACAAAGATTGTTTCAACTTCTGGAATGCTTCTTGTTGTTTTTCGGCCCACGTGAACTTTTCACCCTTCTTGGTCAACTTGGTCAACGGAGCAGCTATCGAAGAGAAATTCTCGACAAATCTTCTATAATAGCCTGCTAAACCAAGGAAACTTCGTATTTCAGTTGGACTCCGGGGCGGTTCCCACTTCATCACGGCCTCAATCTTTGCTGGATCAACTTTCACTCCTTCGGCATTGATTACATGGCCAAGAAATTGAACTTCTCTTAGCCAGAAATCACACTTGGAGAATTTCGCATACAGCTTTTCTCGGCGAAGCAACTCCAACACTTGTCGCAGGTGCACTTCATGTTCAGCTTGGCTCCGAGAATACACTAAGATGTCATCAATAAACACTATCACCGAGGTATCAAGGAACGGACGACATACTCGGTTCATGAGATCCATGAATACGGCTGGAGCATTGGTTAATCCAAAAGGCATCACCAAAAACTCATAATGACCGTATCGCGTTCGGAAAGCTGTCTTCGGAATGTCTGACTCCCTTATCTTCAACTGGTGGTATCCTGACCTCAGGTCAATCTTGGAAAAGTAGGACGCGCCTTGCAGCTGGTCAAACAAATCGTCTATTCTGGGTAGCGGGTACTTGTTCTTCACCGTGATCTTGTTTAACTCCCGATAGTCAATACACATGCGCATTGACCCATCTTTCTTCTTGACAAACAGAATAGGGGCTCCCCAAGGCGATGTACTCGGTCTAATAAAACCCCTGTCTAGCAGTTCTTCCAGTTGCTTTCGCAGTTCCACCATCTCTGAAGGTGCTAAACGGTATGGAGCTCGAGCAACAGGTGCAGCTCCCGGAACCAGTTCAATCGTGAACTCAACCTGTCGATCTGGTGGCAACCCTGGGAGTTCATCTGGAAACACATCTGGGAATTCGTTCACCACATTCACATTCGCTACCCCCACTATAATTGGTTGAGCCACCGATACATAAGCTAGATATGACATCCCTCCTTTACTAATACAGCTTCGAGCTTGAGCCAAAGAGATGACTGGCATTCGCAACCGAGGTCGTTCACCCTGAATCTTTATCCATTTTCCATTCGGTGTTAACACTTTGATGTTTTTATTTCTGCAATCCATGTTAGCATAATTCGTTGCTAACCAATCCATCCCCACAATTACACCAAATTCATTGGTAGTCATCGGCTTCAAATCTATAGGGAAAACGGTCCCGTAGATTTTAAGCTGACAACCTTCCAGATGTTTAGAAACCCAAACATATCGGCCGTCCGCTATAGCCACTTCCAAGTTTTCATCCATTGGGGTTAACGGTACATTAAGGCGAGGCAACAAAGATTCCGATACAAAACAGTGTGTTGCTCCTGGATCAAATATAACATATACAGGTATGGTATTGAGAGTAAAGATACCTGTAATCACATCCGTCTTCTCACGGGCTTCCTCCACGGTCATCTGGAAAGCTCGCGAGGCTACTGGTCGTCCCCTGTTCTTTGGCTCTTCTTTCTTTCCCACTTGATCATCCCTAGGCCTTTCACTGTAGACACTAGATTTCAGTTGTGGACAGTTCGGACGAATGTGATCTGTAGCTCCACATTGGTAGCATCTTCGTTCCGCCCGACACTCCCGTATAGATTGACCCGTTCTTCCACAATTTCGGCAGCTAACTGACCCAGTATCACTGCGACAATTGCCAAAATGCCTTTTTCTACACTTCTCACACCACTTTCCTTCGTCCCTCTGGCTTTTTCCCTTAGACCCGGATTGTTGCGACTTTTTCTGAGGCGTCCAACCTTGGTCTTCCGCCTTTCTTTTTGTTTCAACGGCCTTCTTTTCATCTTCCTGTCGCTTCAGTTCTGTTTCTCTTTCCGTGGCTCGATCCACCACTTGCCGGAAAGTAGTTAGTTTCAACGGTTGCACAATTTCTCTAATTCGGGTTGTCAACCCCCGAACATACTTGTCGATCTTTCTCTTTTCAGTGTAAATATGGTGTTCCGCAAACCTAGCTTTCTCCAGAAAGCTAAGGGTATATTCCTGAACAGATCGGGAACCCCGTTCCAGATGCAGGAATTCATCTTCCAACTTCTGAATAGCTACTTCTGAGCAGTATTCTTCATTAAACTTTGTCTTGAATTGCTCCCAAGGTACCCATTGGGATGAATCAAGATCCAGTGATTTGTAGTAGGTTTGCCACCAATGTAGTGCACCGCTTGTAAGTTGGTTCGTGGCAAATTCCACTTTATCATCATCCGCACACTTGCTTACTCGGAACACCTTCTCGATATGCATGATCCATTCCATAGCTTTGACTGGATCATCTGTCCCCGAGAATTCCTTTGGTTTACAACCAAGGAAGGATTTATACGTACACCCAACTTTCTTTATCGAGGCTTCCCCACCTTGAGTTTCCTTTACTGCCCGGGCACGGCTTTCTCCCTGGCTTTCACCTTCCGGCTGCCTGTCATGAACACTTTTTGCAGCCTCTTCAGTAGGATCAGGATTGACACTCGGATTGGGGTTATTCGATAATGCTGGCATCATTTGCCTAACCACTTCTTCCACTATCGTCCGAATATCAGGTGGATTTTGTCCCACCGGTTCCCGTGCTGGTGCTCTTCGCCCAGCAGAGCCGCGTGACCTAGCTGGTCCACTTCTTGCAGTTCCACGCGAATTCGCACCAGTGGGATTGCTCCGTGTATTTCTCATACTTCAAAATTTCAGCAAACCGTTAGATCACATATATAATAACAAACTTATATATATATAACAGTCAATTTGTCTGTTCTTCTCTCAAGGTTTAAGTCCAGGAATCTAGTCTAAGACACCTAGTTCACTTAAACCACGGCTCTGATACCAACTTGTAACACCCGACTTATTAACCAAAAACACCCCAAAAATTTTTGATTTTTAAACCAAATATTTTACAAATAAAACATAAGTAGGGGTATTAGTTAATACAATACGAGTACAAGAGTATCAAGAAGTACAATACATAGAATATTATACATTCTTCAAGCCGGGTCGTTACTTCAAATGCTAAGTCCTCAGTCACGGACTTTGTCTTTTCCCTTGGCAGGGTCACGCTCGCCTGCAGGGACACGTCAATAAAACTGTGAGCTATAAAGCCCAATGAGTAATCAAATCAAGTATAACATGTATAAGAATAAAACTCTCCATACAAAATCAATTAAGTAATATCATGCAATATAAAATCATATATGGCTCACGGGTTATCCCGCTGTTGCCTAGACTCACGGCTCCGTTCTTGCCATCGCAATGACTCACGGCTTATCCGGTCTTGTCTATATAGGTTTGACTCACAGCTCCGTTCTTGTCTATTATAGACTCACGGCTTATCTGGTATTGTCGCACCATTTAAAATTGACTGACTCACAGCTCCGTTCTTGTCTATAGCAGACTCACGGCTTATCTGGTATTGTCATATATTGAATCATGTAATTTGTCATTTTTGTCCCCCAAAATCATTTCCATTTGCAGCTGCCCATATAACACCTATCACATCGGATAATAGTGAGATTACTCACCTGAAGGTTTGCTACAACTAGCGTTTGTTGTTCCTTGCCTTGAAATAAAATCCGTAGGATTTTGTCCCGTACCTATAATTCCATTTATTATCAAAATGATTATAGGTTAATAACCATTCCAATTAACTCTAATACAATAGAGTTCAATATAATATCGTTATAAACAATACCTAGTTAATAAACTTTCCGTTTACTAACTTTATATGAATTTTACTATTCACCGAGGCATTCGGATCGGTCTACAGTGCCCCCGAGGGGTCGAAAACTCGATATGAAAATTTTCCCAAACTTTTTAGACCATAACGAGCCTATGGTTCAAATTTGAGCTAAATCGGACAAGCCAAGCAAAAGTTAGCGTTTTTGATCCCCTGCCTGGCCTCTGCTCGGAGGCGCACTGCGCCTAGGGTAGGGCGCACTGCGCCTGGGCACACCCCGCCTGGCTCTGGGGCGCACTGCGCCTAGCGGCAGTGCAGGTCCCCTGGCCAGTCGCGATTTATGCACTGTAGCTTGCAGATTTGGTCCATTAAGTCCTTATTTCTGTTCTTAATCGCTTGGGGTTTGTTCCTAGGCTAAAACCTTACATATTAACAAGGTTTTTAACCATCAAAACCCACTCAATCAATCATATGAAGAATTAGGGTTCTTAATTCTAACAACCCCAAATCTTCAAATTCATCCAATATAACAATCTACTTCCATTTTCTTTAGTTAAGTCCTTACTAGCATGACTTAATGGAAGTATTACATCAATCTTAACACTCAATCATAACTATAATTGCAGTTTTTGAGCTCCACATAACTCATCAAGAACAACTAGTCAAGAGCTTGGAAACTTACCTCCAAATCTTCCAATTATGCCCTTGTAATTGCTATAATCCAATCTTGCAAGTTCCAAGCCTTCAAAAACCTTCAATCCTCTGTAGAATTTCAGCCACAAGACTCTCCCGTAACTCCCAAAATTCTGCACCACTATTCTCTTATATACTTCCAAAAGTTGCGATTTGGTCCTTGAAGTTGCACTTCTTAAAGTTTGGCCACAATTTACAAATTAAATGACAAAAATCACATTTTTATAACATTTTAAGTCCAAGACTCAAAATATTATTACGAAACAAGTCCTTTTCTGTCAAAAAGACCAAATTACCCTTTTGAGGTAAAATGACCATTTTGCCCTTTTTATTATAATTATATATTAAACATGTTTCGGCGTTACAAATACCCATGTGTTAGGAGATAAATTATAAAGTTCTAGGTCTATCACATAGATACCTGAAGTGCCTTCACCGGCCTTCTTCTTCTTCAACTCCGCAAGATAGGTAGGGCAATTTCTCTTCCAATGCCCAGCTTTGCCACATTCAAAGCATGTGTCTTCTTTGGCAACCTTTGCCTTCTTCTTAGGCGGATGGGAAGGTTGGATAACTTTCTTGCCCTTACCTTTGAAAACTTTTGCTTTCCCCTTGCCCTTGGAGTTGGTGGGGTGTTCGGGTCTAGTTCTCTTTGTGCCACCTTCCTTGATCATGAGAACTTGAGTGGTTTTCTTAGGAAGATTCTTTTCCGCGGTAATTAGCATCCCATGTGATTCCGGGATAGTCTTGTTTAAACCATTCATGTTATAATTCATGACAAAAGGATCAAAGGACTTTGTCAAGGAGTTAAGGATCATATCCGTTGCTAGCTCTTCGGGCATCACAACTCCAAGACGTGCCAGATGATCAATGTGACTCTTCATTTTGAGCACATAAGAGCTTACCGACTGCCCATCCTCCATCTTGCAAGCATGGAAAGCCCGAACAGTTTCGAACCTTTCCGTTCTTGCAAGTTGTTGGAACATTTCCTTTAGTTGATTAATCATGTCATAGGCTGAATGATTCTCCAAATCCTTCTGAAGGTCGGGAATCATGGTTGCCAGCATGAGGCATGATGCATCGATGGAATCATCCATCTTTTTAAGCCATGCATCGTGTGCGGGCTTAGGAATGGCAGGGGGCTCTTCAGGAAGTGGTTCATTGAGAACATATTCTTTCTTTTCTTGTTTGAGAACAATTCTCACACTACGGTACCAATCCAAGAAGTTGGTATGGTTAAGTTTTTCTCCTTCAAGGAGAGACCGTAGTGAGGTTTTGTTAGGAGCCGGGTTTGTTGCATTTGGTGCCATCTACAAAATTTTGACAAGGTTCTATTTAGTAAATTATTATATTAAGTCCTTAATAATTAATACCCTTTCTTGTTTCATAAACTTTAATTAATTAAGGTCTAGAATCCAAGTTGTATTACTAATAAGTGGTTAGGTTTCCTTTATCCCGCCTATTCGAATCAACGTGGTAGGTAACGGTTTACCAATTATATCCAAATATAATTTCTAGAGTTATGGGATCCCATTATAACATTTATAAGTTTGGCATGTTTGATCCCATCTATGCCTTGGATTTCTAATGCCTAGGTGACCTTTATCACAAGAGATTTCCAAACGAATCATCCTTCTTAAACGGACGTGTAATTTTGACAACTATTAATGGTTAGGTGTCCTTTATTCCATCAATATTGCAAAACTACTTCTTGTATCACAAGAAGACTCCAAGTGGTTAGGTATCCTTTATCCCACAAGGAAATACAAGTGATACATGAGTGTCTTTAAGAGGGATGGCATTGATTCGTATTTCATAAGGGATTTGAGTGTTTTACAATTCTAATTTTGAAAACATATGGTATCATGTAGATTGCATGCATCCAATGAACATGGTACCATTAAATCTTATTTTGTTAATTGGTTCCATAATCATAAAATTCTCCATTTTATTGATTCTTTGTATGTGGTCAAGATTACAATTAATATCCAATATTACGTTTGAGTTTGATCACATATATTAGAACCAATTTATAATCCTAAATAATTACCATTATTATTTTGGGTTGGAGTTTGTAAGAGTTTATAAAATCTCCATTTTATATCTTGTTACATTCATTTTCAAAACTTGACTTAATAGGTTTTATAACAAAACCCATTTTAATAAAACCAATTTTATCACATCTTATGTTTTAAATGTCAACTTTTGAAAATACAAACTCCTTGATGATTATGTTTAATTATCTAGGTTGTCTAGCATGCAAAAACTTATTTTTATCCACAACATAACATAACAAAACATTCAATCATCATAAGCATGCATGGGTGCATAAACACAAGCCAACTAGTTTGATATTTCATGTGAGCCATACATGAAATATCAAGTCCAAACCTAGGGACAAAAGGGTGACAAAAACTCAACCAAATGATCTTCGATTTGGCTAAAATTTTGCCAAGCTTCTTATATCATCAAATGACACTTGAACCACCATTTCTTGACACCATTGAGTGACATGTGATTTTTCTTTGGAGCCCTCAAAACTTGCGACAGGCAGGGGCAGCAGGAAGAAAATTTTGTGGTTTTTTGTTGCATTTTTCAATTCATTCTTGGCCATATTGATGCTAATACTTGTTGAAACTTAATGTATATACTAGATATTAAAGTTACCAACAATTATATCACCAAATGACCAAGATATGAATTTTTTAAAACCTTTCTAAACAATTTCGAAATCTGGACAGCAGCTCTTCAGAAAGTGCTGCTGTTGGGTGCAATCTTCTTTTGGACTTTTACTTCCTTCTCTTGTTACATTTTGTGAAATAAATAAAATACAACTATTCTAATATTTACAAAAGGAATATTAAGAAGGAAATAACTGATTATTATTACAAACCATTTGAATAAATGAATAGATTACAACCATATCGAATACAAACACAAAACATGCATCATATGGTCCTTGGCTTGTTTATGCACCATTTTATCACATAAAATCATAAGAAAACCAACACTTTGTTTTTATAAGGCAACAATTTATGTAACCAAAAGCATGAAAACATAAGATATAGTTGGTTACATAAAATCATAGATAATATACTTGCATGTTGCCAAAGAAACCATGCATGAAACTTTCATTTAAGAAGATGAACATTCATGGCTTCCAAAAACCAAGTTTATCCAAATAAACTTATTATCTAAACATGCAATATAGCCATTGCTCTGATACCAATTGTTGGAAATCATAGTTCATGTAATTAGTTTCAAAAACAAGAGTTTGCAACGGAAGCATAAAATCATGAACACAAATTCCATTTTCAAGAGGATCATGCTACATGCATGTAGAGATAAGATGAAGAACAAACATAGATTAAGTTCAAGATCATAACCTTTGTTCTTGGGTTTGGTTTGGACGATTTTGATAGCTAGGAATCAAGTTAGAATCCCTCTATAGTTGATCCACCACAAGCTTGAACACCCTTGAATGCTAGTTCCACAACTTGCAAGATAAGACTCCTTTTCTTATGAAACCAAAATCGATTTTTGCTTAGCTCATTAGGAGAGTTATTTGGCTGATTTTTAAGAAGCAAGAATGATTCATCTAACACTTGAAATGATCGGCCACTATATCACCCAAAAGAAAGAAAAGCACATGCAACTAGCTTAAAAAAAAGTCCCATTTGATTTCTATAATCAAAAGCTAGAAGACACAAAGCATCTTCCACCTCTTTTAAGTTCTTAATGCATTCTTTTTCCTTCCAATATGGCTGATTTTATGATGGCAAAAGGAGTGCTAGTGGGTTGTTATTATTTATAAAACTTAGATAATGAAAGCTTATAAATAATACATCTTCTTATTTCTTTAAATGGGATAACATTTAACCCATAATCATATACATAAATAAACCATCTAAATATACAATCTTAATTGTATAATTATATATATATATATATATATATATATATATATATATATATATATATATATATATATATATATATATATATATATATATATATATATATATATATATATATATATATATATATATATATATATATATATATATATATATATATATATATATATATATATATATATATATATATATATATATATATATATATATATATATATATATATATATATGACAATATATATATTTTATTTAATTTACCAATTAAATTAAATAAAAGGCTTACTTATAAATCAATTAAATCGCTTAACAATTTAAACAAATTAATTGTTACACTTAATTAATTCATCACATATGAATTACTAATCAACCTTTAATTTTGTAGTTATTATTATTTACCTCAAATAATAATAACCTACAAGATTAAATTGCAAGTTTAGTATCATTTGATGTTAAATCAAATTTAACATTCCAAATGATCAATTGGTGTTAAACTTGTTGTTTGTGTGACCCTATAGGATCATGTATTATTAGTAATATCATTTTATGATCATCCTTGGGCATATAGAACTAACAACAGTCACGCGTTTTTAAAACAAAATATGATTTTTTTACGACCTATATTTTTGTTAGTCATAAATCCTTAAAATTTTACAAAAGATGACATACTTTTAATGACTGGCGCTTTTGTCTGTCGTAAAAAGATGTATATTATTGTTCATAAGTCATGAAAAATCATTTTTCTAATAGTGAGTATTATTAGAACTTTTTATACAAAGCTATAATAGCCTTTAGGTCAACCATGTATTCATTCTCTCAACTCCTCTCTCCATATTGTTAAGGAAAAATGACAGTGTAGCCCAACAACGTTTCGGGTTTGGTTTTAAAAGGTCCATAATCTTTATTTTTTGCCTTCTAGGGATATGAACTACACATTTACCTGTTTATTTGGTCACCTCGTTAGTTTTACCCGGTTGCCACATGAATACGTGGCAAAAAAAAAAATCCCGGTGTACAATGTGACATGTAATCCGATGTAAGGATCCAAATCTGGCCTCCTGCTTTCTGCCAACACTTCACCATGTTCGTCTTCGTGAAACTTGTAGACCATTACACGATCGTAACCTGTAAGCTCTCTCAGGTTTTGTACGACGGTATACACAGAAGCTTGATGTCGCCACCTGGCAACGCCTGTAAATTTGAAATAGCTCGAACGACGAGCTTCTGAGACTGAACAGCCCCAGCAATTGATAAATAGGATCCTCGGTTCTAGCAGTTCCAATCAATAACTATTCTGACATCAATTCTGTCCAAAATGGCGTAAAACGATTTACCGGTATCTTTGGAGTGAACCTAGACAGGGTTCAAGAGGGTGATTTCTTGAGCTCGGAAAGCCCTTTCGAGCAATACAGCGCTCGAAGGGGTGAAAAGGGTTTTGACATCAGTTCCGATTGTTAAAATTTCGGGTTTTTCGAGACTGGGGACGGATTGTGGTGCTAAACCTAATCGTTCTCTAGCATTTTCATGAACACAATTACTCTAAAACTAGAATTATCGATAGCAATAATGCAACCAAATTGTTGAATGTGGCCACCTCTTTGAATTTTGGATAACTAAGCAGTCATTTGTTGTTCGACGATTGAATCTGTGGTGGTTTTGATTGACTGTGAGTAATCAAAAGACTTACCAAATTCACCAGATTGTTCGTAAACAGCGTGTAATCTAGCATCAACTGCGTACTGTGCAATGACTTTGCTCATTGAATCAACCCTATGCGTTGATGATGAAGGAGGGTTTTGAGGTTGAGTTCTTTGGGGATGAACCCTAGAACTTGCTTTGCTCCCTGAAGCCATGTTTTTGAATCTTGTATGAATTGGGATTTAGGGAGGAAGATTACATGCAGTTGTGATGATTGACGACAAGATCAAGAAGGGGGTGATGAGGTTTACAAGTTTACAGATTTATTCACAGGTTAAATTGCCACGTAATCTTATAAAAAATGGCATGGATGATGACTAGGAGTGACCTACATGTTGATTGGGATGGTGAATGGGATGGTCACCGGATGACCCATTCGAATGGGGCAAAATGGTGTTTTAAACACTAAAATGTGAAGTTCATACCCCTAGAAGGCAAAAAATAAAGTTTAGGGGCCTTTTAAAACTAAACCTGAAATGTTGTTGGGCTACAATGTCATTTTCCCTATTGTTAATCAATAAGCCTCTACACCCTTTCCCTTTGTTGATTTATTATTAATACCACGTAGTGCATATGTGATTTTTCGGAAAGGGGTTCCTCCAAATACTTTGTGTTTTGGTTTTGTGATTTTATGTTTCTAGTGTTCATCATATATAACAAAGACACAATATATATTATGGAAAGGAGTAGAAATGTCAATGTGGGTTATGTCATATGTGATGCTCTTGATGTTCAAATCAGGACCACTATTCTACAAAAACAAATTGCCGTGGGTTGGAGAGAGAAAAGACATAAAAACCAAAATTATATATGCATTTCTTTTGGGATCTAAATGAAAAAATGCTAAGCACATAGACCAAATATGTAATTTAGTATAAATTCCGTTACATGTGAATTAGATTCTTTGGCAACTTGAATGGATCTTGATCTTGGTCACATCAACCGAGTTACATATAGTATTAGTCATTGTGTTCCTATGCATGCCTTTTTTCTCTATATTTTGCATCTTTGCTTAACATAAGATAAAAATATAAGAAGGTAATTAAATAACCATTTACATGAGTAATCAACGGACACAAAAAACGTTTTCAACGAACACAGAAAAAAGGTGAGAAACGACTTCCATGCATATAATAACAGCTGCAAATATGTATGCTTTTATATAATATGATTAATTGATGTGAAATAAAAGTAACCACAAGTGAAAAGTGATATAGCAAGGATGCATGATACTTTTATTTATTTATTATTATATGGAAAGAAGTGTTGATGGGGGGACCGAATAATTTTGATGATGCGTAGGCGATTTACTTACGTTTTAATGCGTACAAGTTTCAGACACTCTCACTGAAGTATTTGCTAAATACTGTTTTTGTGTTGGTGTTGCGTAATCTATGGTTTAAAGTGAGTTAATTAGATTTAGATCTTTTAGTAGAACTCTATTTGCTAATTATTATTATTATTATTATTATTATTATTATTATTATTATTATTATTATTATTTTGAATTGGAACGAACTCTCCAAATAGATTGAACTTGATCAAATTTCATTTCTTCATATTCACATCCTTTTTTAGATTTTATTTAGATACATATACCTCATTCCAACATTTTTTATCGACAATATTTTAATCTTTATATGAAATTAGACGCAATATGTTTTGGAAATATAACTTTTTTTAAGGAGCTAATCTGTGTACAATAATTTTTTTGTCATACACAATAATAATATGTTTTTTATGCATATTATACAACCTATGTAAAACATAAATGGTTGTGTATGGCAAAAATTGTTGTCTACGGATCAGCTCCCTTTTTTATAGTAAAGATTATGTGTATTCTATATACGGAAATGATCAAATGGCATTCTTGGTCATTTGGTTACAGGAGCTTTTAGTTTACATAAATTAGATTTCTGTCTATTGTGGTTTTAAATTTCTAAAATTACATTTTTGGTCAATAAATTTTTTTAACAGTAAAAAATTGTATAAGTAAAAGACACTTTTGGTTTCTATAGCTAACTTAAAACCAAGATATTTTTTAAACCTCATTATTTGTTTTTAAAACGGTTACTATTATTTTAGATCTAATTGCATGATTAAAATGTATTACAAATTACATGTAACATTTAATTAAATATGGTCTGTTTGGTACGATGGAATGAAATCATGAAGGTATTGAATGAACGACGTAATGGAATGAGCAAGGTAATAGAATGAATCATTACATTCTATTATCATGTTTGGTTGGATCGAAAGAATGAAAGAAGTCATTCAAACATATTGTGTTTTATCAATATAAAAAACTTAAATAAAGTAAAATTGAGAAATAAAGAAAAGCATGTTATTTTATAAAATAATTTTTTTGTTAAACAAAGATATATATTTGAATAAATTGCATATAAACATATTTCGTTTCATTCAGAATATATATTATATGTTCTGCAAAAATAGTTGAAAAATATTTATCAATAATTTAGAAAAAAATTACAAAGTAAAAATAACAATATGTCATAAAATCTTAAATTATAAATATGGATAAAAATTATTTAATTATTTAAAAGTAAAAAATTATTTGATTTTTTTAAATAAAAAAAATATTTAAATGAAGTTTTGAATTTTTTTAAAAATTTAATACTTATTGAATATCTTAAGAAAAAATGTGATTTAATGGTATTATATATCACTCCATTCAATAAGAGAATAAAAAACCCTCCCTCATAGAATGAAATTCAGCCAAACAGAATGAATCACATTCGATGAGGCCATTCCATTTATTCGAGCAACCAAACATGATATTTTTCATTTCATTCCTTATCCGATTACTGCATACCAAACGCTACCATAGTTGACGAACTCATTGAACATTTTAATGATAAATAACACTCTAGGCAATTATAACATTAATATGGACATTCAATACGATTAAATACATTGTTTATATGGATCAATTACGTATTATCGTCATGATCACTATTGCAAATTATGAAAGTTATAGTTTTTCAACTATTTAATTTTAACAATACTTAAAATAATATCAAATAAAAAATTATATATACGTTTATTCAAACATAACCCACACATAGAAATCATTAAAATAATGTGATTCACGTTATATATTTGCTCATATATCATAATAAGTTGAGTTTGATTTTGTAATTTGCATTCAGTAATTATAACTAATGAAAATTTTACTATTTTAAAGGTTATGATGAATGTCTTATTTGTCATATGGTTAAAAAATAACAACAATATTTTATAAAAAAAAATTATTATTTCATATTTAATTATATTTATTTTACTTCTAACAATATATATATATATATATATATATATATATATATATATATATATATATATATATATATATATATATATAGAGAGAGAGAGAGAGAGAGAGAGAGTTATGATCAAATGTGGATTGCAATTATTGTGTGAGTGTGTGATGAAATGTGGAGCGTCAGATCGAAACGATCTACGGTTCTAGATTCAGGGTCCTAAACGTAAATATATAATAATTAATTAATCAGTTTTTACAATTAGACCCTTATAAAGGGTATTTTAGTCTATCAATCAATTTTTATAAAAGGAAATTCCCAAATTATCTTCTAATTTTATGGCATTTTGAATTTAATAAATATTTATATTCTAATTTGATAGGATTTTTATTTAATACGTATTAACCTTGTTGTTTAGTTTTTTTTTTTAAATTAACGTTCTTAAAGAATACCGATCTATGTATAAAAAAAGAATAAATATAATGAGTTAATGACAAGTACATTCTTAAAGAATAGAATATACATTCTGAATGCTAGGCTTTATTCTTAAAAAATACGACTAATAATAATGGACAAATAATTCTTGAATTAGTATTTTTAAAAATGGACAAATACATTAAGACATAAGAATAAGCAATTCTTAAAAATTAGACAAATACATCAAAAGATTAAATATTCAATCAGAATAATAGAAAAATATAATAGAATTGTAAGAATCATAATATAATACACTATGATCATATCAGCGTATATATTCTGAAAGAATCATCAAATATTGTATTCTGAAATAAACAAACTGAGAATATATTCTAAGAGAATGTATTCTCAAAGTATGTATTCGCAGAATATGTACGTATCAATGATTTAATTTCACAAATGCCAAACAAGATTTCCGTCAACATGGAAGACATTCCTGACACAAGTTCATGATCGTCAACATGGAAGGATCGAAAAATCAAAATTGGAAAGTTCAAAGTATAAAGTAATATACAAGAATGAAATAGATGAATGTCTGACCAATTTGAAAATGACGTTGAATTACGAGTTGCACACAATCTTGTAATCTTGAATCCACTATGGATATCAACACATCAAGCATAAGAAAAGCATATTTGAAATTGAATCGAGTTATTAGATACATAATAAGACCAATGGATTACTTAACTATCTAAATCATCCAATTACAGACATACAAACATATATTGATGTATCACCACATTCATTCTGAAAAAATATTGCTTATTTTGTTAGCTAAATCTTCAAATCCTGATAGAATCAATGAGAATGAAGCTCATCACCTTTATTCTTCGTTTTTATCTACTTCTTGCTGCCTGAAAGAAGCATAAACCAACTATCATTATTACAGATATAATTAATAACATAATTTTTGTAATTAACATTGATATATCCATTAAAAATTAATTGAATTATTTGTTGTGAAAAATTAGCACCATATAATCATAAATAATAACATAGGAAACCAAAACTTGTTTCGTTTATGATCACGCTTTGCATACCAACATTGCTATACCTATAATAATTATAAAAAATAAATACAATATAATCGACGATCTAACTTATAAAAGATATCAATTGAATTCTTACCCTTTGAACATAAGAAGACCGCATCAATGCCACGATTATTCATTTTCAGCTGTCGTGCTCGACTGTTATAGGAGTCATCCTATGATTCTCCAAGTCTTCTTTATTCTTATACCACTCGGCAGTCGCTGATGATTCCACCTTCATGTCGGTATGAGGTAAACCAGTTCTCCAATAAAAAACCTGTTGCACTGAGTGTGTTCCAACTCCAAGCGCCTTCCTCCCAAATCTACCTGAAAAAATCATAGTCAAAAGATACGTTGCAGCCAGTCATTTGGCAACATGATCTTGGTCAAATAACGAGTTTTAACTTAAAAGAGCTTGTACCAGGAGTTAGCCGGCTTGTTCCAAAGGCCACACCTGTTGCTGCTGATTTTCATGGCTTAATCCGTTTTCTCTTGAACCTGGTACTAACGATGGGGTTTAGAGATGAAAGGGAGTATGAAAACAACAAAGAGGATGAAGGGTGTGGAAGAGGTGATGTACAGGGAATGCTACAATTGGAATATCTACGCTATGTCAGAGAGAAAGGATATCTCGATGGACAGATGTAGAAGGTGGACATCTCGACAATACCTCGCTTGGTTGGATTGACGAGTTCGGTGGCCAGAACAAAAGCACGATTGCCAACAATGTCGGTGCTAAAACGTGCGAGTAAACGGCGGAAGATGTCGGTCCAATAGTTGGAGGAGATGGATGTCAATACGCCAAAAAAGAGTTCAAAATACATACGATTGAATCTGAGTTCTGGCGCTTGTAACCTAAGAGTTAGTCATACGATTTAACACCACAAGCTAAAATTAAAAAAAGAAGAAGAAGAAAGAAAGAGAGAGAAAAATTGCGCAGGCGATTGTTAGGTTGGAGAGGATAGAAAGAAAGAGAGAGAAAGATTGCGCTGACGATTCTTAGATTGGAGAGGAGCAAAAAGACAATTAATAGGGTCAAATTACCAAAACTAACTTTCCTTAATTATAGAAAAATCTATAAATAAAAGGAATTTATTTTTGGTGATTAAAATAATTATATATAAAATTCCGAATTTACCCTTTTATCTTGATTGGCTGAGAATTACTCATACACTCACACAATAATTAGTCTCTACATATGAACATATATATATATATATATATATATATATATATATATATATATATATATATATATATATATATATATATATATATATATATAGGGTCCGGTTCCGGTGAGGACTCTTTTTTCGGTGAGGACTTGCGAAGACACCTTAAAAAAATTGAAAAAAAATATAAAAAAAATACAAATCATAAAATCGAGAATAGTACTATATCATTATCAAAAAAAAAATTTGCATCATTGCAAAACGTAATGATGCAATTTTTTGTTTTTATTTTGGATCATAATGATCGAAAATATTTTTTTTGAATATTTTTTTTCTCCGATATAGTACTATGATCCATTTTATTATTTATATTTTTTTTATATTTTTTTTCAATTTTTTTAAGGTGTCCTCGCAAGTCCTCACTTTAAGAAGAGTCATCACCCGATCCTGATTATATATATATATATATATATATATATATATATATATATATATATATATATATATATATATATATATATATATATATATATATATATATATATATATATATATATATTTCAAATTCCAGCGTACTTACAACTAATTTATCATAATTAAGTTTTAATTTTTATTAAGTTAGTATAATAGTCTACAAATCAAACGTTCATGTGTTATTTTGAATAACATATAATCTTTAAATATTTTAACTATATAATTTTATTCTTGCATAATACATGGAGATTCGCCTGTTATCTTACAATTAAATTAAATTAATTTCACTGTAACACTAATAACTTTTCAACTTTCAATCTTATTTAATTTATTAAATTAAAATAATATTATATTAATGGTAGACTTTTTGGATTATTATTATAATATATTTAATTTGTTAATTTAGATATGATGTTAAATGAAAAATCTAAAATATTAAACTTTAGAATTATCAATATGATATATTTTGTTATTTTAATATAATATTAAATACAAAATCTAGATCAAAATATCAAATAAACTTAAAAAATGATCAAAGGCTTTTTCTCAAAATGGTTGAAATTTTTAAATATGTTAAATATATGATCGAAATCCAAATATCAAATTAAACAAAAATGTCCAAAAACTATTTTAATAATAATAGATACATTTTCAAAGTAAGTTTTACATTAAATAACCATAATAGTTAAGAATAACATTACATTATAAATTATATTATATTACATTACAAATAAGCAACATACAAATGCTATTAAATGACGTGATTCTGATCGATATTTATATTACAATAACATTCAAAATAATTACAATTTTATAGATCAACTTAATATAAGAATTATTCTTTCGTAGTAAATATCATGAACATAATTATTTTCTATAAATACTTTTACAAAAAATTTAACTATATAATATTGTTAGTACGGACATTTGTCTAGTATATCTATCATAATAAAACAAAATTAAGTGCTACTTGACCCTTTCCTAGAGTATTTTTTGCCACGTGTCACAATATTAGACATGCTATTATTTTTTTCCATCTAAAGCATTAAGTATCCGGAAATTTTAATGTTTCATAATCTCATCCTTAATTTAATTTCGAATACACTCTTATCTATTTAAACATTCTAAATTTAAATAGCCAGAATTTTTAGTAAATCCCATAAAACAATGCTAAATAGGTGCAATCACATTTTAAAGTTACATAAATCATATTAGTTATCTTCTCATACCATCAAACATAGGAATGTTTTTAAGGGATAATGATCTATAAAGGTAATGAATTTTGTCTCGTGTACACATTTAGTCACTTATGTTTTTTTTTGTCTATATTTAGTCAGTTATGTTTTTTGTACACATATAACCATTAAACTTGTTTTTCTTATACACATATTACCATTAAACTTTTTCTTGTACAAATAGGACCATTAAATTATTGGTCACATGTGTACAAAAAAATAAGTTAAATGATCATGTGTACAAAAAAAAACATAAGTGACTAAAGGAGAACAATTTTATAAAGTTCATGTGTAAATCAAGCATAAAAATAAGTTCAATGACAAAATATTAACAATTTTAAAAGTTCGTTACATTATCAAGTAATTATCCCTATTTTTAATTATTAATTGTGTGTTACACGGGTTTGTAACATGGTTCTTTTATAAATAAATAAAAAACATCAAAATTTTTATTTTTTGAAATTCTTTTTTTCATTTGCGAAATTCCTCTTACTTATGAAAAATATTTATATGAAATTCTCATTTTGCTCCAATTTTTTATTTTGTGAAATTCTAGTTGAGATTAGTTATAAATAATTTCAACAAGCTAACTAATAATTTTATAAAATACTTTAAAAACCGGTTGTTAGCCAATGATAATTATTCAAAATATTTCTTTTTTGTATAAATTTGCTCACTTATGATTATCGCCTTTTTACATACCATAGTACCATACTACCATAGTGGTAACGCGTTTTGTTAATAAACTGCATATCGAATTGAGATCCATGAATCTAAAACCATGGCTCCTGGATTAATAAATATCCAATTCGAGACTCTCAAACTAATAGTAGCCGGTTTAAGAAATGATGTTAATAGTATATGTGAGGATTCCTATTAATATATATCTTAGAAATATATAAAATACCTAACAGGGACAATATATAAAATTAATAATCTAACTTAATATCATCATTTTTTAGATATAGTGATGATTTGATAAGTAATCTCATATGGACAAAATAATAAAAAAGAAGTATTGTGAACTTCATGAGAAATCGAGTAAGTATATACTGGAATTATTACAATACCATAGAAAATATACCTTCCAATAAATAAAACTGAATACTAAATGATTAATTTTAGATTTGTAGAGATTATTATCAATTCCTTCTACTTAAAAGTAATTTTGAAGAATTAAAAAACTAAAAGATGTAAAACAGAATCCTTCTCTAAATTTTGTACGTCTTGATTCGTTTATATATGTTTATTCGTTTTACCTCAGGTCCTGTTTTAAATTTCTCGTCGTGAAAAGTAATTTGAACCCGAAATCGAAGTTTTGTTTTCATTATATTTTTTAAATTAAGCTCACAAAATCAGAATCATAAATATAATGAAAGAAGATTTGTCTGGTTAAAGAAAGTAAAAAAAGAAAAAAAAAAAAGAAAAAGGGAAAAAATAGGTAGGCCCACGTTTTTAGATGTTTGACAATCAAACTGGCCCAAGATCTGGCCCGAATTTTTTCAATTTTTCTCAAAACAAGACAGAGATTTTAAAATAGAAATATTAAAGTAGTAAAAAGATAGATAATTTACTACGGTCACTGGGATTATTTTCACCATAAATGATTGAATGTTTTTTTTTTCCCGGCATTTAACCCCAAAACGTATTTCTTCGGTTTCACATATACGATCGATGGTAGTAATATTTTGTTTTTGAAAAAAAACAAAGGTTAATTTTATAAAAATCATTATAGTTTGATTTTTTTTTTACGGTTTAACTATGAAAGAAATTTTTTTAGTTTAATTATTGAAAATTTGTTTTTATTTTAAAAAAAACTACTGTAAGTTTATTTTATTTTCAAAATAACTACTGTAGGTTTTTTTTTTCCAGTAATGAGTTACAAAAACCATTTTGTAAGAATAATTTTTTTGGATACGAGGTGGTTTTTTTAAAACAAATTTAAATTTTGAATGTTTTAATCATAAAAATTAATTTTTTGATTGGCTAAATTGCAAAAAAATCAAATAGCATTGGTTTTTATAGAATCCAAAGTTTTATGTAGTGGTTTTCTGAAAAGTTAAACAAACTTTCAATGACTAAACTAGAAAAAGGAATTTTCAATGGTTAAACGGTAAAAAAAAAAAAAAAAAAAACAAACTATAGTGGTTTTTATGAAATTAATCCAAAAAAAACTAATAAAATATTAGATAACCATTTATTTATCCGATAGGCCCATTCAGTTCTTCAAGATGACCACGCAATCTTCCTAAATAACATTTTAATTTCCCCAAAATATAATCGAGTTTGGCATCAAATACGCTTCATATAGTAAGATATTTAATTTTCAACTATAATTTGTATTTTATTTTGATATTATTTTTGTACGTTTTTTCTTTTCAACAACAATGTGTTCTTTTTTTACATTCTAAACATTGGATTTGTAATTTTATGTCGGTTTTCGAAAACTTTTATTCTTTTTTACTTCTAACATGTTTTATCGGGACCAACTTTGTTTTAATGAAAAAAAAAAAAAAAGGGCTTAAGACCGGCAAACAGCCAACAAAACCATTAAAACCACTGCTAAATATGAGTTCTTTGTTTTATAAGAATTTGGGTTTTGAATTATTTCAAAACATATTTGGAAATTTAACTATGAGCAAATAATACGATAGTCGTTATATTATCATTTTTTTCGGTTTTAATATTCTATTAATTTTGTTTTAAATGGAAAATCATATTTTTTCAATTTTGTTGAACATTGGCCATTTCATCTGTACCTTTCCGGTTACCTGGGTGTCATGTTGAGCTGGAAAATGATGCTGACATGACATGTTGATTTGGCACAAAAGTCACTACATTGTCAAAAAAAATTCGTCTTTTGCACTATTGTTTTTTTCAAAAATCATTGCATTATCCATTTTTTCGATTTTGACACTCCATTGTTTTTTTCGAAGGTCATCACATTATCAATTTTTTTATTTCAAGCATCTTCAATCATTTTCAAATATTCAACTTGTTAATTCATTAACAAAGATGATTTAGGTGTTTCAAATTGAACATCTTCATCTTAAAGATTAATTTCTTCATACGTTTTGTGTAGCTTCTTGATAGCTTCTTGTAAATTCTAGGTGTTGGGTTTGGGAAACAAATTCATTTGCATATGATGAAATCTTGATAGGGTTCTGGTATGTTCCTAAGCAATGTTTTAGTTGATTTGTACTTAAAATTAATGTGTTTTGGTGGGAAAAGCTCTCTATAAACATATCATTTCCCCTATCAAATACAATCCTATATACAAAACACTTAGAACCGCCAATAAGTTTATCCCTATCAAATGCAACCCTATATTCAAAACACTTAGAATCTCCAATGGCTTTGTCCCTATATTCAAATCGTCTTTATACATGATGTAAAAATTTCAATTTCAATGTCTTTAAAAATCAAACGGGAATAAAGGCTTTAAAAGATCATGCCGCAAAAGTATCCAATGGACATGGTCTCTCGACAACAAGTCTCACATATGTCTTATTTGTACCACTCTAATACAATAAGCTTACTACTCCGGGATGAAAGTCCCTAAAAAGCCCATGGAAATTGTCCCATCGAGCCCAATTCGGTTCCATCGCTAATCCACCAGAGCTATCATTTTGACAAAACAAGCAGAATGGAGGTAAAGATGATTTGAATATAGGATTGTATTTGCCAAGGGAAAAACTGTTGTGATTGTAAGTGTTTTGAATATGAGGTTGTATTTGATAATGGCATATAAGGGTATTTGGATGCGTTTTGGGCACATTATGATCTTTGGAAAATTTGTGAAAAAAATACATAAGCTTATCAATAAGTTATTTCAATTTGATTTATAAAAACAATAAATAAAAAAACTAGCTGATGAACTGTTTTAATAATTTCATAAAACACTATATTACAATAAACTAAAAAAAGATGCACAACCTACAAGCTAACACAAAAATTACACAGAAAACGAAAAAACAAATTGTGTTTTGTATATGACCAGAACGGATTTTCTTTGATGATAAGCCCAATTCTTGTTTTGATTAGGCGAAAGTGTGCACCTTTAGGCTTTAGCATAATAAATAGATGAATGAACATTGTTAAAAATAATTTTAGACTTTCTATGATGATCAAATATTTCTTTTTAAAACCAAATCAAACAACGCAATTTTTTTATTAATACGGATGAAATGTAGCTTTCTTATGTACAAATCTAGCAGAATTATTCTTTATTCATTGGGTTAGATTTGGTTAAAGGGATATCGGAGAAATAAAAATTTAGGTTTTTCTTTGACAAACTGTAAGTAATATTCTCTTTTAAATTTGAATATGATCATTTTTTTAGAAATGAACAATTCCATTATGTGAAAGAATTGCTTTATATTAACAAGCTCGAGGGAAATAATCAATTTCATCCCAAACCGTTAAAAAGTAATTGAACTTAGGAACAAATTACCTTTTTATTATTGTCCATATTCTTAATCTTAGCATTTTATATATAATTAATGGAGATACTATTATCATTACTTACTTTTATTATGAACCCTACATAAATAAATAAAAGGCGATCCAAGTATAGTATATGTATTGCTAAATGTAGATACATAAATCAAACATAAAATTAGCCCGTAAGATTAATGGTCGATGAACTCACACAAATATGACTATAAAGATGCAAAGGAAACAAAGAATATGAAGATTTAACGTGGTTTACTCGATTAGAGAAATCGAGTTACACCTACAGACGAAACAATAAAGAGATTTTTATTGATAGTCGTCAAAAACACTATCTCATAGTGGAGGTACATTTATAAAAGTAAGCTCTATTTATAGAAACAAGTGAAACAAAAACCTATTGTGAGAAAAACGACATCAATCATTTGGCCTATTGCTCGAGCATTGCAATTGTAGTATGTCGGACATAACAGCCTACTTTGCAATACCCTGCAACTACCCCTTCAGTCTACCCTGTAGGCTTACTTTATAGCCACTCCGCAGCTGCAGTCCAACTCTGGAACTTTGAATTTTGATGCTGAAACCGATATATGAACTGCCCTTTGAAAACAAAGTCGCTGCTCCAACCTCATGCTTGGTCTGTAGTGGCAATGAGGTTAAAGGAAATATAGGACTCCACAACTCAGCAACCTCCCACTTAGAGGTTGATCAATTAATCTATGTCGTCCAAGTTTTGTAAGCCCCCATCTTTCTCTAGACCGTACATTCTCTTCTAGTATTTTGAATGCCAATTAAAGCCATACATAACTTCAAATTCTTTGTCGTTATTTTGAATGCCAATTGAATGCCAATTGAAGCCGTACATTCTCTTCTTTTGGTTTATAGTACCATCAGTTATTAATTCTTTGATAAAATGGTACCTCATCTAAATGTGTTTCATTTTGCAATGAAACACTAGATTTTTTACTATGGTTATTAAAATAAAAAACATAGTGTTATTGTTTCATGTCCAACTCTAATAAGACAATCTTCAATCAAATAAGCTCCTTACTGGGTTATGTTATAGTCATGTACTCATCTTTTACGGTTGAAAGAACAAAACTCTTTTGTAATATTGAAATCCAACTGATGGTTATACTCTCAATAGAAAACACATAACTTATTGTACTTTTCCTAGAATCTTCACAACCTCCCAAATCTGCATCATTGAATCCTTCTAAGATTATATTCTTTCTTCTAAAACATAACGTAACCCTAGAAGTATCTTTCAAGTAGCATAGCGGCCCCTTGACACCTTCCTAATCCTCTTTTCCCATATCAATAATCTCCTAATCCCACTACATGAGCAATATTTGGCCTAGTGCATACCATAACTCTAGCAATTCCTTCTTTCTATTCATCAGTATTTAGTGATTGCTTCTTTAAGAGTCTCAGATGACTCCCTAAATATGTTTTTCTGGCCTTAGCATTTGTCATGCTGATTTTCTTTATGACTTTCTCGATGTACTTTTGTAACACCCGTCCTTTTTTAATGCCTTAAAATGTTATGGTTTGTTAAAACATATGACACTTGGTCATGTTTTACAAAAATACGGTCTAACAAAAACTTTTTTTTATGAAAATAAACAATCCAGGTGTTATCAAATTTATATAATCTAAACAGCCATAACAAGCAAATAAGGGTTTAAATAACATCACAAAGAGTCTTTAGCTAGCTCCGCTCCATCTATCTTTCTATAGCTTCTAGGATTCAACAATCATCTTCTAATCCTTTGAGTACGACCTGAGATACATGACATAAAACAAACAAACGTAACTCTTGTGAGCTACATGGGTTGAGACTCAAAACAAACTTTCAAAACGCTTTTACTAAAGTATTAATTTTACTTTTATAAGCTTTTACAATCCATAATTGACACTTTGATTTTCAAAAATTCTTAACAAATCAAGTCACATAAATGACATTTTCCTTTCAAAATCATTTATAAATCAAGTCATATAAATGACATTTTACTGTTAAGATCCTTTGCAAATCAATTCATATAAATGACACCTTATAAAAATAACTCAATGATTTCCATTGCTTTAGCTAAAACTGGTATTAAAACATTCTTATATTTTTATACTTAGGGACTTAATCACTCTTGGTAATACCCTAATTGTATACAAATATAAAAAGAACTTGATTAGTCCATCTTAACATCTTTTCACATTAGGACATCTACCTCGTGAAGGGGATGTACCACATTGGTAGATTTATCTATATCCCCTTACGGGGACATCATGGCCTGGGTAATTGCTTTTCGTTCATCACATTCAAGTTACATGTAATATACGCGAGTCATTCAATTTAAGGAAAAATATAATCTGTAAGTTTTATATTTTCTAATTCTTTAGGTTATTTTCTTTTAAATAATTTATTTTAGTTTATCTTTTAATGTATTTTCTTATTTAATATTAAATGAAATGTTTTGTTTTGTTTTTTTAAATTTAAATTAAAAACTTGGAATTGTTTCTTAGGCATCCATACCCTGTTGTAGGCATTCAAATACATAGTTTCATAGACATCTATGTGGCGCTTACGTGTCACCGGATATAGAGTTTTCTAAGACATCTATACCGCTTAGTCTAATAGTCTATTTGGAGGATTTAGTAGTTCTTGTGTATAACCTTTTTTAGGTGTGCTATGGGATGAATCAACATAGGAAACAACCTTTTTCTTTCCTATACATTACAGTTGGTTGATTACAAAACTCCATCCAAAGTATTTCTTATGTATACTGTTGTTTTTTTTTATCTTGCACCTTGGTAGCATTAAAAAAAAAAAAAAAACAACCTAAGATAATATACTCATATGTCAAAGAATTTCGTGTCCAAAAAACTCGTTATGACATCCTCCCTTAAAAACTACTACTGCATTTGCTTGTTTTATAAATCGAATCAACGCGTTTACACGAGTTTTCATCATCTATGCAGACTCGCGGTGTTAATAAAGATCCTTACATCATAGTTCATCTGCATGATTTATAATATATAACATATTTTAAAAAAGAATTTTAAGATTGTTAAATAGAAAATACGCAAGGGTAGGCTACGATTGTTTTATTATATATGCATGTGGACATCAACGACTATTAGCGAATGTTGTATGTCGTTTAATTCCGAATAAGTTTTGAACCTTATTAGGTGAATTACCATAAAATAAAATAAACACCACATCACCACTTCACGTAACTAATTTTTTTTCAACGTTATCAATTATAACTCGTTGTCAATCACTTATATTATATAACAATATAACCTCAAGTTTCACAATATGTTTTCGTTTTATGTATTTTCACATATTTTATTATACAAACATAAGAAAATACTTAAAATAAATTATTTATTTATTACTAAAATACTTTGATATACAAGGTTTATTACACAGCAATGATACGGCCATATACTAAACATAACGAAAATCACAAAATCATAATATCATTTCGATACGTACTTGAAATTAATATACGTCGTATTACTCAAAATGTTGGGTAATCCAATTTACTCTAATGGTAGTATATATTGCTAATTAGTTTTTTTTTTTTTTTTTTTTTTTTTTTTTTTTTTATAAAACTCAATGACTCGATAAATAAAAATTATTTTTGAAATGATCTGATTTTGTACCATCATAAAACTGCAGTGATCAAAATACGACTTTCGCTAAAACAATTCTGCAAAAAAATCGTCGCTAATCTTTGAAAAGTTTGTGGCTATTTTTATGATTCAGTTGATATATAAAAATATTGTACGTATATATGAATTATCGGTGTGTCCGGGGTTTCTAAGATTTGTTTAACACGTCCTATAAATTTATTATTAGACAATTATAAGTGGTGGGTCTGAAGATGATGAATATAAGGAAGCAAAATTGTCCGTGATGTTAAGGACAAGGTTGATAGCATCTTCTTGTAGCTTAATCTTTCATAAGAAAAAAAAAAATGGTAATTATGAATGAGGTTGATGCGTTAGATGCAACAAGTAGTTTTTTTTGTTAGTCTCCTTTCTTAAACATTTGAAAATTAAATTGTTTTTCAAACATGGTTTTATTTTGCCTTCAAAATTTGAAATCATGACAATAAAACATATAAATTTTGTATCTTTGTTATTTACTAGTTACAGTAGCGATGCTAAAGTAGAAATTGCTTCTTATTATAAATATTAATTAGTTTTAACAACTTATAATTCTTAATCAGGAAAAAAATTATAGTAAGAGGTATCTACTTGAAAACAGATGAACGTTAGTTTTAGGATGATGTATCTTACCCGGTTTTGGACCTTCTCTTATGCAAAAGTTATTTATAGTGATTATATTTCACGATATCATTTTTTATTGCCTTACTTTCTACATAATGATCCAAAAGATATTGACGTAACGGTAAGATTCCTCTCGTGAATATTATTATTTTATTTTCTATGACTTTAAAACCTAAAATGGTTTGACGGAATAATTAACGAGTTAATGATTTGTTCAATAACTAATTCATGTGGTTTGTTCAATGACTGGAGTAGTCCGGATCATGAATTGTTCTCGTCAATATGGTTTGTTCAATAACTAATTCATGATTTATTATTAATATTTTATTTTCCCTTAAACCTTTTTAGCTTTTAAAGGAATAATTAACGAATTCTTGATTTGTTCAATAACCGGAGTGGTCCAGATCATGATTTGCTCTCGTCAATATGGTTTGGTTGGAACTTGGAAGAGTAATTACATACATAGTCACTTCGACGACTACCAGATATTAATGTTTCGGTCCCTATAGAATTGAAAGATGCAATTTGAGCCAATAGCTTCAAACCTAAATTCTAAAGCTTTGTTGAAGCAGTGTTTACATTATGAAAATAAAGTTTTACAATTGTTTGGTCCAATTTTATCTATTTTTAGAGTAAGGGTTAACCAATCAGATTTTAATGAAATCAGATGGGTTATGTATATGTATTCACAACTTAGATATACCGACTATCAAGTAATTCACACCCCTATATTTTAACTTGTTAAATATAAAATATGTATTCCCTTATCCTAAAATTACTTTGTTGAGAGCTAAGAAGACTTAAGTTTAAACCAGTTTAGAGTAATAGAGATGTTTCTTTTCATCAGCTATAATCGAAAAATATTGACATGAAATCGTAGTTTCAAATAAAGGTAGGTAAATGTAAGAATGTGTACGGTTTGGTTCATTTCGGTTTTAAATTAAAACCGAAATTTTTTGGTTTTTGGCTTGAAATACCGATAGTGTTCGGTTTTTTCTGCTTCGGATTTTTGGTTTATTTTCATCGGTTTTTGGTTTTTTTCGGATTTCTTATCTTTGGGGCTTTCGGTTTATAATCATATTGTTTAAATTTTAAAAAAGAAAGAAATTTAACGATTCTTAAAAAGAAAAATACATCACATAAATTTGTAAGCCAAATCCGCAACACTTGAAGAATTCTCCTTCGCTCAAGATTCAAATAACTACTTTCCGGTTGTGAATTCATAAATATATTACTACCAAAATAACTACTTTCCGGTTGTGAATTCATAAATATATTACTACCAGCTTATAAGCCTATCTTATAATACGGGTTGTCAACTTCATTTTTTTTTCTTTTTTACATAAACAGGAAATTTACATACATAGATAGATCAATAATTAAATATATAAATAGATAAATGTCATGAAAATACAGAATCAATACAAACATGCAATGTATTAATAAAAATTATTAACAAAATCTTTTTAAAACTAATTTTACCTAAAACCAAATTAATTATACATATATATGAACAGAAATTTGTCCATATACAACAACAAATTGTGGACCAAAATTGACCCGAGTGTATAGCTTAAATTTTATCATTAAAAAGATAAGAGAAAATTTTTTTGTTTCTACATTTTATTCCTACTAATCTTCCTATCCAAGTTAAATTGTATCGTGTGTTTAAAAATATTATTAGTTTTATTAAATATGACAATTGTCATAATTTCACGTGGATAGAAATAAATGTAGGAATAAAAGGTAGGAATCAATACAATTACTCAAAAGATATTTACACGGTGAAAGGTTGTTTGTGTGTTTTTGTTGAGGTTAATAAGTATTTTTCTTTTAATTTTAATAAGTTGTAAAAGTTATAGAAATTTAATCCCAAAGATTTTTGAAGTCCATAAAAGGAGGTTTTTCGTTGCATTTCGTCGAAATTCAATTACATAAATTTTTGCAACCACACAGATATTTACTTGAAATGTACTCAAATTCAAGTCAAATGCCGCGAAATATTACGAACCTAACACCCCTTATTTTTTTTTTTAACAGTAAAAATTTCATTAAAGAGGCTCAAGCAAGGAGCTAGAGCAACGAGATTACATCAGGTTCGGCTTAACATTCCAATCCTAACACCCCTTATATATATTTTCTTGCGTTTGTTCTATTAATATATTATTTTTCTAACGTCAGTTGTCGTATCATTATTTTGTGGTCTTCTTTTATTCTTCTTCCACTTCTTTATTTCTTTCTTTTGATTTTCTTTTACCATTTTGCATTAAATGTAACAACCATATATAAAATAAGCACAATCTCGTAAGTTGAGAATTTTTTTTTAATATAAGGTGTGTATTTATAATCAAAAGTTATATTTTGAAAGTTATGGTTGTAAATTGGTGCATTTATATTTATGTTGGCCAAAATTATACGTTTATATTCATATATATTGAACTATCACAAAATTTTAAGTTTTATGACATTTATATTATAATTAAGCATGTTAACAAACGTTTTACTTTTTTATTACAAGTGTAGCTGAAAAGTGAAAATAAAAGGTTTTAAAATTAGTATTTACAAAATCTTTGTTTTTTTTTAATATAAAGTTATATAGAATTTAAGAATAAGATTTTATATATAATAATATAATTTACAAAAAGAGATATAAATTGTAAAAAAACTAAAATCATTTGACCAATAAAGCTAAAGTCCTAGAAGTTCATAAAAGATGCATATAAAACAACCACACAACATTTTGACCATATCTTTATGGCAACTATTTTCGGTATTTGACATTGCCTATCTATCAACTACTTTTAGAACAGATATACAAAAAAAAATTTATGAAAAAACTTATTCACGAGGAATAGACCTTGTCACGTGGAAGTTACAACATTTGACTTCTTCTTTCAATAAATTATTTTATGTTTTCGAATCTTTTCTTGCTCAAAAACAGCATAATCACCACCCACATTTCCTACAAATCATATTGCATTTGCTATTTAGTTCCAAAAAATAGATTAAGAAGAAATATCATCGTAATTTCACTGATTTGTTTTTTATAGCATCATACATCGGTGATTTGTTTAATGTTAAATGCAAGTACCAACAAACTTTGAATTTTCTATTATAACATTACAATTTGTAAAACCTACATAATTATAAAAATGTCATTCAAATACAAAGTAGTTTTAACTGCAATAAGTGGATACATTATTCAAAATATGATGTCCTAATATAAAAGAAAATGAAAGGACAATGTTGTAACTGTTTTGAGTTTCCCAATTACAATGTAGACTTGGTTTAGTTCTTTGTCAATAGAGCCCTAAAACACCAAAACAATATTAGATAAATATATAAGAGAAAATGACTAAAATAGTCTAATCCCTAAGGTTTTTTCCTCAAAATAGCCAAAAAATCAGACACTGCCTCAAATAACCAACGAAAACGCAGCTCGCAGGGGGCGGCTGCGTTTTCGTCTCGTCGTCTGCGTTTTGCTCTTTTGGGCTGCCAAAGGGCTGCGTTTTGCTCGAACGGGCTGCGTTTTCGGCCCTATGGGCTGCGTTTTCAGCCCTATGGGCTGCGTTTTCATTGGTTATCCAGTCACAGCCCAGGTATATAAATCAAAAAAAAAATGACAAATTTTTCGATCCCGTAAACGACAAACGCTCTGAAATGGCTTCGCAAGATTTCTCGTCATGGAAACAGGTACGTCTCAAATTTCATGTTCTTTTTATGTATTAGTTATCGATTTAGTTGTTAGATTATTTGAACGTACAAAAAATTATGCACAATGTACAAGTTTTCTATGCACAAAAAACTGGGTTTATGAGTTTCTAGAGGAAAACGCAGATAAGGGAGAGGAAAACGCAGACATTGTAGAGGAAAACGCAGATAATGGGCTTATCTGCGCAATCCTCTGCGTTTTGCTCAGAGGAAAACGCAGCTAAGGGCCATCATCTGCGTTTTCCTCAGAGGAAAACGCAGAAAAGGCCCTTAGCTGCGTTTTCCTCTGAGCAAAACGCAGAGGATGCCCGATAGCTGCTATGTGGTCGTTTTTTTTTTCCCGAAAACCTTAATGATTCACACTAACGTTGTTTTTACCGACATTTACAGCATGCTGATAAGACAACGCCACCGGAAATTAATTTGAAAGGCACGGGAAATAAGATACGGGAGGTGGTAGATCGTCTAACACCACCGCAACGGGCAATATTCGCTACCACCGTATTCGCGCCTCATGTCGATGCTCCTGTTGCGAAAGGGGCCCGTTACTGTGCAGTTATATGTTCATGCACGAGATCCGGCCCCAAAACGAAAACGACCGAAAGGGACAGTTTCATTTTTTACTGGGAAACCACTACCTCTGGTATGGAGCCGAAGAATTCTGTTTGATAACGGGATTAAAATTCGGTCGGGTTGCGGGATCTAGACGGTTAATGAAGAAGGTCCAATCAACATTTGTGGAACGCGTTTTCGGCGAGGGGATGAAACCTGCGGATTTGGCAACGGGGGATCTACACACTGTGATATTACAACAACGTTTTCGTCAACTATCTGACGAGGACGCCGTTAGGTGTGTCTTGTTATACATTTTGTGTGCCTGTTACCTTTCAAAAGAGAAAAATGAAAAAGTAACCGTTGAATGGCTTTCGGTGGCAGAAAACTTTGACGATTTTAACAGGTAAATAAAATTTAATTTGTTTTATAAAAGAGTAATATTATAGATTACTTAAATTTAATAACATTTTTATGTCTATCAGATATCCTTGGGGGACTCAGATATGGGAACATCAATATACACAGTTAAATAAAATATACACAAAGATCGAAGATCACGAGAAATTGCCGGCTCCCCGAAAAGCAGTTAGGATGTCTGTTTCAGGTTATTCATATCCGTTTAAGGTAATTTGTTTCAGGTTATTCATATCCATTTATAATTTCAATTTTTTGATGAAAGTTTGATATAATTTTAATATTTTGTCATAGATTTGGATATGGGAAACCATACCGGCTCTCGAGGGTATATTTTCCCGACAGATAAATGAAAATATTCCCAGATTTGCAAGGTGGCAGCAAATAAAGAAGATGTCAGCAGAGCAAGTAAAAACTATTTACCGAATGACAATGATTAGTTTACATTTATAAATACAGATCTCGTATATATATATATATACATATATATATAAATACTTATATATATATATATATATATATATATATATATATATATATATATATATATATATATATATATATATATATATATATATATATATATATATATATATATATATATATAATCTGAATGTTCATATGTGCAAGAAAATAATCCACCCCCAAATTTGCGTATGAGGCTTACGAGAGAGGAGACCCATTCAGAATATTATGCCTCATATGTGGAATATGTTATGTCATCTATGCCGCAGATTCCTACACACCTTCGGGATGACTATAGGCGAAAAGATATGTCATCGTCGAGCACCTCTTGCTCGAGTGAAGGGCCGTTGGGCTCAGGTCGTCGCAAAAGAGAGCCAGCTATACCGATGTTAATTAGCAAAATTTTAAAGAAAGTTGAGAAAAATGTTAGTAAAAGATTTGATCAACTTGAAGAGAAACTTATAAATACAATAAGAAAGCAAAAAGAGGTCGTGGATGAACCGACCATGAATGACGAATTTTTTGATCCCATCAACCATAATTTGGATGGAATGGTAAAATCCATTGTGTTTATATATTTTTATATATATATGTGTGTGTGTGTGTGTATATATATATATATATATATATATATATATATATATATATATATACATATATATATATTTAAAATGAAATTTATTTGACAGTCATTTTATGGAGATGCGACACCGAGACACGACGAAGAAGAAAAAGATGAAAACAGGAACGATGGTGAAGACGATGATGAGGTGACAGTGAGTGAAGTTCCGCCACCAAGTTTCAAACCTAGGCGAAGAAATGCTTCCAAGTACTTTAAGAGTCCTTTTACACAGGTACTGTATTTGTTTATGTTTTAGAGAATATCCTTACGGTTTACTATACAATGTTGAATTTAATATACAATTTACTTTTGTAGATGGACGATTCAACAGTTAAACCGCGACGACGAAAGCCGGTTCAGGAGCCGGTTCATGAACAGCCTAGTACGGGCCTCATACTTGAGCCATATGTACCTTATGGTCAACATTTTGCGTATCAGTATGTCGTTGTAAGTCCAGATCTGTTGGGCAATCATAGACTGATTACCGTACCATTGGATATGGGATTTTGGCGAGAACTAATGGGTCAAGATAAACTTGGATGGTTGCAATACATGGTTAGTACTAACTTAAACTATATATCTAGTATTTGTTAGTTTATTAATGTTATTAATTTGACAAAATTTGTTTTATCTTGCAGCATGTAACTCTTTGGATCCAACTATTATTGGAGAAGTGGGTTGAAGGAGACAACTGGTGTATTATGCCTTCAAATTTCTTTCCTAACGCTAGTCCTCGAATTTGGAGGAATGTGGCATCTGGTGAAGGTGCTGAAACTCATATGAGCCCGGCTTGGTGGACAGTGGATCGGGTACGCATATGATATTTCAAAGTTTGTATATATATGTATATGTATATATATATATATATATATATATATATATATATATATATATATATATATATATATATATATATATATATATATATATATATATATATATATATATATAAGTTTAAGGTCGTTAATAATAATCGATTTTATTTCAGGTGTTTTTTCACGTAAACGTTAAAGAGGCACATTGGATGTTAGGAGAATTACGTTTGGACACCATGAAAATCCACATTTACGATAGCTTCCTACAAGGTCATTTTTACGATCGCCTGGTACAACAAGGGCACATCCAGAATTTCAAAAAGCAGGTTGTTGCCCTTTTGGATTCAATAAACTATTGGCAGAATCGAGGCATCCCTCGAATAGACATTGATTTGGAGATCATCATGGAAACATGGGTGCCTCAACAGTCCGGGCCATTAGGAGATTGTGCTGTTTGGTCTTGTTTATTGTTAGAGTATGCTATATCTGGGGTTCGGGTTCCTGTACAGGGGACGAAGATTATATGCCCACAGATTACGCAGCTAGGAAGTTTCGTGAACGTATGGGTCATATTTATTGGGCTTCCCGTTCTAGTTATTATTAGACGGTGTATGTGAAAATAACTTGTAGAGGATTTATTTCAATGTTATAATTTTGAGTATTTATGTCGTTATAAGATTCTAAAAACTTGCATCTACAAAACGTTTTAGATAGAATACTTCATTACACACATAAAAAACAATACAACGTCATGGAAAGTAGCTGACATCCGTCATTTGCTAACGTTCATAAAAACTAAAAATACATATAAAATACGACCATACCTTAAACATAAACATAGGTTTTACGGAAGAACTTGAGATAGGTGCAAGCGGGCAGTGTCTTTGTGACATTCAAACAGACTGGTGTACTGTTCAATGAGACAAACTGCATTACGGAGAGTTTCACTTCTTTCTTGTAAAGTAGATTGCTGCCCAGATAATTGATTGATTGTAGACATTGTTGAGATAAAACGTTGAATATCTACAGGCATTTGGATCACAAGCATTTGCAAATTATAATGCGCTACCTTTATACGCTCATCTGGTATCATACGTGTTATTTGGTAATCAAATTCCTCCAATTGTTCTTGGACATGGCGAAAAGCCCTGGTCATCAATAACACGTGAGTGTCAACCAATCGATTTATACGTTCGTCGAGATGTTTCAACTCATTATGTAAGACATTATCAATGGTTGTATCCTGATATAAAAATAGAAAAGCAGTTCAGTAAAAACCAATTTCACATGTTAGAAAATTTAAAGTAATTAACAAAATGAAAATAATTATGATAGCTTACAACTCTGCTTGAGGAACCCCTTTGGTGATCCATTGATCAATATGAGTAACTGAATGAATGAAATCGGTTTGAAGTTTCTTTATATAAAGGGTAGTACATGACTTTTCACTGCATTAGTTAGTAGCAGAAACTCATGTTGACAAGACAATACACTGCTCCCTATTACAGGACACCATAGAGTACCATATGGACATGCCATTTCACTGCATGGACATTATACGGGCTCCAATGGGCTGCGTTTTCCTCTAGATGGGCTGCGTTTTCCTGTAGATGGGCTACGTTTTCCGTATGCAGAAAATGTCGTTGACAAGACAAGACAGGACACTATAGAGTACGTTGTATGTCATGATGAGTTGTCGTTTCAACTATTACTGATAGGACTGTCACTATCACTGATAACTCAATACTGTACATAGCGTAGCGTGTTGCATAAAACAAAATTCAAATCGTTTCTGGGCATCTTGCTTTATGCTAGTGATTGTATGTGGGTTCGCAAGTTGAAGGTTATGGAAGAAGAGGGGAAGGCGGGTAAAGCTTTGTTTGTGTTGCTTGGTTGATGTACTCATTTTGGATAATAATTGAAATTCAAACTGATTGATTACAAAGTATGGAGATATCCACGTATTTATATCCTACTCATTTCGATTACTGTTGACTACACACCCTACCTATTGCTAAAAACTATAGACAATACACTGCTCCCTAATACAGCACAGTGTAGAGTACCCTATGGACATGACATTTCACTGCATGGACACTATACGGGCTCCCATGGGCTGCGTTTTCCTTTAGATGGGCTGCGTTTTCCTCTAGATGGGCTGCGTTTTCCGTATGCAGAAAATGTCGTTGACAAGACAAGACACTGCTCCCTATTACAGGACACCATAGAGTACCCTATGGACATGACATTTCACTGCATGGACACTATACGGGCTCCCATGGGCTGCGTTTTCCTCTAGATGGGCTGCGTTTTCCTCTAGATGGGCTGCGTTTTCCGTATGCAGAAAATGTCATTGACAAGACAAGACACTGCTCCCTATTACAGGACACCATAGAGTACCGTATAGACATGACATTTCACTGCATGGATACTATACGGGTTCCCATGGGCTGCGTTTTCCTCTAGATGGGCTGCGTTTTCCGTATGCAGAAAATGTCGTTGACAAGACAAGACACTGCTCCCTATTACAGGACACCATAGAGTACCCTATGGACATGACATTTCACTGCATAGACACTATACGGGCTCCCAGGGCTGCGTTTTCCTCTAGATGGGCTGCGTTTTCCGTATGCAGAAAACGTCGTTGACAAGAAAAGACACTGCTCCCTATTACAGGACACCATAGAGTACCATATAGACATGACATTTCACTGCATGGACACTATACGGGCTCCAATGGGCTACGTTTTCCTCTAGATGGGCTGCGTTTTCCTCTAGATGGGCTGCATTTTCCGTATGCAGAAAATGTCGTTGACAAGACAAGACACTGCTCCCTATTACAGGACACCATAGAGTACCCTATGGACTTGACATTTCACTGCATGGACACTATACGGGCTCCCATGGGCTGCGTTTTCCTCTAGATGGGCTGCGTTTTCCTCTAGATGGGCTGCGTTTTCCGTATGCAGAAAACGTCGTTGACAAGACAAGACACTGCTCCCTATTACAGGACACTGTAGAGTACCATTTGGACATGACATTTCACTACATTTCGCAGTCAAACCCACTTATTTCGTAGTCAAACTAACACATGCGATTTCCCTAATTTCTATATAAATAAATTTTTTCATGTCAACTATCACATCTACACGATCAATCAAATTTAGATATTTTTTTTGTAAACATGTCTGGTCAATCTCAGAAGTTAAAACGAGTATTGGAAAAACGCAAGGCTCCTTCTACATCAACAACTCCACCTACTATTGATGATAGGATGCCAGAGGAAATGAAAAGAATTCTCCTTCACAGCGCCTCTGAAGTAGACAAACAAATTCAATCAATTGCTGAAGATACAAAATTCTTAGAGGGTCAACGGAGATTACTTGACGGTAAAAAAAATTGGATAGCTTCAACAAAACAAGAAGTAATAGAAGCTGAGAAATGGATTAAGTCAACCAAAGCAAACATTGATCGAGAGATGGATAATGTTTTGTCACTTGGTCAAGAAATTACTGAAAAAGGTTTTGGGTAGCTAATATGAAAAAAAACTATCCATATGAGTTTCCTGAGTGGCAAATTAAAGATTAGTTTTTCTATTTCGTAGGTATTAATTATTTCTATTTCAAAGTTGGTATTTAGGGTCCCAGTAGTCATTTGTCGCTTATTGTTTGTATCTCAGTACTTATTGTTTGTATCACTTTATGTATCTCAGTACTCTATATATCTTTATATTTAATGGTCACATCAACCCCCTCCCCTGTATTATTATTTCCCATCTACCAACCCATTCTAAATGTTCTATATATACACCTTATTTCACCTTAACATTCTTCACACCAAACCATTATCACTCATCGAAAATATCGTAGCCCAAATATGTCTGCTTCATCCTCAGACCGACAAGGAAAACCTTGGCTCATGCCTGAAGACCTTAGAAAACTAGTTACACAGAAAGAAGAGGAGATTGAATCTCAAAACAAATCTATTAGGCAGCAAAAAAAAACAGTTGGATGAAATGCAGGAAGAGGTTGTCAAAAAAATAAAATGGGTCAAAAAGACACAACAAGATATCAAACAAGCAACTATCTGGGTGCAAAAACAAAAGGAGGCTGTTGAACAGGGCGACCTGGAGCTACAAATTAACGTCAAGGAAATGAAAAGGAAAAACAATTGGGTGATTGCAGAGAAAAAAATATATCCTCTTGATTTCCCAGATTTATGTGATAGTAATTAGACGTATTGTGTATGTTTCTCATGTTTCTTTTATCATGTAACCTCTTGATTAGGATATGCTTTTATAATATTTATCTTTGTTTTTATTTAATATCAGTACTAAATATTACTATATAAACGTTAGCGACAACCTTCTTTAGACCTTCAAAAAGTAAATCTTTCCGACATCAAATAATTTGGTTAATCATGTTTGTGAACACATCTACTAATACACTTCATGTTAAAAAAAATTCAAGTAAATCGGAGTTCGTATGGAGAAACTACGGCCGTTCAAAGTTGGACAAAATAAAAATAAACGTTACCGACAACCATCTTTAGACCTTCAAAAAGTAAATCTTTCCGACATCAAATAATTTGGTTAATCATGTTTGTGAACACATCTAGTAATACACTTCTCGTTAAAAAAAATTTCAACTAAATCGGTGTTCGTATGAACAAACAACGAGGGTTCAAAGTTGGACAAATAATTAATAAACTTTACCAACAACCTTTTTTAGAGGTTCAAAACAAACACTTTCCGACATCAAATTTTTTTTAATCATGTTTGTGAACACATCTACTCATACACTTCACGTTAAAAAAAACTTCAATTCAATCCGAATTCGTATGAACAAATGACGAGTATTCAAAGTTGGACAAAAATTATAACTAAACTCATGAACCTCAAGAACATGTGGGAGGAGATTTGAGGAAAACGCAGGGGAAGGGGAGGAAAACGCAGGGGAAGGGGAGCAAAACGCAGGGGAGCTTGAAGATGGCTTGAATATGGCTTGAAGAGAGGAAAACGCAGGGGAAGGGAGGAAAACGCAGGGGAAATGAGCAAAACGCAGCCCTTGGGCTGCCCAAGGGAGGAAAACGCAGCTAAGAAGAGGAAAACGCAGGCGCCCCCTGCGGCCAACGTTTTCCTTGGTTATTTTGAGGCAGGACTCGATTTTTTGGCTATTTTGAGGCAAACCCCTAAGGGATTAGGCTATTTTAGTCATTTTCTCAATATATAAAGAACCAAGGCATCACACTACCAACCTCTTACTTTATCTAATAAATGAATAAACTTAATGAACCGTCATAAATATATTAATGTGGCAAAAAATAAAAAAGATAAAGGAATGGGGTCATATTGTGGCATAATATTGAGTCCTTGAGCGCTAGGAGGATGAAACCTATTCATTTGTACTGTATAGGAATAATAGAGGTGGTACAAGTATATAGAATTTATTATTGGATGATTTTGGGTTTTCGTCAAGCTATTTCCTTTTTTATCCTTTGTAAATTCCAAAAAGTGATCGAATGCAACAAATAAATGATGAAATACAACAAAAAAATCAAAAAACAATGACATACAACAAAAACAAAGTAACGGTCATCTTCCCTCTTTCAATTGAACCAAAATACAAAGTAGCAGCGGCTAAGAGGCGTAAAACTATGGAAAGAGAGAGAGAGAGAGTGTGTGTGTATAAGAGAGAAATAGCAAAGCTAATATAACTAAAATGGTTTGCTATCTAAAATAGCAGCATGTTCCCCTAAAAATGATTTTACCAAATTCTAATAATTTGCTTTATAAATAATCAATAATAGCCACAGTTCTCGGCTCATGAAACCAATAGAATAAAAGTAAAGAAAAAAGGGAACGGGTTGACTCACTTGAAGACCTTTAGGGTCGTTTAAGAGCCTCTCCTAATCCTTTAGTGGTATCCTATTTCTCAAGGGAGGTTTCAGTTTTGGATAAGAGTCTGCAACCCCATGAATCACATATTCTATTTCATCATAAGTTCGTGATCTTGTGCAATCAAAGTAAGCAAAGAAACTTGTGAGAAACGGTAAACCACCCTATAATTATGTACATAACATTTAAATCAATAAGTTCTAGTTTACTTAGCTTTTAATGATTATTAGGAATGTGATTCAACACAAAATTTTCTATTATTATAATTGATTGCACAACTTAATAGTCAATAGTCACCCCCCAATAGCACATGCCTCATTCATAGAATAACATTCCTATTAGATTCATTTCCTCCAATATACATGCAACAAAAATAATCAATTAGGTGTACTCAGAGTTTAGAAATCATAAAAACAAAACTAAAAATTGAAATGGCAGAACATACATTGTACAATTTGTCTTGAAAAGTTGCATCCTTTTGTTTCTCACATTTCATTTTCTCTAAAACATTAGTCTTGTGGTTGGCACTCAAAATATTCCAGTCTACAACTGCATAAAACTCTACAGCCATATGCTTAGCTTTCTACCAAACTAAAACCTCACAAAAATTATACAAGATAGAGTCTAGAGATTACACTATTTTCATGTGCTTTGAACCAATTGAACCCAGGTTTTTGTCTCTTATTTTGAATCAGATTGTACTATCAATATAGTCATTATTCGAGAAAAGGATTAAAATAAAAGTTTCGATCATTGATCGGGCCATTTTGCTTTAAAGTAAAATGTGATTAACATTATGAATTAAGCTTCGTTTAGCTAAGAATGGCCATACTTTTGATGGAATTGAGTGAAATACATGCACGGATTAAAAACGAGAATTTTGGGCAAGCTGCGCATTAAACGGACACTGGAAGCAGAAGAAAAACGCCAGCGTCCCAGACGCTGACCTGAAACTCTAGGCCATTTTTGAAGAAAAAGCAAAGCTGAGAACGCGAGGAAGCCCAGTCAACATCATAGGTGGCGTCTGGGACGTTGGCCTAGGACGCCCAACGTTTTTGGAACGTCTCGTTCTGGAACATTGGCACGTCGTAAGAGCTGAAGAAGTACACCGAGAGTCTCGGGGGAGTCGGAGACGCTGGCCTAGGATGCTGCAGTCAAGCTTGCCTTAAACTGCCTTATTTACACTGCTCTATTTAATGAGACTTTTTCCCATCAACCCAAGGCACTTCCCATACAATTTTCAGAAGGTTTTGGTACTTTTCCAAGGTCCAAAACATCCCCAAAACACATCCAATCAATCCCAATCTCAAAATTAACCTCTTTTGCATCAAGATCAAGCCACAATTCTTGAAGTTTTGAAGATCCAGAGATGTTCATCATCTTCAACACAATGTTTGCATCAGTCCTAGTCATGAGTAGCTAAATCATCCCGTGATCGCAACCGGGAGTTGGTTTTGATTTCCTTTCCAGTATTTTTATTAGATTTGAACCTTTTAGATTCATGAACATAGTATTTGGTTTGTTTGTTTTTCAATCATATGACTAGATTTCCATTACTTGTTCTTAAACTGTTGATTGATTGAGTGTAAGACAATTCTATAGTGATCTTCCCCCTATGCCAAATCATCCGCAGTAGTGTGTAGGAAGGAGGGTGCGTATTTTACATATTTTGATCCCATATTTAGTCAGTAGCAGTATGGTTATGTCTATGTATTCTGAATGAACGCAAAATTAGTAGAATTTGATATAATACACCTTTTAGGAATCAAAATTGAAACCGGGAATGATCACTTCTTTCTCTTATTGAATTAAACCCTTGCAAGCATTGTTTTCTGAATTTGTTTACATTTAAGTCTGTTAGAACTAGTTGTTAACCATAAGCTCATCGTGGATTCGACCCTTACTTGCCCTAGCTATTTAGTGCGTTTAAGATTTATTATTGATTGCATCAACGAGTGCGATCAATCATTATCCAAAAAGCACCAGAACTTTGACCAATTTGAAATCAGTGATGAAGCCACAATATCCAAAATCCATATAGCCATTTTTTATTTTAAAAATACAATAAAGCCAAATATACAGCCTCATTGAAGTTTAGGATATCAGCATCACCAACTTTGCGCCATAGCCTAGACCCGCAACAAAAACAAAAAAAAATCTACGTAAAACTGAAAATTTTAATAATGAAACATAGCCTAGACCTGCAAAAGAAAGACATATAATAAATAGGATTATATTCATGTATCTACAAAACACCTAAAAAAACTAAGAAATATGCTTATAATACTGATGATATGCACCTTTTCTATCAATATTGAATCAAACATTTATCTTACCTCATTTAGTGGCATCTTGAGGAGTAGACGATGTAGATGCGATACTCGATTCCATTACTATGCATATTATTCCTCTTACAAAAGCTGATGTGGGTGGTGAATGACATGATTTAAGAGAGAAGGTAGATATAGTATATAGAAAGAGCTGAGAGAAAGAGAAAACAATGTGAGAAAAAGGAATGGACATTACTTTTCATGGTGATAGTGGTGAGTAGTGAGTCATCAGTTTGGATTAGTCTCTAAACCAACAATCCCAAAACTATCAATTTTTAAACCACTCGGAATTAAAAACAAAACCTAAATCAAACCCTAATCAAAACCAAAATCAGTTGTCAACCTTTCGATTTTGTGACATGTAATCAAAGCAAACTGAATTTGGGGTTCTTGAAACGTGATGAAATCAAAAATCGTTGCCAAGGAAACTTGATTTAAGGTTAATAACATTGACCGGTGGGACAAAAATGGATGTAGAGTTATTTAAAACAAAAAAATTCGGGTTAAACTTGTGACAAACAAAATTTTTGTCATATATAATATAAGAATTTATGCAAGTAGTCAAATTAAAAGAGTTGATACTTAAATAAACTCAATATAGTGTGCAAAGGCAAACTAGTCCAAGAAGGTGAAATTATGGAGAAATTATTTGTTAAGACGTCGATTTAAGTCATGATATGATGATTATTTCAATTAGAGTTTATTTTTAAAGACTCAAGAGCAAAAAGGAGAATAAAGGATCAAAAGTGAAAATTTTATTGAATAATCTTTACAAATTAGTATCTTAAAATCTAAGAGGAATTGGGAAAAAGTCATCAAGATGACTTTGATAATATTTGAGATAACAAGAATATAGGAAAAAGATTCAGGTCATTTGGAGTTATAACGAATAAGTTATAGAGGTTTCAAAAAGGCCAAAACGTGAAAAATGACCAATTGGTCATGTTCAATGGTCGGTAACGAGAAATATAGAAAGCATTGGATTTAAGTCAATAAGGGAAAGTTGTTAAGCTCCTTCTCACCTTTCTAAAGGTGTAATATTTGTAAAATTTGGATATTGTATATGCAAGTTATGCTAAAGTAAAGTTGAGGAAAAATAGAACTGAAAAGCTATAAATAATTACTGTCTGAATAAAGGGGTATTTCTGTCAATTGCCAATTAATAACCAGCCATCGGTTTCACGTGATTCCTGTGTGCGTCGACTTCATTTCTTCTAGGTCACGTGAAAGGAAATCAGAAAGAAAGAAAAAACGAGTGAAGTCACACTCCACACACACATGTACATATGTGTGAGTAATCGTGAGTCCGGCGAGAGAGAGAAATCAGAGGAGGCAATCGGTGGTTTGTTGCTGGCCAGACCTTAAACCTGGTGTGATATAAATGGTTCAAGCAACAGAAACGATGAGGGAATGGAAGAACACAACGGACAGCAGCCCTTTTTGCTACCGTCGGATCTACGCTGCCGGAAAATAAGGAAAGCGCCGCCGATGATGGCAGCAGTGGTAGTAGGATGCGATGGTGGCTCCTTGAGGTTCACGATTCCAGAAAAAACAAAGGAAGGGTAGCAACCCTTGTTAGCTGTTGGTCTGATTTCGAGGAAGGAGCCACCGTTGCCGGCGACGGTGAGGGTAGCGGGCGGCGACAATCGACGATGGGAGGCGAGGGAACTTCCAAAAATCCCGATTCTGCAGAAAATTGCCCATCAGCTCTTGATTTCAGAATTTTGGGAAAAGTATAATCTGATTTTTGTAAACCCTAGTTTACTAAATCTGATATATTTTCATGCATGTGGCATTTGAAGTTGGTTTTCGATTCCTAACACTTTATAGGTTTAAAAACACACAAAGATGTGTAAGTCTTGAGCATTTCGTTTGATAATCATTGATGCATGTTGGATTTTTTTAGAAATTTTGGTGGATTGTTAAGTTACTTTTTGGGTATGGTGGAATTAGAATGAATCCTTGAATACGTGTTTTTTATGGCACCAAAGAAGGGAATAACACACATGAATAGTAAATGTTTTGATGATTTGACTTGGATTTCTTGAATGCATGTCGGCATTGAGTTGGTTCATAATTTCTATCATTTTTTATTTCAAAAGCACATAAAGATTGGTAAAGTTTTGAATATTCGGTTGGGAATTTTGGGCATACGTTCGGTTAAAAGGAATATGATTGATATTTGTATGCCCAACGGGACGAGGCTCAATAAAATGGAAAGGAATTGTACATTCCGATCTTGAATGGAAAAGACAATAATTAGACTATTTTTGGTTAAATTGTCATTTTAAGTCTAATAAATGAAAGTTTGAAAAACGACCCTAGACTTGAGCAAAATGATTCATTTTCATGTTATTATGCTATGTATATATTAAAAGGAAGTTGAAAGTTTGGGTCAAGAAAAGTTAAGTTTTTGTTAAGCCTAAAAATGACTTAAACGGAAACGGTCAAACTAAAAAGTTACCGTTTAAGCAAATACGAGCTCATGAGGGCATGAAATGAATTTATATCAACATTTATGAGTTGTTGGGTGGTTTTGGCAACAAAATATGTAAAAAATGTGATGTTTAAAAATAATTCTTATTTTTATAATTTTAACGGCAAATTTGCCAAAAATGGAATAAAATAGTGAAACGAGAGATGTTTTAATATCTAAACATTGGGATTGCTTAATAAACATGTAAGATCAGAAAGTTACAAAAATTACATGTTAAAACCCAAGAAAATACATTTAGGCAAAGTAGGATGCCTAAATGAGAAAACGGTCAAAAAGTGTCAAAACTAAAAATGGTTTAAAAGGTTCCATGAAGCTTTATACATGTTCTAAAAAGTATCGGTACATTGTTGAGTAATCTAATAATGACTTAAAAAATGTTTACGCTACTTTTGGACTAAGTTGTCAACATGGGACAAAAGGGTAAAATCGTCCAAAATGGTTGATATGCTTTGAGACTCATTCTTAGTCATTGTAATGCAATTAGTTGATGGCTAATAGTAGATCAAGTATGATTAGACAATTACTATATGTTTAGTTGTCTAATAAGTTCTAAACTTCTATTATATTAATAGAGATCGAAGGACGCTTGGAAGCAACGTTGCCTAGAGTTATGTGGATTAGTGTAGCTAGACGTACCTAGCTACTAAGGTGAGTACATGTGGCTTTTTCCCACTATGGGGTACATGGAAAAATGTTTATATAGTTTTTATGTGACTTTCAAATATGAAATGATATGCAAGTTTATCTATCTATGACATGATTATGAAAGTCTTATACTATGTTTGAAAGTATGATTTGTCATTAAGCCCACTATGTTTTGAAAGTACGATTTGACATTAAGTTGAATAATTATGAAATTATGTTTTTGGCATTTAGCCTACAATGTTTGACAAGTATGTTTTGGTATCAAGCCATAAAGATTTGAAAGTATGTTTTGGCGTTTAGCCTACGATGTTTATGAAAGTATGTTTTGGCGTTTAGCCTACGATGTTTATGAAAGAATGTTTTGGCGTTTAGCCTAAGAAGTTTATGAAACAATGTTTTGGCTTCGAGCCCACGATGTTTATGAACGAATGTTTTGGCATTTAGCCTCATGATGATTATGAATGAATGATTTGACAGTTAGCAGTATTATGTTTATGAATGACTGGTATTTGATGCAAGCAATGTATTATAATGAAAAGTAATGTGAATGAATGGAAAAATGTTTGCCCAGACCATGATGTTCCCACGAGGGAATATAGAGGAATCTACTGGGGTAGTACCTTCCCCTTCGCGAAGTAGATGTCCTAAAACACATGATGCTGGGATGGCTGATTGTGTTCTTTCCATCTTAGTATAGACTTGGCATATCACCAAGCGTAATTATCCTAAGTATAAAAATAAAGCATGTTGAGATACCAGTCAAAGCATGTGATAAGATGCTGAGGTGGTTTGATTATGTTCTTACCATCTCAGTATAGACTTGGGGTATCACTAAAAGTGATTAAGGCCCTAAGTATAAAAATCCAGATACGAATGAATACCAGTCAAGTTTAAGTAATGAAAGTTTTATAATGACAAACTTCTTATGAAAGACTTTAAAAGCAAAACGATGCTATGTTTCAGTTATAATGATTGTAACAGCAAGTGTTATGATATGATTTGATTACAAAGATTTTGACAATGATATATGTTATGTTTATAAATGTTTTGTGTCCAAACCCATGTAGCTCACGAGACGTTTTCGTCTTACGTATTTTATTTTATGCCATGTATCACAGGTTCTAGACATGAGAGATAGAAGCAAGTAGATGACTCGAAGAAATTAGGATCTTAGATGGAGTGAACCTTGGCTGATGTACTGGTTTGTAATCCTAACTTGCTTTCTATGGTTTAGTTTGGTATGAAGTTGTAACCCCCAAAGTTCTTTAAATATTATAAAAAACTTAAATGTTTTTGCTTGGACCAGATTTTTGATATTCATGTCTTATAGACATGAAGTTGACAACTATGCTAAAGCGATAGCATTATCATGCTTTATGGAATAACGTTATTGCGCTTTTAGCGCTATTGTGCTTTTAGCGCTATTGTGCTTTTAGCGCTAATGTGCTTTTATCGTTAATGTGCTTTTAGCGTTAATGTGCTTTTAACGTTATTATGTTTTTTTAAATGAAAAAATTGGGGCGTTACAAAACCAGAAAACCATATTTTCTTAACATAGTTGTTCAACCCAAAAAATATCTAAAGTCTGGTGCACGTGTTTCTATGATTGTAAACCTAAAAGAGAGAGTGTGAGGAGCGAAAGGAGACGGTGGAGCATTGTTTCAAAGATATATGTGGGCGATGGTGGTGATTGCAGTGGTTTAGTAAGTAAGGTTTCAAAAGGGATTTCAAAAATTGGGAGATTCAAAATTCAAACCGGGGAGCACAAATGAACCCAGAGAGTTGAAATCAACATTGATCCATATCAATCCCAATTACACACGTTAAATATATATGATAGGTAATTGGATTTGAAACTAACTGAGAAGTACCCACGATTCTGAATTTCTAATGGTTAAAAAGAGGACTTTCATGCACATTTGATTTTACCAAAAAAAGGACGATGAAGGAGTCGATTTGAGAAAGGAGTCTGGAGATGATTGTAGAAGAAAGTTGATGTATCTAAAAAACGCTTACGAGAATGGATGTTGAGAAATACGACATTGAAAGCCATATTAGATGAAGCAGGGGATGATTTTCAAATTTTGAATCTTGAACCAAGGAGAGTAAGTAGGAAACTACCAGATTTGTAATGCGTAATTAAGGTAAATAGAGGAGTAATTGAGGGGAATTGACAAGGAAAACATAGAATAGTGAACTGAGCACATAATTCTGTCTAGATACAAGTGTAGGCGGGAAATCAAAAGCTGGGATGCATAAGAGGCTGTCACATGGCAACTCTCATAGTCTTTTATTAGAAGATATAGCTTCATAACTTTCTTGTAGACAAATCTCTTACTTTACAAACGTCTATCCTCTCTATTTTTTCTTGCAAGTCTTCTAAAACATTAGCATTCATATCTTGAAGCTCAATGTCCATCGATATACTCTGTATCCAATTTTTCAAGAAAATAAATTCTTCAACAATCTTAATAGTAAAAGAAAATCTAAACTTATCAATCACTCCACCACCAGCAGTAAATGATAATTCCGACAGAATGATAGAGATCAAAATGGAAAACATGTTGGAGCAGGAAATGCTCTACAATTATGAATGATAGCTGATTCAAAATATTTTCTATGTCTTAGAAAGATTTCATTCTCTCTAATAAATAACGAGAGAATTTGTGATTTTTAGTACGCACCAAAACATGTCGTAATCTAGGTCGAGAGAGTGGCTGAGAAATCTCTCCTAAGCCTTTATTTAGTAAAGTAATATCCTACTAATTTGTGGTCATCACTGATCAAATTTTTAGTATCACTAAATTTGTCCTAGATCCAGATTATTTATTATTTAGACTCTACTTCAAGATGTTCATATTTTTTCAGCGGGTTTTCTTTAAGAACAATCGACGTATTGTGGTTCGAGAACAATAGATGTTTCCAATTTTTGAAGATGAAGAGTGATCTGATTGAGGAATCTTTAGTCCAATAGCCATGAGACGACTTTGAAATTGATCAATATTCGATGACCGATCAGCTTTGTGATACAAATGTCGTTCTTCACCGTCAGAGAAGCATACACCTCTGTGCTTAGAAGACCTTGATGGCAAAGATTTCACTACGCAGATTAAGAGATCACAAACACTTCTTATCTTGGAGATATTTGTTTCTCATTGTGTAGTATCACACCTGCTAGTTGGATATTATGTATGTTATCATTTTATTGTGGTGTTTATAACCCTCATCATTTTCAAGCATTTAAGGAGAGATTGTTGTCACACCCCGATCCTTGGCGGAATCGATCAAGGCGTGATATATTGTTCAGAGTCTCATGACAACTATGTTATAATATGATTAGATTCAATTAAGTACTAAGTATGCAAACAAGATCCACAACATACAAATACAAATCCAAATACAACAACATTTATTACATCAAATTTAAATAGTCTTGTGGGTTTCTAAGGTACACCCTACTTTTCATCAACTTCATTCTTCAAATCTGCATCATGGGTAAAAACAGGTCAACTACGAGAGTTGGTGAGTAATCTAGTTTTATTAAAGAAAATTGTGAGTTTGAATAATTTGAAATTTGTTTTCTTTTGAAGTTGGCAAGCAACTGTTATTGAGATAACAGTTTATAAATCAAAAATTGATTAACAAATGATAACAACAACAATAAGTCCTCACCCTATATATACATATATATGTATATATATAGGATGGAGCATCTAATCATCATACACACTCAACCACGTGCAATCAATCACCTTAGCGTCCCAAGGCGGGGTGGTCAACCCAATAGCGCTATTATTGTCCATAACGTACCTCAAGAATACGGGCATAGTCATGGAGATTAGACTAAAAATGATAATGCACTACAAGTACATGTAGCGTAAACAAACAATAATTATACAAATAATGATTCACGTATAAATGTCCCAACAATGTCTCAATGGTGAAAAAATAATAAAATAAAGTTGGAACATATTAAAACCACATGATACACCCCAAAAGTATTGAGAATTATAAAATGTGGGGTAGATTACTCACTTTAGTCCAATAAGGAATGCGCGTGTTGTACGATAGACAGCTCGAGTCAAAATGTCGTAGAACCTAATATAATTAATAGTTTTGGCTTAGGAATCGATAAACGGGAATATAGTATTAATAAAAATAATTAGACACATTCTTATATTAGATGAATTAACAATAATCCAAATTTTGTTTTGAATATTAATGTATTCATATGTTAAATGAATTTTAAATTGAATTAATTACTTTGCTTAATTAATTTATATTTTCACTTTAGACAAGATTTTAATAATTTCTTATTAAAATAAAAACTAGTCAAATTATAGGTATTTACAGATTTTATATATTATAAACAATTATTTATATGAAATAATCATTAAAAATGCATTTTTACATGCTTAGATATTTAGGAAAACGGTTTTAAATACTAAACAGTAATGAAACATTATGAAATTATCAGAAAATCATTATTTCATACAATAATAATTACTGTAAAATTTTCATATTTTTCTTAACTGCTTTAGTATTTATTTAGTATTTTAATAATTAAACCACAACAAATTTCGGGAAAACTAATAAATGATTCCCAAAAATTCTGGAAAATTAACCATAGTTTTCTAACATTATATTGAGCCTACTGTTAATATTTTGGATATTTTGGACTATGGGAAGTATTTCTTATGTTTTTCATGATTAACTAATCAATAAAATCATAAATAATAGGAAAATATTAAGCAAAATTCATTAGACTTTTTATTTATGATTAACATGTTATATATATGATATTCTGATAAGGTTTTATAATTTTTGGCCATTTGTAGCTATTTATTATCAATTTAAACCATTAAATAATCATTAAATCAGAAAAAACAAGCAAACATTCTTACAAAAATCTGTAAATTTTGTCATGGAGTCTTTAAAATGTTAATAAGGTGCGAAAAATATAAAATCTAGCTTTTAACATACATAACTATATTTTGCAATTTATTTATCTACAACAAAATAAAATACAAAATAAGCATCAAACAGTAATATAAATGCATGAAACTTTATAAATCCACTTTAATCAATATATGGGTTGTTCCAAAATGTTCCCAGAATTTATTGACTGTAAAAAGTATTTTATGTGAATTATTGCCCTATTTTATTGCAATAATTATAGTATTTCAAAAAAAATAAGTTATTTTCTGAAAATTTCCAGAACTTCGTATTTTATTGATGGGATTCTGAGAAAAATCAGGTTTATATATAAAATGAGTTTTAGATATTTTGGTGGATTTAATTTGTTTCATTAATGAATTTGAAACTTTTAACAACATACCTTGATGAATGCTTCAAGAGGAATGAAGATTTGAGTATGAGGGATTGTTCTTGGCTGGAAAATTGATATTTCTTGGAAGAATTTCGAGATTGAGAGTGAGAGAAAGAATAGAGAGGGTTTGAATGGTGATGAGAATAATGTGTTGGGAGAAAAATGAAATGAAAGATGATGGGAGGTGTGAGTGGGAGACCATGGGAATAACTTTCGGCTTTTGGTGGTCTTCATAATTTCCCACTAGCACAAGCATCTCTATGTAATACACTAATTAATATATGAATTTTATAAAATTTAATGTAGAGTTTATAAAAATAGAGTTTTATAAAAAAATAGGTTATTATTTGATTATAACAATCTACTTTGATTTGATGTTTAATTATAGCATTCAAGTTTGATTCTTTTAATTTAATTAGAGCATCATACTTTGATTTAATTTTAATATGGTATCATAATTTAATTTGATTATAGTTATAACGTTATACTATGCTATATTGCTATTAACGTCAATTTATATCGTAGTGTATGTGTTTTGATCCTATTAGCGTCAAGTAATCTTGAGTAGGGTTTATTAAGTTTCCAATTGGGTTGGGTTGACCCGAATCCATTTTAGGCGGATGTCACAGTCTCCCCTACTTTAGGAAATTTCGTCCCGAAATTTAAGAAAATATTACCTTAAGAGAAAAGTTGTGGGTATTTGGTACGCATTTGATCCTCACTGTAACACCCGGTTTTTAATAAAACATCTTCATTTAAATAAATATCAATTTATTCAATAATTAACATTTTGAAGATATTTAGAAATCATTTTAAACATCAATTCACCACATGAATCCCCAATTAAGCAGCATCTGTGTGTACTCGTCATGCCTGGCCGTCATTTCCACCTGTACAACCTGAAATGGTAATTTAATCGGGAAGGATAAGCACACGGCTTAGTGAGCTCCAAAACTACACAGCATATCAGTTACACATACTTTACCCCTAACAGAAAAAAATACAACCACACGTCACATTATCTGCTCTACCCAGTATATTGGATTATAACCTCCTATACGTATCTGCTTAGTAAATCTAATTCCCCTGCTCAACACTTAAAGTCGTGCATAACCTGTACGTCGAGTCATGCGTATCTGCTCAGTGTATTTTGCACGTATCTCTATATTACCCAGTACGTCGAGCCCACACACACCATAACCCAACCCATACAATTATAACAGAAAGATATATATCAATAATATACACACAACTTGGTACCATTTACCAACATCTTATAAGCACACAAAATACAGTAAAGGACATATAACGTCCACACAATGTAGTGAGAAACTCACCTGATTATAGTCGACTACAGCGTTTATCTCTGCTTCGTATTCCCTCTTTAACTGATATGTAGAAATAGGTTGCACTCACGAGCACGTGACTCTCAAGAACTCTCCTTCTCTCCCGAACCCCTCGGATGTCGAGACGACTGCTGCAACTCGAAATCTATTGATTTTTCGTACCACTAACTCTTAGAATGACTCTTAAGATCAGAGGTGTTTATATGGAAGGTGTGATGAGAATGGAGAGTTTGAACCTCTATTTATAGGGCTAAAACTGGACATTAGCGTCGCTAATATGTCAAATTAGCGTCGCTAATGCTAACGTAAGCAATGACATTAATCGACCGGCCGCCTCGTGCGTTTTGACCGTTTTAAACATTAGCGTCGCTAACATTATTCATTGGCGTCGCTAATCACTATTCATGCGGCACTATTCATTAGCGGACACTATTCACGCTAATCACTATTCACGCGGCACTATTCATGCGACATTTTTTTCCTTTTTTTTTTTGAAAAACGATCGTTACAAGTTCTCCCCCCCCCCCCCTTTATAAGATTTCGTCCCCAGAATCTCCAACGTTGACATACACTTATTCTTCCACTCAATCATTCTCTATTTCAACACAATACTGTTGTATTAGTAAACCCAAAGGGTATTACAATACTAGCACATTAACCACCTCTAATCAACTAGGCCAACCTATTGAGACTAATAAGTACTCGTTATGTAATCTCATATACTAATAATACTGACATCATGGATGCAAGGTACTTGTTATGCGTCGTATAATCACATGTTCACCACATCATATCACAACCCCTACTCTTCACAACTTCAACAGCTCAGCTATTCACCAGACACCCAACTGTATGTGTGTTAGAACTGCCAGCCAATAAAGTCATCACAACACTTGTATGTGGTCCCACCACAATTACTGCTCATAAGATCCACAACACATATGTGGTCTTACCAAATATGGCCCCACTAAATAAGTGGTCACAACCACAAGTACTATTAACCCCCAGAATAAATGGTCGCAACTACAAGTTACCAGTGGCCCCACGGAATAAGTGGTCTCAACCACAAGTACAAGTAGCCCCATAGCATAAGTGGTCCCAACCATAATACTAGTAGCCCCACCTAATAAGTGGTCCCAACTACAAGTATAAGTGGCCCCACAGAATAAACAGCTTTTCGCTCTAAAGGCTTAACGGTTAACACACATACGACTGCACAGCTCTGCAACCAACCACATGACACCAAGAATCCTCATATCAGCTCAGCCTCCACATACAACTACAAAATCTCCACCCACCATAGGATACCATATCCATGGTTATCACCACTTAATACTCACGTATTCGTCCGCACAGCTAATATCAACTAGATATTCAACCAGCTACCGACACAGTTTATCCACGGTTACTTGCCTACGAGTTACCTACTTAAGAGGTATTCACTTAGTCTATTACCCAACACACATATGCTAACAAGATAGTTATCTTGGTCAGTTAGCAATATTTTCTCAACTCATTATTTTCATATACTAACAGATTTTAAGTACATGATACACTGATAAGCCACATCTAGCCTATTATGATACATTCGTTCATAGTATTCACTACCTACATGAATACCCTTACGCCACACCACTATGTCATCTGCACTCTCACGAGTTGTTATTATATGTCCATCCCGTATACATGTACTTCTCTTGTACGGGAATGGATAAAACTCTAATTCTGCAAACATACGACACCACGTATAAAACCTTATGTTTCTAGCATGTACACGTATATCTGTACGTATATTTTTCACATCTATATACTGCTTTAGTTCACGTATGTCTTCTTCCAAATTATGCCATCCAGTTACTGGATCCCAATTTCTGCTGATACGCTCACATACATCCTCAGCCTTCATCATTATCGTACTACAGTCATCTGACACACTTCGTATATAAAACTTGTTAACCAGCAACTGTAGATGACCTGGAAGCCTCACATATATCTCCATATCTGGAAATGAAATTTGCGACTTATGCTCTTCTCTAAATAACATTACGTTTATTTATAGTCAATCAAAATCGACTATTCTAGCAATCAACATCTTCTTTTTATCATCCACTATCTGTGCTTTTCTTAGTAACGAAGAGACTTAACGTGTCACTTTTGCACAGCTCATCTACTATAGTCACATCAACTGTTCATTACTTAATTATTAAGAAATGAAACGTCACTAGATTCTCAATCTCCAGGGTTCTAATTGATCCCAATAAACTCTATAATTGCTAACCAATAGAATGGACAAATACAGTTTATCAGCATATACACCAATTAGTTATACCCTTAGTGTATTGGATTCCTTACGACCAACTCCCAATTCGAACACGGATCCTGTGCTTTCAATAGTAGAAGCTCTACTACTATCTTCCACACCTACCCTCGTTCGTTTCAGAACTTGTCCAGAAGTCCCCAATTCACTTCTCACGATAATTTTACCACCTATACCCCAGGTTGTTTTACGAACATAGTCGTAGAAAAATTTTCACATAAAAGGATTTACCTTATGGATATCATTTATCAAGGAACATGCAACTTGGCAAACTCAAAAATTCTAGGACTATTTAGTTCCTATTGCCTACATTTTAATGGCATTTAAGCACACATATATTACATAAATAGCAACAAAGACTAAGCACTTAACCTTATCCCCACTGACGTCGGCTGACGGTACACACTGCGTCTTTGCAACAACATTCATTTAACCCCTTACTCGAAAAACAACTTATAATTTCTTGTAAAAATATTTCCAAAGAAAACCTTTAAGTCTCAAGCTTGAGATCAAAACTCATCAAGTGAGTCTGATTCACTCAAGCCTTGGCTCTAATACCAACTTGTAACACCCGGTTTTTAATAAAACATCTTCATTTAAATAAATATCAATTTATTCAATAATTAACATTTTGAAGATATTTAGAAATCATTTTAAACATCAATTCACCGCATGAATCCCCAATTAAGCAGCATCAGTGTGTACTCGTCATGCCTGGCCGTCATTTCCACCTGTACAACATGAAATGGTAATTTAATAGGGAAGGATAAGCACACGGCTTAGTGAGCTCCAACAACTACACAGCATATCAGTTACACATACTTTACCCCTAACAGAAAAAAATACAACCACACGTCACATTATCTGCTCTACCCAGTATATTGGATTATAACCTCCTATACGTATCTGCTTAGTAAATCTAATTCCCCTGCTCAACACTTAAAGTCGTGCATAACCTGTACGTCGAGTCATGCGTATCTGCTCAGTGTATTTTGCACGTATCTCTATATTACCCAGTACGTCGAGCCCACACACACCATAACCCAACCCATACAATTATAACAGAAAGATATATATCAATAATATACACACAACTTGGTACCATTTACCAACATCTTATAAACATCTTATAAGCACACAAAATACAGTAAAGGACATATAACGTCCACACAATGTAGTGAGAAACTCACCTGATTATAGTCGACTACAGCGTTTATCTCTGCCTCGTATTCCCTCTTTAACTGATATGTAGAAATAGATTGCACTCACGAGCACGTGACTCTCAAGAACTCTCCATCTCTCCCGAACCCCTCGGATGTCGAGACGACTGCTGCAACTCGAAATCTATTGATTTTTCGTACCACTAACTCTTAGAATGACTCTTAAGATCAGAGGTGTTTATATGGAAGGTGTGATGAGAATGGAGAGCTTGAACCTCTATTTATAGGGCTAAAACTGGACATTAGCGTCGCTAATATGTCAAATTAGCGTCGCTAATGCTAACGTAAGCAATGACATTAATCGACCGGCCGCCTCGTGCGTTTTGACCGTTTTAAACATTAGCGTCGCTAACATTATTCATTGGCGTCGCTAATCACTATTCATGAGGCACTATTCATTAGCGGTCACTATTCACGCTAATCACTATTCACGCGGCACTATTCACGCTAATCACTATTCACACGGCACTATTCATGCGACATTTTTTTCCTTTTTTTTTTTTGAAAAACGGTCGTTACACTCACGCTCCCATGTATACTCGGGTCCACGTGCTGACTGCCACCTGACCTTGACCAGAGGAATGCGACTTCTTTTGAGTTGCTTTTCCTTTCGGTCGGCAATTTTCAAGGGTTTCTCGATAAATTGCATTGTCTCGTCGATTTGGATATCCTCGAGAGGAACACTTCTTGAGGTTGGCTATATGAAATACTGGGTGAACTTTATTAAGCTCTATTGGTATATCCAACTTGTAGGCTACTGGTCCGATCCTTTTCAGGATCTTAAACGGCCCTACGTAGCGGGGTGCCAATTTACCCTTGCGTCCAAATCGAACCACACCTTTCCATGGGGACACTTTTAACATGACCATGTCACCCACGGTAAATTCAAGCGCTTTGCGTCGCTTGTCGGCGTAACTCTTTTGTCGGCTACGAGCTGTGAGAAGGTTATTGCGAATCTGAGTGATTTTGTCGGTTGTTTTCTGGATAAGCTCAGGACCAACGATTGGAGAATCCACTGTTGCACGAATTACGTGGGACTCGCCAATTTCATGCCAGCAAATAGGAGATCGGCATTTACGGCCATACAATGCCTCAAATGGTGGCATCCCGATGCTAGAATGATAACTGTTATTATAGGAGAATTCCACCAACGGTAAATGAGAGTCCCAGTTTCCTCCGAAATCTAAGAAACACGCCCTCAACATATCTTCGAGTGTTTGAATTGTCCTCTCAGATTGACCATTGGTCTGAGGATGATAGGCGGTACTGAGATCGAGGCGGGTTCCCATGGCTTCTTGAAGTGATTGCCAGATTCGAGAGAGAAATCTCCCATCACGATCTGAAATGATGCTGAGAGGGATGCCATGCCGACTAACTATCTCGTCGATGTAAATCCGAGCAAGTTGTTCGACCTTGAAATGTTCACGGATGGGAAGGAAATGAGCGGATTTGGTCAAACGATCAATGATTACCCAAATGCTGTCGTGTCTCTTGGTGGTACGGGGAAGTTTGGTTACGAAATCCATGGCGATCGCTTCCTATTTCCACTCGGGGATTACCGGTTGGACCAATAGTCCAGAGGATCGTTGATGTTCTGCTTTGACCCTCGAACATGTAAGACATTTGGCCACGAATAAAGCAATATCCTTTTTCATTCCCGACCACCAATAATTGGTTCTCAGGGCATGATACATCTTGTCAGCGCCGGGATGAATGGAATATTGAGTTTTATGGATTTCTTCCATCAGGAATGTACGAAGATTGTCGCGATCTGGGATCCAGATGCGATCTTGATAATAGAAAATACCATCAGATTTAGATTCCAACTCCCCATCAATTCCCGTGGGCATGTCATTTTCGGTAATTGCCGAGTGTTGGGCTCCTCGAATTCGGTCGCTGAGATTGGACAAGATAGGAGAACATATTAAATGAAATGCTTTGGCATGTTCTTTTCGGCTTAACGTGTCGGCTACGACGTTCGCCTTGCCCGGATGATAGCGTATTTCACACTCGTAATCATTTAGGAGTTCGACCCATCGTGTTTGCCTCATATTGAGTTCCTTTTGATTAAGAATATGTTGCAAGCTCTTATGGTCGGTGAAAATTACGCATTTAGTGCCGTAAAGGTAATGCCTCCAAATTTTAAGAGCGAAAACCACTGCACCGAGCTCCAAATCATGAGTCGTATAATTTCTTTCGTGGATTTTGAGTTGTCGCGATGCGTAAGCTATAACCTTTACCCTTTGCATCAAAACACAACCTAGACCGAGATTGGAGGCATCGCAATATACCACGAAATCTTCGGATCCTTCAGGGAGTGTAAGAATTGGAGCGTCACACAACCTTTGTTTAAGGGTTTGGAAAGCGTCTTCCTGCTTGGGTCCCCAATCAAATGGCGTACCCTTGCAAGTGAGAGAAGTAAGTGGTAAAGCGATCTTTGAGAAATTTGAAATGAAACGCCGGTAATAGCCGGCTAAACCGAGGAAGGACCGAATTTCCTTAGGGGTACGTGGGGCTTTCCAATTCTTGACTGCTTCAACTTTTGCGGGGTCGACTAAAATACCCTTGTCACTTACAATATGACCGAGGAATTGTACCTCATTTAACCAAAACTCGCATTTCGAAAATTTGGCATATAGCTGATTTCCTTGCAATGTTTGGAGAGTTAGACGAAGGTGTCTTTCATGGTCTGCCTTTGTCTTGGAGTAAATGATGATGACATCAATAAAGACGATAACAAAACGGTCGAGATAAGGTTTAAATACCCGATTCATCAAGTCCATGAATGCGGCAGGGGCATTCGTTAGGCCAAAAGGCATAACGGTGAACTCGTAATGACCATAGCGGGTTCGAAAAGCGGTTTTGGGGATGTCTTCTTCCCATACTCGAAGTTGGTGATAACCTGAGCGGAGGTCGATTTTTGAGAAGCATGAAGCTCCTTGAAGCTGATCAAAAAGGTCGTCGATCCGAGGTAACGGATATCGGTTCTTGATGGTCAATTTATTTAACTCCCGATAATCGATACACATACGAAACGAACCATCTTTCTTTTTGATGAAGAAAATCGGGGCTCCCCAAGGTGAAGTACTAGGGCGGATAAATCCCTTATCGGTCAATTCTTGGAGCTGACTTGCCAATTCTTGGCAATGGGAGCAGCCTCAGGAACGAGATCGATGCGGAACTCTAGCTCATGTACTGGAGGGAGTCCAGATACGTCATCGGGAAAGATGTCGGGAAAGTCTCGTACAATCGGAATATATTCGATCTTCTTTTCTTTGAACTTTGTTTCCACCACATGGGCTAAGAAAGCCATGTATTCTTTACGTAGATATGATCGAGCTTGAGTACATGACATAAGACTAAGCTTTTTTGAACGAGTCTCGCCATAAATATGAAGACTTTGACCGTCGGCAAGAGGAATACGAATAAACTTCTCGTAACATACTATTTCAGCATGGTTTTGGGATAGCCAATCCATTCCCACGATGATGTTGAAGCTACCAAGTTCCATAGGAACTAAATTGACGGAAAATTTATGACCGCAAAAATCGAAAGTGCAATCTTGGATGACTGCATTGAGTGAAATGTATTTTCCATTGGCGACTTCTACGGTAAAGTGTTCATCAAGAATCGTGCGAGGTGTGTGAAGTATGGGTTCAAATTCCAAAGACACAAAACTTTTATCGGCACCTGAATCAAAAAGTACTGACGCGTAGCAGTCATTTATGAGAAACGTACAATTTACGACCTTGTTATCGGTCTGTGCTTGGGTTGCGGTAATAACAAATGCTCGGCCTTTGGGAGCTGGAACCTGCATTGTTGGATTTGCCTGGGCTTGAGTGTTAATGATATTGACAAGCCTAGGACACGTGTTTCTGAAATGGGTGGGGTCACCACAGTTGAAGCATGTTCTAGTTGGAATCGTGTTTGTGTTTGCTGATTTGAGGGTAGAGCGAATGGTCGCTGAGTTTTTGGTGCACGGCATGTGTCCGCCAAGTGGCCATAGCGACCACAAGTCGTACAAAGGCGACACGGGCTGGTGGACATATGGTGATAGTTACAAAGGTTATAGAGGGGGTCGTAATGCCATCTATGAGAAACACGCATATGGACTTGTGAGTTATTTTTAAATTAATTATGGAAATTAAGTTTGTAGACATTGTTAGGTAAAATGATTGTAAAACACTTGTTGGGCCATGGTTAGGAGTGTTGGGCACCTTTTGGGCTTTCCATGGGTACTAAATGTGAAGCATGTAGCAATTGCGTGGGCCCCCACAATACTAAGTTTCACATGTTTTTCCCACTTCAAGGCCCATTAGGGAACTTAATAGTCCAATGAGTTGGCCATTTTGGAGTGTATCCTTTCGGATACGTTTGATAAGGTCGGGTATTTTGATGGCTCAAAAGTAATGTGAATGACGTGCTTTGGCCTATAGGTTTGGGAACTCTCGCCTTTGGTCCCCAGGTAAGCAAACTGGTCCCTCGGTTGATTGGGATGTATACGAATGCTTACCTAGTCAGGACTTTCGGGCTATCGGCACCTCCCCCTTCCAGTTACTATGCGTCCATTACTTTGATCCTACCCAACTAGAATGGATGACTTTTAATATCCTATGAGCTCTAAGGAATATATATGTATATAAAATTTTATTTTGAAACCATTTGAGTATGTATGTGATTTTAAGAGAAAGAGGAGAAAATTCACAAGTGTATGCACACATATAAGTGTCGGGAATAATACGTAAGCACATAAGGGAGCAATTAGCACACAAAGGTATTCCTAGGATTTTCTAAGTGCGAATTGCATGCAGTTGTGTGTGCATTTTATAAACTAGCATACGAGAGGACCCTAGAGGCTATAGACTAGGTCAAGGCAATTAACCTAATTCCCTATAGTCAAGGGCTCTGATACCAATCTGTCACACCCCGATCATTGGCGGAATCGATCAAGGCGTGATATATTATTCAGAGTCTCATGACAACTATGTTATAATATGATTAGATTCAATTAAGTACTAAGTATGCAAACAAGATCCACAACATACAAATGCAAATCCAAATACAACAACATTTATTACATCAAATTTAAATAGTCTTGTGGGTTTCTAAGGTACACCCTACTTTTCATCAACTTCATTCTTCAAATCTGCATCATGGGTAAAAACAGGTCAACTACGAGAGTTGGTGAGTAATCTAGTTTTATTAAAGAAAATTGTGAGTTTGAATAATTTGAAATTTGTTTTCTTTTGAAGTTGGCAAGCAACTGTTATTGAGATAACAGTTTATAAATCAAAAATTGATTAACAAATGATAACAACAACAATAAGTCCTCACCCTATATATACATATATATATATATATATATATATATATATATATATATATATATATATATATATATATATATATATATATATATATATATATATATGTATATATATAGGATGGAGCATCTAATCATCATACACACTCAACCACGTGCAATCAATCACCTTAGCATCCCAAGGCGGGGTGGTCAACCCAATAGCGCTATTATTGTCCATAACGTACCTCAAAAATACGGGCATAGTTATGGAGATTAGACTAAAAATGGTAATGCACTACAAGTACATGTAGCGTAAACAAACAATAATTATACAAATAATGATTCACGTATAAATGTCTCAACAATGTCTCAATGGTGAAAAAATAATAAAATAAAGTTGGAACATATTAAAACCACACGATACACCCCAAAAGTATTGAAGATTATAAAATATGGGGTAGATTACTCACTTTAGTCCAATAAGGAATGCACGTGTTGTACGATAGACGGCTCTAGTCAAAATGTCGTAGAACCTAATATAATTAATAGTTTTGGCTTAGGAATCGATAAACGGGAATATAGTATTAATAAAAATAATTATACACATATTCTTATATTAGATGAATTAACAATAATCCAAATTTTGTTTTGAATATTAATGTATTCATATGTTAAATGAATTTTAAATTGAATTAATTACTTTGCTTAATTAATTTATATTTTCACTTTAGGCAATATTTTAATAATTTCTTATTAAAATAATAACTATTCAAATTATAAGTATTTACAGATTTTATATATTATAAACAATTATTTATATGAAATAATCATTAAAAATGCATTTTTACATGCTTAGATATTTAGGAAAATGGTTTTAAATACTAAACAGTAATGAAACATTATGAAATTATCAGAAAATCATTATTTCATAAAATAATAATTACTGTAAAATTTTCATATTTTTCTTAACTGCTTTAGTATTTATTTAGTATTTTAATAATTAAACCACAACAAATTTCGGGAAAAATAATAAATGATTCCCAAAACTTCTGGAAAATTAACCATAGTTTTCTAACATTATATGGAGCCTACGGTTAATATTTTGGATATTTTGGACTAGGGGAAGTATTTATTATGCTTTTCATGATTAACTAATCAATAAAATCATAAATAATAGAAAAATATTAATAGAAATTCATTAGACTTTTTATTTATGATTAACATATTATATATGATATTCTGATAAGGTGTTATAATTTTTGGACATGTGTAGCTATTTATTATCAATTTAAACCATTAAATAATCATTAAATCAGAACAAACAAGCAAACATTCTTACAAAAATCTGTAAATTTTGTCATGGAGTCTTTAAAATGTTAATAAGGTGCAAAAAATATAAAATCTAGTTTTTAACATACATAACTATATTTTGCAATTTGTTTATCTACAACAAAATAAAATACAAAATAAGCATCAAACAGTAATATAAATGTATGAAACTTTATAAATCCACTTTAATCAATATATGGGTTGTTCCAAAATTTTCCCAGAATTTATTGACTGCAAAAAGTATTTTATGTGAATTATTGCCCTATTTTATTGCAATAATTATAGTAATTCAATAAAAATAAGTTATTTTCTGAAAATTTTCAGAACTTCTTATTTTATTGATGGGATTCTGAGAAAAATCAGGTTTATATATAAAATGAGTTTTAGATATTTTGGTGGATTTAATTTGTTTCATTAATGAATTTGAAACTTTTAACAACATACCTTGATGAATGCTTCAAGAGGGATGAAGATTTGAGTATGAGGGATTGTTCTTGGCTGAAAATTTGATATTTCTTGGAAGAATTTCGAGATTGAGTGAGAGAAAGAATAGAGAGGGTTTGAATGGTGATGAGAATAATGTGTTAGGAGAAAAATGAAAGGAAAGATGATGAGAGGTGTGAGTGGGAGACCATGGGAATAACTTTTGGCTTTTGGTGGTCTTCATAATTTCCCACTAGCACAAGCATCTCTATGTAATACATTAATTAATATAAGAATTTTATAAAATTTAATGTAGAGTTTATAAAAATAGAGTTTTATAAAAAAATAGGTTATTATTTGATTATAACAATCTACTTTGATTTGAAGTTTAATTATAGCATTCAAGTTTGATTCTTTTAATTTAATTAGAGCATCATACTTTGATTTAATTTTAATATGGTATCATAATTTAATTTGATTATAGTTATAACGTTATACTATGCTATATTGCTATTAACGTCAATTTATATCGTAGTGTATGTGTTTTGATCCTATTAGCGTCAAGTAATCTTGAGTAGGGTTTATTAAATTTCCAATTGGGTTGGGTTGACCTGAATCCATTTTAGGCGGATGTCACAATTGTTATAGCAGGAAATGCTCTGCAATGATGAGTGATGACTAGGTTAGAATATTTCATGTGTGTTAGAAAATATTTTCTTCTCTCTTATAAATAGATAGGGAATTGGTCGTTGTTAGTGTGCACCAAAGCATGTAGTCTTCTAGGAAGAGAGTGGTTGGAATATCTCTCCAAATACTTTGTGTTTTAGAGTCATATTTTACACTATTCTATCTATGAAATCATTAGATTACTCGTCTTTGTGTTTATCAATTTTTATACCAGCTTAACTTCTATATGTTTACTATTTTGTACTTGCCAATTGTCACACGAGATTCTCCACAACACATGCCTTGTAGTTTGAGAAAGTATCAGAAACTTTAAGGATTTCGCTGTCCACCAACTTAAAATGTCAAATCTATCTTCACATTTTTTCCATAGATACATACATACATACATACATACATATATACATAGATTTGAGAGGTTTAGATATTTACTATACTCTTTTGTCCTTTATGTGATGGTGATGAGGAGAGTTTGGATAATCTTATTTGCGATATGCCCATTATGATTCGTATTTGGCCTTATATTGGTCTTTGGTGCAGTGCGACTTTTCCAGTTTTTTCCATGGATCTTGAATGGTTGTGTTGGGGCTCAATTTGGGTTTGCATATGCCCCATTGCTACGACTATATTGATGAATTATAGGGTGAATTAGACGTGTTGTAGCTCTTTTGTTTTAAGTACACCCATACCAAGGAAAAATGTGTTGTTTTATAAATTGTATCTGAGTCTTTCATTTGGTTTTCTAGTAGATATTGTAAGAGTAAACTAGATTGGGTAATTGGATTAAAGTGCCAATTTTTTATTTTTGATTATTTGTAATTGTTTACTAGATCCTTGTTCTTTTTTCTCATAAAATTATGTTCATTTGGAAAAAAATGCAAAATAGCGTATTATAATCTAATTGTTTTTCGATGTATAAAGTCCAAAATTTGGTTCTAAATCTATTAGAAATGATGAGATGTAATATCTTGGAAGAGGAGTTTGGGGATAATAAAATAGCTTGGGTTAAGTAAAAGATTTTGGCTCTCAAAAACATGGAAAGTTTGGGAATTGGTAACCTTTTTTCGGCCGATTATTTTCTCGGCTAAATAGTAATGAAGATTATATAGTCATAAATAAGAGTAAATTACAGAAACACTCCCTAAAGTATCCAAAAACTAACAGATATAACCCAAGTATCCGATTTTCACTATATGAGTCCCTAAGGTTTACAAAATCCTACAAAATGGTCCCTGAGGTATCGAAATAATTAATAGGTCCATATGAAATGACTTTTTTACCCTTTTTAATTTCTTTTTTTCTTTTTCTTTAAATTTATTATTTATTTTATTAATAAACAAAAAAAAATATACCCCAACCATCCCCACCCCACCCCCACGTCTCTCTCTCTCTCTCTCTCTCTCTCTCTCTCTCTCTCTCTCTCTTTCTAATCCAAAAAACCCACCACACCTCCATCTTCTTCTTCTTCATCTCACATGCAACTCAAACAATCAAATGAATTTAAAAAAAATACCGCAAACCCCCTCCCCTACCGTCGTCGTGTTCCCGATTATTGTTTTTTACGGCGTTCCCAACTTGTTGTTTCCAATGTTGAATCCAAGATTTCGAATTATTGTTTCTGGTGTTGAGAGAACGATTGAGAGAGGGAAAGGATGAAGAGCGAAGAAATCTCATTTGTTTTCTGTAAAAGTGAACGATTCGTACCCACACCAGGCCCATGGCTTCCGGTTCCCCTATAAACTCCAAAACCAGTGCTCCACAGATCGTGAATGATCCTCCAATGTCTCCCATGGCTGAACCATTGGTGTGCCCTTCACCACATCCGCCATTTCATTAGTCCTTCTTCCCATTTTCGTTATGATCACTTGAAGCTTTGTTCCAAGTAAAGTATTATCTGCATTGTAAACACTATGTCTGAAATTCTAGTGATATACATTTAATCCAATTTACTAATACGATCCACTCATAAACATATATACACAAGATGAGATTAGCTAGAACTTACGACCAATGGGATGAAAGGCAGCCATATGTATGAATTCTAATCTTAATTTAAGAAAACACTTGACGATTTTGAAAGGGTTTCTGCAACTATGAACTAAAAATCCTAAGTTCACATGCAACCTATATAGATCTAAGTTTTTCTTCTAGTTAAACATATAACAATTCCTAAAAGGCCCAAAAAGAATTAAACTAAAAGAAAGATAAAGAAAAACCAACCTTTAGTGAATCTTGGAAGCAAAGCAACAGAAACCTCTTGCCTCAAATGTAGTCACACCCTAGCTTCGAGTTGTTGGCCGAAAATACCTTCTTAGAGAGCTTCAAAATCGTGGCCTTAGGGTTAGGGTGAGCCTCCCTATTTATAGGCTCCAAATGGTGATCAGATAAACCTTAAAGATAAACCTTTTTTGAATTCAAATTAAGATAAGCCTTTATCTTAATAATTCAAACCCTTTTATCCTAATTATCAAAATCGAAAATATATATGTTTCCATATATAATATCGTTCACCACTCTCACTCACTCAACTGTCACTTACTCAACTATTGAATAATTACAGTTTTAGTCCCTGCACCTTAATTAATCAATTTAACTGCCAAATTAATTCCAATTAATTCCAGAAAAATTTTTAATTAATTATTATAGTTTCTAATTAATATATTATCACTTAAATATATTAATAACTATTTATTTAATTTCTATTGATTTATTAATCACATAATAAATCAATCTTTCTCTCTACCGGACTTTCTGCCAATCCTCCAACTATGAGGGCAACCCAAATAGACTATGCTACTATTAATTAGATAAATACTAATTATTAGTCATGGCTTAGACACCTAATCCAACAGTCTCCCACTTGGATAAGTCTATGACTAAAATTACCAAGTTAACCTCTAATTAATTTAGCAATTGTAGCTTCCTAGAAACCGTTGCCGAACTCTGACCTAGTCAGTTCTGTCCAAAGATAAGTGATCATATGATCCTTCGTCCAACAATATATTTTCAGACACGAGACATGGATTGAGATCAATCTCTGTCTGATACTCTGTTTCCCAATTTTCGATTTTGCTTATGACTTTAGAACTTCTAATTGAACACATCAATTTAGTCCAGGCTGGCCAGCACTTTAGTCAACTTCAAAATCATCGAGAGGCCTACAGATATCTGTTTCCCATCAGGGTCAAGGAACGAATAAGTTTCGACTCATATGCTTATATCTTTTACCAGTCAAATCATTCACAACAACACGTTTTATAACATCGAGTTACCGGTGCGTTTTCGTATTATCAATGAATAACTGCCTTGTAAATTATAACTCATATTTCTCCACTTGAAGATCATAGGATATTATCGTCTCAATATTGCTTGTGATATAATCCATGAAGCAATCTATTGAGCGTGGGTTTATCCAATACTCAAATCTCTATTTCTAAGTACTCATGAATGTTGTAGCAATCCTATTGCTATGCCTAAAATTCTTAGACAGTCTACAAATCAATTCACGACAGTCTTGATTCAATACTTACTTCCCAAAGTATGAGCAACTGTGGACCTTTCTGAATAATTAAATTATTCGGAAAGTAAAACATGCAAAAGTGAAACATAAAGATCTGACTGGCAGCTACTCCTGCTTATTACCAAGTCTCTACGAGGTAATCACCAAGTCGGATCTTGTCATAAACTATTATCGGTTTCAAGATTTCTTTTAAACTTTCAATTCTAATTTTATAGCTATGTCTTTATGAACCTTTCACTCTTTCTATGTATCAAAAGTATCTTATACTGATGCACTTTATTGTAGATGATCCAATCGGATGTTCTTCCGATGACATCTTAATACGTTATCCTGTCTTTTTCTCTCCTAACTCCATTCTGGTAATATGTACTGTGACTTCCTATGGTTCTAGGGGTCTTTAGTCTACTTGACTGCACCCTAAGACTGATTCGAGGTGCTATGATGTGCCGGTGAACCACACACTCTCCATCAGAATACCTACGAGATTCTTTAACCATGAAGTCCTTTAACGTCAAATTACCACTTTGAAAAAATCTTTCAAATTATTACTATTACTTTCACCCCAATCATTTCCCAATGAAAACAAACCATCCAGTATTCCCAGCCAGACAATGTCTTGAATCCAACTTACTATGCCCTAAACATCAAGTCATCAGGATATGTTCATGACATTTTGATCGATCCAAGAAACTTGTGGAACCCGATCTAATCTTATTCCAAACCCTTTCGAAATCCAAAGATTATTTATAATCCTTGTGTCATGATTTTCGAAAAAGTATTTCCTTTCGGAGACTCCTTTCATGCATCTTGAATCTTATCAAGATCATGCTTACAATGGCTAGGTCTATGCTGACGATTTCATCTATCCAATAGATGTTTGTGAATTACGTAAGTATGTTGCACCTTCTTTATTTCTTTCATGCCAAATCTTCACACTTTGCAATGATAGGAAAAAACATTTCCTGAGGCTATGCATCTTGAATCTCATCAAGATCATCTTGGCAGAGTTTCGATCTATCTTATAGACGTTTACAACCACTTGAGTATGCCGTATCTCTATTAAGTCTTTCATAGAAATCCATCTCTTAACACCAAGTCATTATACTTTGTAATGAAAAGGACGTTTCCTAGAAACAGTATGTAACCCACATATGGAGATAGTAGATAACAGTGACACTCCCACTGGCTTTGACTCTTTCAGACTCTTCACAAAATCCAAACCTTTTTGGCACATTTTGAGAATCCGAAACCTTTCTGACATAGTTATGGGAATCTTTCAGGCCGTTCACAAAATCCAAAACTTTTGGCACATTTTGAGAATCCGAATTTCCTTTCTTGCGAGGTGCCCGTGGGATGAATCTCGGGGCCATGTACCTACTGTATTTTCATGCTCTTTGTGAGTCCTTATTAGTGTGCCGGTAATCCACACGCGCTCCACTAACGTCTCACAATGTGCCACGCAGTATCCTTTCAGATTTTATCTTCTATTGAGAGTGCTTCTCTCGGAATCAATTGCTTGACTCTGAGTATCGTCTCACTCAACCATATGTTCAGTAAGTACATTTCTATCTATGCCACTTTCTTTTGATGATTCAATTACTCCCACTGGTTTTTAGACCAGGTGTAAAATCAATCAAATTGTTACATAGACGTGTCTCACCCTAAGGTTCTATTATTTGGCAACAACCGGGCTCACCAATGCTTCCAAGTAGTCGGACTGCTAATCCGTACCAACTTTAGTGTTTTACCACTAATTGGTATGTCACCCAGATCACAAAACTTTATGATGGTGACTAATACTAATGGTTAAGAGAAGAGTATGTCAGGTTTAACATGGATCTGATTCCTGCCCAAAGCCTAGTGATGACTAAAGGTTCTTTCACCTGGCTAATCCTGATCTCATCCAGGACTGTCTTAACTCCCACTGTTTCCTTAGAACATTAGTCTTTTCTAAAAGAGCTATTCTTTCAAAGGTACAGCGGGATAGCCAATGAAACGACATTGCTGATCAGGTTCAGGCTAGTCATGAGGTTCGGACGAACGCTACATGACCCTGGACTTTCTATGTATAAGTGGGACGATCCCAGCTTTACATTTCAGACAGTGTTTGCATAACCTACTTAGTCTAAGATGTGGTCGGAATATGGTTTCTATGGTCTGACTGGTTGAATATTCAATTCATCGAAAAACTAATTGAAAATGTATCTTATACATCGAGGATCGAACTATTTCGACCAATGCTCAATTATCTTCCCTAAGATACATTATAACCATTAATGTTCTTGGAAGAGGATAAACTGTGAAACATTTTCTCAGTCTATGTTGTCACTCAGGTTCTGTTGATCTTATACTTCCTTTGAAATCCTTGAACACTTCAAGGTTTCAATCAATCGCTTATTCTGATAAGCGAAGCCATATTTGTCATACTAATTGGCAAATATCATGAAGTATAACTAATTGTGTTGTGTTCGAAGATTCGAGCAATACACAGAAACTTATGTGTATGTTGCTCAAAATCTTAATATATTTTACATCTCTATGTAAATTTATGACTTTGTTAATTTGTTCAAGATATGCAATCATCACCTGACTCTAAGTCAACTGATTCCAAAATCCTATCCTCTGGATCTTTGGGTGATTCATTTCTTGCCACATGTGCTTTATAAAGAACTTAATCATCATGTAACTCTAAGTCAAATGATTCCAAAGTCCTGTCCAACAGGATCTTTGGGTGATTCATTTCTTGCCACACATGGTTTTATTAAGAACTCAATTCATCATGTGACTCTAAGTCAAATGATTCCAAAGTCATGTCCAACTGGACCTTTGGTTGAATTGATTTTATAAAATATCTTTTAACAATCATAGAAAACACAATTCATGAATCCAAACACTTTGGATGCATCATCAATCAAGTCATTACCATTCATGCAATTAACACACTCATACAACATTTCAAGGATGAACATGTATTAAAAGAAAATTTAACATTTTATAAAACCGAAATATCCTCGAACAGGTAATGTCGCACGCATCTAATAAGCTAATAACAAGGTCATAGTATCTAACTAAACTCCAAAACTGCATGAGCTTCAGATCCAATCCGAATGTGCTCCTTTGCAACAATAATCCCGCATCCTACCTAGTCCATGCATACAGAGCAAATGTGATAAACACATCCTGTATCAAGGAATTAAGGATCAGGAGTTCTGAGTTTTAAGATATTCCTGAGTTGCCAAACCGTTCGGCTTTGGAGCATTTTTCCAATCTTTTTGTGACTGTATCCCACCTTGTAGATTCCAAGTTTGATACATTGAACAATCAGTCCAGACGATCTGGATCATTTCTTGATGCGCCTTAATACTGGACTCAATCATGAAGCAGCTGAATCAATGGAACTATGCTTCTCCATGAACGACCCATACAGAGTCGACATTGAATGCATTTCTATGATTGTCTTAATCTGGTTACCCTTTTTGTTCATCTGGATGAACAGATCAGCGAGTCGAGCTAATGCTTAACTCCCGAGCAGAAGGGGTGACCTAATTTTATACAGTTTGCCCATGTATCCCTCATGAGAACATGCAAACTGGTGCTACTTTCTTCTAGCTTGCAACTTCAAGCTCTTTGAATATCCTAGTTCGTTCATTTTTCAACCAGTTCTCGGAACCTTTCCTCAACCAGCTGTGCTAACTTATCTGACCCCAGGAATTCTAAATCCCTGCGAAACTCGGGGTCAATGATAAATAGCATGAGGCAACGAACTTCCTTTGACTTAATAGTTAAGGGGTCATGCTCATCACAAGCTACTGTGCGATGCCATGCTTTGGTAGAACAAGGAGCGGACACTCAGTCAGATATGGTTTGCCAGCAAAACTAATAATCATTCTCTAATTGCAAAGCCATATCACATAGCCAAGGCCAGTCAACGTTACCATATTGAACAGGTGCTTTCTAAGACTCTCAGAAATGGGTGAAGAAGGAGAAGGAGGAGAATTGACACTATCTTTAGACATCTATAAAATTTGAATTAGTTTAATTTTAATCCTTTTTAAACAATTACCCAATATATTATTTAAAGAGGCTAGGATCCAAAATACCCCAACTATGGTGTGAAGAGGGATGCCGTAATCACAACATAATGGTCATTAAGGTAGATAAACATTTATCAATTTCAGTCTTATGAAATTCCTAGATCTGTTGAGATTCATTGAACTATTCAATGGCATGTTTAATCTCGGATATGCTCCACTGTTTGTGACTGGGATGCCGAGGATCACAAACTGGATGTGAATAACCATGCAAATATGCTCGGTAACCTCAATGTCATTTATCATCTCTAATTGATGTGCCGGTTAACCACACACGCTCCATCAACAATGATAAATCATGAGAAACCCATTACCACTCTTTATGAGCCCCTATTAGTGTGTCGGTTAACCACACACGCTCCACTAATGTCTCATAAAGTGTAATGTGCAATTTCATGGGTTAACATCAATTCACATTTTTTTTCTAAAGTAACTAGATTGGGTTTTATAAAGTGTTCTAGTACTTTGAATCATTATATTTTTAGTGATTATTAGGCGGTCCTATCAAACCTGTTCGGCTAACGACCCTCCACTGATCAGGCGAGCGGTGGGCGAGAGTGTTCACCCATTAGACCGCCATTTTATAGACAGTCTCCTTATACCCACTTTATAGACCAGCTTTGTGAATGAGGCCTACTAATGATTTGACTAACCATTTTTAATCTTATACATGTAATAACAACTTCCTAGTTATAATATATATAAGATGTAATTTTTTAAACCTTTAAAAAATTGTTTCTGGTTTATCTTTTAATTTATTGTCGATTAAACTATTAAATTTCAAATTAAATTAAACCTTTAATTATCTTTTAATTAACCAATTAATTAAATTAATTAAATTTGATATTTTAAACCTTTTAAAATATTTTAGGATTTATCCTTTTAATTTTCGCCAATTTAAACAATTAAATTCTAAATTAAATTAAATCTTTGAATTATCTTTTAATTACTAATTAATTAAATTAATTCAAATGTAGATAGGTTTTATCAAATTAATCAAATTAATTAAAACCTATCCTTATCCCCTAATTTTCGATTTTTTTTGGATAAAGGTTTTAAGGTTTATCTTTTAAACAATTTAAAGTTACCAAAAATAGAATACCTTCTAAACCCTAATCATAAAATCGCCAAATAGAGGGGAGTGGCTAGGGTTTTCAAAACCCTAACCCTAATGTCGATTTGCCCAAAATTAGGGTTTAGAGACTATAAACCCTAATTACAAGGAAAACAGTTATAGCAATTTAACAAGAAAAACAATCAAATGCTCTGATACCACTGAAAGGGTTTCTGCAACTATGAACTAAAAATCCTAAGTTCACATGCAACCTATATAGATCTAAGTTTTTCTTCTAGTTAAACATATAACAATTCCTAAAAGGCCCAAAAAGAATTAAACTAAAAGAAAGATCAAGAAAAACCAACCTTTAGTGAATCTTGGAAGCAAAGCAACAGAAACCTCTTGCCTCAAATGTAGTCACACCCTAGCTTGGAGTTGTTGGCCGAAAATACCTTCTTAGAGAGCTTCAAAATCGTGGCCTTAGGGTTAGGGTGAGCCTCCCTATTTATAGGCTCCAAATGCTGATCAGATAAACCTTAAAGATAAACCTTTTTTGAATTCAAATTAAGATAAGCCTTTATCTTAATAATTCAAACCCTTTTATCCTCATTATCAAAATCAAAAATATATATGTTTCCATATATAATTTCGTTCACCACTCTCACTCACTCAACTGTCACTTACTCAACTATTGAATAATTACAGTTTTAGTCCCTGTACCTTAATTAATCAATTTAACTGCCAAATTAATTCCAATTAATTCCAGAAATTTTTTTAATTAATTATTATAGTTTCTAATTAATATATTATCACTTAAATATATTAATAAACTATTTATTTAATTTCTATTGATTTATTAATCACATAATAAATCAATCTTTCTCTCTACCGGACTTTCTGCCAATCCTCCAACTATGAGGGCAACCCAAATGGACTATGCTACTATTAATTAGATAAATACTAATTATTAGTCATGGCTTAGACACCTAATCCAACAGATTTACCATGGGTGTTAGTGAGAAGGAGGACAAAAGCAAATAACCATACTATAGGACTGCAAGAAACATTTGAAGAAAATGCAACAGCTCTCTGTTTCAACTGCTATCATTAAAGAAACGCCATTAGAGGTCACAAACGCTAATTTAGATCAGGAATCCGAGAAGAAGAAGATGAAGAAGAAAGAAGATTTCTTCCAAAATGAACCACCAGTCGAATCACTATTCGTCTGCAACATTCCTGGATTAAACACAATTACAAAGCACCTCCAGGGTGAAAAACTCGAAACCCAGGTAAAAGAAAATTCAATAAAACTACTCTCTCGATTGTTAAAACTATATAATTTATCAAACATTGATTTATGAATTTGTTAAAACCAAGCAACCAGTGGACCTCTGGTTCAGTCTTCCAATAGCGGCACAGAGAAAGCAGAAGATGAAGATCATGATAAAAAAACTCATCCACAAATCATAGAAACGAAATAAATTTTCAATTCTGAGCCATGGCGGAAAACCCATCAGATCTCATCATCTCTTTAAATTCCGTAAAACTAACCATACCATCGCCATCAACATCCACCTTCATGATCATCCGCCTTCCGGCCTTGCTTCAGCCCCAGCGACTCCAACACCGATCTCAATTCCTCCACCGTGATGAACCCATCTCGATTTTGGTCGAACATGTTGAAGGCTTCTTTTTCAATTTTTGGCGCCGCTTGCCGACTTCAGCGATGGAGATTGTCGAATGCCAACTTCAGTCTTTAGCGATTAGCGATTGTCAATGGCGAATTTGAGTCTGGAGATGGAGGCGTCCAATTTAAGAGAGAGAGAAAGAGAGAGATAAAGCAAAAGGAAATAGGTATATGTAAGGAGATATATATATATATATATATATATATATATATATATATATATATATATATATATATATATATATATATATATATATATATATATATATATATAGAGAGAGAGAGAGAGAGAGAGACGTGGGGGTGGGGTTTGGGGGTGGGTGGGGTATTTTTTTTATTAATAAAATAACTAATAAATTAAAAGAAAAAGAAATAAGAAATTAAAAAGGGTATTATAGTCTTTTTACATTACCCAGGGACCAATTTGTAGGATTTTGCAAACCTTAGTGACCCATATAGTGAAAATCGGATACTTGGGTACTCTCTGTTAGTTTTAGGATACTTAAGGAAGTGTTTCTGTAATTTATTCCATAAATAACTTTGAAGAGATTCTCCACTTTAATTCGATGATGATTTTAACCATATTGCATATCATTTGGATGTTTATAAAATTGGAGGGACTTGGCCAAATTGTCTAAAAATCGCAAGTCAAACTGATGTATTTTCTTGTGGGCTAGCTTACAAGCTCAATTCTTTTAATAATAAATAATTGGTTGTTTAAAACATATATATAAATATTTGTAAAATTCATAGGTTTAGTTTTACCTTTCTTTTGGTGCCAAGGGTCATTTGTGAATTCTAGGAGGTAGTATTTGAATTTTATCAAAAGTAGAGCCGCAAAAATCATACCCGACCCATTCTGACGCAATGTGAAAATTTCAAAGGCGGCTGCCGGCTTAGTAGATAAGTACACAACCACCAACCCGTGTGCATATTTTCATCCGAAGACCTTCGAGTTTATAACTTTTTACAATAGGTTATATCGAACTTTAATAATAAAAATCAGAGTAAATTACAGTTTTGGTCCCTTTGGTTGACCAGAGATTACAGTAGGAGTTCATCTTTTAAAATTGCACATCCAGGGTCCCTGTGGTGACCAAAAACTTGCAGAGACGGTCCCTTCTGGAGTTACCGTCTGTTTTGCTCCGTTAAATAATTGTAAATGACACAAATACCCTTAAGGACCAAACTTGTAATTTCCGAAAGTTCATTTTCTTCCTTATTTCCCACTAGTCGGCGTCGACGTTATTCTTTAGCACACTCCTCTTCGAAAGTATCTCAATCTATCTTTAGAACATTGAAAATGGCCAAAACCCACAATCAGATACCACCGCCGACCACCCTAAAACCTGGACCCCCAAACCCAGATCAAGAATCTACAGATCCATCTCCAACACTCGAAACCGAAAATCGCGAAGGGGAAGAGGAAAGAGAATGCAGCAGAACAGGAAGCAATCAAGCAATTAGATACGGAGAAAGAAACTGCTATAACAACTGATACAGGGAAGGAGCAACGAAAACTGAGTGGACTAACTCCAAATTCCCGACAATTGTAAAGAAGCTCTTCAATTTACACTCCGACTTATTTACCGAAGGCGATGAGTGGGCAGGGATTTTTGAAAGTTACTTCAACCTTCGCGATACTCCACATGATGATTATCTAGGTTCGTCATCTTCTCGTTTCTAAATCTTGAAATCTAAATTGAAAAGTAAAACACATAAACTTTCTGTAATTTTATATGAAACCCTTCCTGAAATAAGGTATCGTTGAGGCCAAGAGGAAGTATAGAAGAACTGAGTCTCATCGAGTTCCAAATCGAACTAATTCCGCCCGTATCCCAGCTTAACGATGATCACATCCTCAATACGGATCAAACTATCAGAAAATACATGACTGTGTTGGCGAAGCCCACCAATACGCACTCGATGCAATAAAAGGTTTTTGCAGGCCGGAAAAGCTACCTTGAGAGCCCGACCCAATGAATCCACCATTGTCACAATGAGACCATCTCTCAGCAGCCGATCTCTACAAAGGCAAATTCAAAGCTTTTAAGTTAAATAAGGCCACTTGTATAAATATAAAATCTGCAACTCTTCTTTGTGTATAGCGTTCCATTACGTTAAAAGTATGCTTGATGTGATCTGTTTTTATGCTTCAAAATTATTTTGGTTGAATCGAACTATTTGATGAATTTGTTGTGCTGGCAGATGGTCGTAGCTGTAGGTGGTGGTGGGGGAGTATGTGTTCTTGAGTGTTGTGTCTGTGTGTTTAAAAACAAACCCAGTAATTAAATGGTTGGTGATGCTAGGGAGATAGAGAGTTTTTATTTAAATTACAGTTTTCGTTCTTAAGGCTACTTTAGACTTTTTACATCTATTTAACAGAACTAAGTTGACGGTAACCACATGAGGGACTGAAACTGTAAATATCCTAAATGTGGATTTCAAAAGGTGGGCTTCTAGTGTAATTTCATGACAACCACAGGGACCAAATTGTAATTTACTCTAAAACTTAGGTTTAATACAAACTTGATGCAACATTTTATTAACAAGAAAGAGATATGATTAAACTTATGAGTTGAGATAGTGATGGATAAATGTATCTCTGCCAAATGGCGTTCGGCTTGGTATTTTTAAGATGCTATTGGTAACAATATTCTTTTTATAAAAGGTATTAAAGTTTTTTAAAATTAAATGTGTACGTTTAATGGTTTTTGAAGGTTGGTTCAATCCTAACATTTAAGGATCAGCATTAACCCACTAGATATCGATAGGTTGACCATTTTGTGTGCTAGTGGGATTTCTTCTTCGGCTATGTTGTTTAACATCAAAATAGAAGATTACTTCAAAATTCCACGTACAATAAATCTTGTTAAATCTAACAAAATAATCGCATTTGGTATGTCAAATTATAATAATTATAAAAATTGCAAAAAATTCCAAGTTAGTTTTGTAGCAACTAAACGTAAACAAACGCATAATACAATCATGAACTTGACTTTAATTGGCTAAGTTTCTAAAATTTTGAAATTATGAAAGTCTTCTTACTTTTCCTCAATTAGAAATATGATTTTTCTATAAGCCGAAAATGATTGGGAAAACATGGTGGTTCACTGGTTTTGTTCCGATATTTTTTTTCCCGATTATCATATCATTATTACGCATCCTCATCGATCGCAAAAGACAAACACCCTTAATTACTTAATATTGAAATAAAGTACCTTTCGTAATGTTAATATTGAATAATTTCAAGCAATTCAACAACTACTACCAAGACAATAACACATCGTAATTTTGTTTTGTTGAAATATCATATAATTTGATTTTCAGAATCATATATAATATTCCAATTGTGAAACAAAAGCATTAATCCTTCATCTACATTTTATACAAAATGACTATATTTCTTCATATTCACAACTTAGTCATCAAAAATACAAGAGAATCTGAAAAAAAAAAAAAAAAAAAAAGTACACCTAAATTTATCAGTATGAAAAACAAAATTAAACTAAGCAACATGCAATTGAAGAGGCGTAGGTTGAGGCATGGTTCGTCTCTTCCACAAATTGATTTCTTTTCTTGGCTCTAAGATTATAGTTCCACCCCTAACGAAATCATCACAAATCCCTTTGTTTCTAATCATTACTGGTGCAGATGAAGGGACCTTGATCTCTTCATCTCCTTCGCCGTCGCTTCCACCATCTCTCTCGTCGTCGGTGAAATAATCCCGGTGAGCGGAGTTCAACGGTGCAACCTGTGTTGTCCAGTCAAAATTCTTAAAAGCATCTCTCCCACTTGAAAATCTCTTCATCGTCCCCATACTTGGAGCCCTCGGAAGATTACACGCCGTCTTGGAGCTGTTATTGGATACATCGGACTTTCTCCCGCTGTTGTTAGAACCGCCGCCGAATATGCTCCGGATCCCTTTCTTTTTCTTACTCTTAACAACGTCATCGACTTTTTCCATCCGTTCTTGATCGTTTTCTTTGTTGTGGGTTCTTACGACGGTGAAAGACATCATTTTTGAAATTTTCTTGGTGGGTTTTGCGTTCGCTGATGGTGGTTTCTTAGCGCCACTATCGGCGGCGGCGAGTTTGTTCCTGTAATGTTTGCACTTGACTTGACCCATACAAGAGACTCTTGGAGAAGTGGGTTCATATACAAGTGTGTAAGTTGAATCGTTCTTGATTTTCCGGCGATTGTCCGACGGAATTATCGAAACCATGGGACCCGAGAAGCCAAGTCCAAGATTGGATTTGTGGGTCTTTTCCGATGACCTCTTATCTTTGTTGGGGCTATAAGGCGGAGGGTTTTGGAATGAAACAGATGACGACGCTGCTCTTGGAAGAAACTTCAAGATTTTGCTAGTTGTCTTTGATGCAGTCTTTTGGTGTTCCATTTTTCACACCAGTTTTTCTTCCTTTCTCTCTCTAAAAACTTCTTGTGATTCTTTATCACTCTGTTAGTATGTTGTAAGATGAACAATGATTCTGTAACAGGTGTGTGGGTCTATGTGTGTATATATATGAATGCATATGGGTTTTTTCAGGAAAGAGAGAGGAAGAGAGGCCACAGGAGTGATCTAGGTTTTGGTCAAAGGAGGGCAGATACGACTAAGCAAACTCGAGGCATATGGCATATTATTAAATGTGTGTAAATGTTGAAAAGTTTTGAAACTGTCCTTCCTATCTGTATAAAATCTAAAGATGGAATTAACACACGTTTACACCACGGTGTCATTGTTTGTAAATAGCTACCACAATCTTTAATGCTATCATAAACTTCACGCTATTTGAGCATCAACAATTCTATATCTACGAATGACAATCGGTGAAAAAAACTTGTAAATTACAAGAATGGTCCATTTGGATATTTATTCTCAGTTGAATTAATCTAGCTTGACTTTTATTGTTGGATTGATTTGATATTAAATGTTTTTAAATAAATAAAAATATTGTGTTTTAATATTTTAAATGATTTACATAATGTTTACCTTTTTAGGTTTTAAGAATAATAAAAATGCGTTGATTATTTAATAAAAATGTTTTCTAAAAATTTTTAAATTTGTTATAAAAACTGGGACGTTACATAATAAATTTTGTTATGGATCTTAGTCTTTATAAAATTTAGTTTTTTTTTCACAAAATACAAGGGTGAATAATTTATAAAGGATTATATATTGAAAATAATAAAATGAAGTTGTGTTTCCTTTTATAGATGTTAACCAAAATTGTAAACAAAATCTCACTCTATACCCATGCTCCCTTTTTGTATCCCATATAATTAACTCCTCTAATTTATGATTGAAGTTGTGTTTCCTTTTATAGATGTTAACCAAAATTGTAAACAAAATCTCACTCTATACCCATGCTCCCTTTTTGTATCCCATATAATTAACTCCTCTAATTTATGAAAGGAGGAGTAATATCCAAGTTTGGTTCTATGTTCTATTGTTTTTACCTATTTTATTCATTTAATTACTACTTCTGAGTTTTTGAATTTAGTTATTAATAATTTGCATTTGGATGTCTTAAGCATTTATCATTATCAATTGGTATCAGAGTCAAATTGGTTGTCTTCTCTCTAACTCTCAAATTATACCTATAAGAAACCTTGGTTTCTTGCACTTCTATAAAGCTAAGAAAGAACTCTTTTTATATATCATCATGCTTAAAATCTTTTCAAAGTGACTAGTCATACATGGTCGATGTCTTTACGATAGCACAATGCCAAAATGACTTTTGTCATTTCCTTAACATGTTAAGAATGATAAAATCTCACCCTCAAAGTTACTCTGGCTGTTATTTAATTCTATGACAGAAGTTCTTCAAAGTTCAGGAGTAATACCTTTTATCTAGTGTTTACCAAGTTTCTTTAACTTCTTCAACAGAGTTTACTAACTTTGTTATCCGAAGTTAAGTAACTCCAATATAATATAATATTGTCTGTTTGTTTGTTTGTATAACCTCACACAAGGTTGCCTTTCAACAATATCTTAGTATACAACAATACAAATCCTATCTGAAGCCTCAAAATCTTTTATATTCAACCATCACAAGAGTCCAACAATGGTGCCTCAAATGTAAGTCATTTAGTGGTAAGGAATAATCAATTTAATGTTTTTTGTATAATTGGTACGACTTTTATTTTTTTCTTAGAATGATCGAAGATTGTTTTCTTAGCCTTATGAAACCTCGTTCCTAATGTATTTTAAACATTCTTTGTGGTACCATGTGGCAACACCACATTGCACGATCAATTCAGTTTAAAATAAGTTGAAACATCAAATTGATCAATTTTGCTTAAAAATGTCAGTCTTTTTAGTCACTTTTAGCTAGTATGTGGTAATCAAGCGTTTTTCATTCAGTGGTTGTCATTTTCAATTCAGACCGTATCATGGATAGTCCAACACGAAACACTTTTCGATTATTATTTCTACTTCAAAACATGCAATTGCTTCAAACTTCTCACTTAAAACCCAATTTTTCTCCGAACTCTACCATTATTTTCCTCAAAATGGCTGAAACATCCACCTAAATGACATCAAAATTTCTTTTTATAATTATCAAACAGTTCTTGAACCGGGGAACTATGGAAAATACGCTAGATTGATGATTGAGTTATTGATAAATCATTTTCTTCAAGACCCCTTTACAAGAGCGGTTGTGTAACACCAGCAAACATAGCTAGACGTTCAGAAGTTAAATAAAATAAAATATTCCATTAAATATTACAACTAATTAGTTTTAAAAGATAAAAAATTCCCTAATATGATAATAAGTATATTAAAAATGGTTTATTTTTGGAAATTTAATTTATTTTTCACGCTTTGTCAATTATAAGGGAGCTAAGTGAAAGAGAAGGTAAACAAATTTAAAATACTTGCAAATCTTGAAACGCCATGGGGTAAAATAGAAATTCTTGAAATATTAAAGAATTAAATGGAAATGGGTTTGGGTTTGGGTTTGGGTTTGGGTGTAGTTTAATTGTCAAAAGCCGAAAGTGCAGGGATTAATGTGTAAAGGCTATAATTGTAACTTTGCATTGATAAACCTCATGCGTTAGAACCCGTCTACATCCCTTTTCGCTTCCAATTAATTCCATGTGCTTGATTAACTGGCATGTCCATTTATTTGATTTTAGCAAGGTTGCGAGAGGAACTCTATCGGTCTCAAGTCGTAAAGGAAACAAAGAGAGAGAAAAGAGTATAGGCTAGAGAGATTAGAGAGTCCGGTAAGACAAGAGGGTAGGGGGTGTTGGTTTTCCTGATGCAAATGTAAGTACCAACGGGTGTTGTGTGTGCGCCGATAACCAAGTGTTTTACCTGCAATAACGACTGCAACAGGGGAGGATTGTTGGTGATTTTAGTGTCACCAAGTCATTTTATGTAATTGGAACTAACATGTGAGTTAAGGGGCTACTTAGTTTGTACTCTAATACATGTTCGGGTAATGTGCGGAGTGCACGCATGTATAAGATCGAATAAGTAGCCGGTACGACGACTAGTCGGGGGTCCGGGGGCAGCGCCCCTGGGTTCGGGGATTCCAAAGGGGCAGCGCCCCTTTGGCGGGGTCCTAGGGGCAGCGCCCCTAGCGGGGTCCAAGGGGCAGCGCCCCAAAAGGTCTTCGGATTTTTGGATTGGTCACTTAGTGGAAAATCCGAATTCTTAAGGGTTAATATGGTATAATTAACTGATTATCGTTAATTATGGAAACCATCAATTAAACCCTAACCCTAAGGAAATCTTAAGTCGGCCCATGATCCCATAACCCTAATTCGTGGGTTATATAAACGCCTCTTCTAATCAGAAGAGGGAGATACGAAAATCATTAGCTCTCCAATCGTTCCTCACGAACATAAAAACTTCTGGCAATTTGGCTTACAAGTTTGTGCCTAAATTCGTAGGTGTTCCCTTTGGATTATCCTAGACTGGATTTCCTGTAACCCGGGCATAGGGTGGAAATATCAGTTCGGAAAGTGATCACACGATCCATAGGGCAATCCGGATCTTCTCTAAACCCACCCGTTTTCTAACAAGAAAGAGGATAATTTTGCTTCATTGAATTATGAGTTCATAAGGACGATACTAGCAAAGAGCTTCTGGAATATTGGAGTTCTAGATTCTGCGCTGCTAACTATCGTTCAATACCAAGAAAGTGATAACGAGCAGCATTGAATGAAGAAGGCGGAATGCATGTTCAGATGCAGATCATCTATTCCAACAAATCCCAAAATACGATTTTGTGGTCCGACATGGTGGGCGGCCGGTATATATTCACTTCACAGTGAGTAAGAGATTCGATTAAGGGTTCTAAGTGGGCCGTTTGTGGTCGACATTATCGAAAGTGAGAGCTGGAGTTGCGATGAAGACGGTCTACCTACCAGACCACCTTTAAATAAAATGCTCGATGTGCATGTTTTTATGTGTTTTGGCGTTGGTGATGTTGACGGTGTGTGTGTGTGTGTCTTCTTTTAGTATCATCTCTGTTAGGATTCATAAGAGGTTAATAGGCGGGTGTTTCCTGGTGCTAGTCCAAATCTCAATAGGTGTTTGTGGAAGTCATGGTGTCAGTGTGCATGTATGTGTACATTATGCGAAGGATGTGTGTAAATAGTGAAAGAAACATGGCATGAGCTAGATGACAAGCCACAAGGGATGGTGTATACATGAATCCTTCAGTATCCAATTACTTTGTCAATTAAGGAGCTCCGTAAGTTTTAGAGAAATTTTACTACCGAAAAAACCAGGTGAATATATAGATTTTTCGAGTCGACATCCCTTATAAAAATAAGAATGTTTTGCTATATATATGCTATATGTGTACTATGTGGTTTTAATTATGTGATGATACATGAATATGATGACTTATACGCGTTTAAACGTTTCTTCTTAAAATATTGAAAAATAAAATGTCTTATATTTGCATGCAAAAAGGGTAAAGGGGGAAAAGGTGGGTGTTGACTTGAGAGGTCTATGCGACAAAGACGAAAGACAAACATGCCCCTCCCCCACGACAAAAGATGTTCAAGATGTTTACGACGTTGGATTGATATTTTAGATATTCTTGCCATTGTCACATAGGCTAGCTACCTGTTGTGATTGTGATAGGGACTAGTTACAGTGGCAATGTTATAAGACGTACTTGGACCCCACGACGAAAGATGTTAAGGCATTAGAATGTTTAAGATGTTGGATTGATATTCTAGACATTCTTATAATTGTCACACATGCTAGCTACCTGTTGTGATAATGACAAGTTACGATGGCAAAGTTATAAGACCTACTTAGACCCCCACGACGTAACCCAAACAAACAATTATCATGCTAATATGTTCATCCCAATCACATCACCAATCATGTTGACTCCCCCATGCAACTTATAAAGACATAAGTTTGAGAAGGGCTAAGTGGACGGGAAAATAAAACATAGGCATTATTAAATGTACATATGTGTTAAGATGTTTTATCTTATCTGTATAAGAGTCTAATCCCGATGTTACTAACCAGCCTTTTCAATGTGACATGTTATTGTGATGTGTGTCTTAGGTGACTATTAGTAGGTGATGTATTAGAGAATGCTTGAGAGTTTAAGGGATTTTAGGAGCTAGACTTTCACTCATTCTATTTTGTGTGATTATTCTATGTATGCTCCTACTTATGGTTAGATATGTATGAGTTGGCATCCCATGATGTTTGAAATTATAATTGTTTAAAAATATGGTTTTGTAAAATCTAAGAATTTTCATTATTAAATGAAGTGCAAATTGATTTTCAAATATTGTAAAATTTTTAGGATGACACAAGTTGATGCTTTTCCCTTGTATTTGCTAAAATCTTCATATGAACTTGCCAAAATCAACAAGCATCATATCACGATAAAGTTCAAAATGTATTATGGGACTAGATTAGTCATTTCAAAGTCGTTGGTTCTTAGATTGATTGGGATTTCAGGGTACCCAAAAGCAAATGCAAGATGGTACCCGTCATTGTTAGAGGAACTTCATGATCTATTGACAAATATGTTACAATAATCCTTTGTCCAATAAGCCAATTACGTACAAGAAAGTGATGCTTCCAGGAATTTGGCAGTTATTGTTTCATTTGATCCTTAATGTTTGTCTAGGAGAATCTAGGGAACAAATTCCATTGGTAGCACATGGCTTGAGCTTGTCTTCGATTTGTATACGGGAAACCAAGTAGATTTCAGTTTGATTTATGAAATGATTGCAAGTCGTATGCAACAAATAAGGCATGAATCCCATGGGCAATATTTTTAGTTGTCTGTTTAAGAAATTTCTACACCAAGCACAAACTTCCTTCCAAAGCCTTGAAAGAAGGGGTATGTTTTTCACCTCATATTACTAAAAAAATATAAACTGCCTAGTCAATTAGATTCTGAACCAATTAAGAGACTCCAATTAAGAGATTCCTATTAGTTGTGTGCAATTATATAATTCTAGATTCTCCAATTATACTAAACATATTACGGATAAGGGTTCGTCAAAATCAAGGAAGCCTGCGTATCCTCAACCCATGGTCTACAAGAAACTGAAAAGTAGACGACTATGAATCCCCTATTTTTGTCAAAATTGAGAGAAGGAAAACACAAACAAAAAGAGAAGGACCCATTACTGAAGAATAAGAAGTAGAAGAAGAGAAAAGTTGATGAATCCCCATCTTACAAAGCCAAAAGGTAAACAACAAAAGTCAAATTTGCCTCTTAAAAGGCTATAAGTGGTTTAGACCTATTGTCATGTCATCTGATGTCCTTAATTAACTATCCGCCTCTTAAAGGTGCAAGCGTCTCACAAAATCACTAAGGAAGTACATATGATTTTTCCTCATCCTCCCAAAATGATGTTAACGTTGAATAAAGTCTTATAAAGCTCATGAGATACACTTACACAAGACAGCCTACGGAGACTGTTTCTCTTGTCATATACATTGCATGAGCTGAAGCTTTCCATGAAAATTCCATTAAGAAGGAGATCCATATGGACTCTCCTGCTAGAAGGAGGGTGAATCATACTATAGCAAGGCAAACAAAGATTAGGGTCCCTTAGAGATCCTACTACCCTCAATTTAAAAAACATGGGTAAAGACGGGTGGTGACATTCAAATTCGGTCTCAGATCTCACTTTAATAGGGCTCTACAAGGTCACTGGTGGCAAGGACATTTTGAGTACGAGTGAAATAGTTGGATCTATACGTATATAGAGAGAGAAAGAAAAAGAAGGGAAGAAAGATAGCATACCACAATAGAAATATGAGGAAATTGAAACTATGAGTATGGGTGAGCTTGGTGTAAATGAAAATATACATGGTGAGGAATCCTTATGTAGTTAAGTAGGTGACGAATCCTTATGTAGTTAAGCAAGTGAGGAGAGAAGAGATGAGGAAGCTAAGGAATCCAAGGAAGTAAAAGACAAGTTGCATGTACAGGTACGAGAACAAGCAATCAATAAAGCCAAAGATAAACCAGATGGTAAGAAATTTGAGGCTACGAAAAGAAAGAAGACAACCTAGCAATCAATCCAATGGCCACCAGCAACCGAAGCTTTGGATGCTAAAGAAAAGAAAATTATTTAATGGTAAATACAAAAATAGGATAGAATTGATTTGTAGCAGTGTCAAATAGTGACCGAAAAAGAGAAAAAGTTAAAGGAAAAATCCCAAAGAGTAAAGAAAAGCAAAAGAAATGGCATATAATGCTAAGGAATAAGGTACACGTACCTTGGAATAAGATAATGTTGAGCTTGATACTCTATAGGAGATGTTTAGTTTCGGTGTTGATGAAGCAATGATTGCGTCAGCTTCATCACCTTCTATTGAAGTTATCCAATCTCAAAATGATGTGTTTATAGATTCAAACTCTTCATTATTGGAAACATTCGAGGCAAAACCAATTGAAACAACATATACTACTACTACCTCGAGGAAAGCCTTTTTGAAGCCCAACAAGAAAAAGAATAAAGTAGACCTAGTCAGTACGAAATAATTCATTTTCCTTGATCTGAAACTCGATTCCATTCTTTTTTATATCAAGTCTTTAAAACCTGTCGATGAGCTATATATAGGAAGGAATTCAAAGACCTTTAAGAAACTGTTGCCACTATTCGTTTATCCATTCCATTCATTGAATCCAGATAATAATAACTGAATATTCTAATCTTGGTTAGGGCCACCAACATCATATAAGATATTTAGGACCAAAGGAATGTTGAAGCATTCCAATTTCAAGAATGGACTGATACTTGGTAATATTGGAGAATGAAAATTTGACTGCAACCAATAACCTAGTTCAAACTATACACTGTAGCATGACCGACAAATCTAACGACTTGAAAATGAGTTGGTTGAACAAAATAACAAGAATATCAGCATATATGGTGTTTTGGTTCAAGCCTTCTTTAAGTCAATAATTTAATGAAGGTGCGTAATCAGAAGTTCGATGCCATGACTCAAGCATTAAACAAATTTATTTAAGTTTCCATTGAGAAGCACACCTCCCCCTGTGATATAAATGCTTTGAGCAAAGTTTCAATCAAAGCTTTATTAATTGTTCAAGTTATTGGGAAAGAAGGAACAGAAGGACATAAATGAACTGAGGTTTATGCAACAGATTTGGTGAGAATGTAAGAAACAATCTCATTCGTCCATCATATAGAATCAACTATTTGTGATTGACTCTTATTAGATTAAAGACCTTCCCAATTTAATGGAGTTAATTTAGGGATAAGATTCACGTGAGATCCTCGTCAGAGTCTATCTAGATCGTGGATTCAATATAATAGACGGATGAGATTAGTTTTTACGTGGGTTGACCTAATTAATTTAACGGGTTGAGAATCTCTATCCAACCCAACATGTTTAATACATTGGTCAAAATCAGGATGACATATTTATTTTTTTGTCAACATTACCTATTTAATAAACAAGTTAAATCCGAGACCACCCATGTAAATACTAAAACAAAATAAATAAATAACAACATCTGATTAAAATTGTTACATTCTTCAATCGTTGTTCAAAGAAAAATAAAAAAGAAAATGAAAACTTCAATAATTGTTTAAGTTTGATAAAAATATAACCACAAAACAATCAAGTGTTCAAATAACATTAAAAATGAGTAACACTATAAATTATTATGACAGATGTTAACAATCATATATTATAACACAATGAATATATGTAAACGTAATTTACTAACAGAATTATAGTAAAAAAGCATAATCAAATAGTGGAAATACAACAGAAAACGTACTTGAATCGATTACAGAAATTGAAAACACAAATTTGTAGATTGAGGCCTGCTTTACAGTGTCCTAAGACATAAATTTTCAGGGTATGAATCTGTCTTAAGGATTCAACAATCTATTCAAGATTGGATCTTGAATCTAACGAATTAATCTAAGTCCCTATCTTGACCGTTTTTGCAGAACGATTTATGAGAGAAAATGTTTTCTGTGTTGTCACGAAAATTGGCGCCAAAATGGATATATATATATATATATATATATATATATATATATATATATGACGGTTTATAATTGTCGAAAACAGTCATTGAAACTGTCACGAAAAATATTTCATTAAAAATTAAATTTATTTTTGTAAATAGATTTCTAGGAAACCTGAATTCAGTCAAGTAGAGTCCAAGCCAATTGTGGGTAGTCCATGACAATAAATCAAGCCCACAACCAACTCGAACCATAATACCATGTTTGATCCCAGGGCCGGTCCAAACTTTTTTGGGGTCCGAGACGAAAGGAGAAACAAAGGCCCCTAAAAATTTTAGTAAAACAATTTATAAAAAAATATATTTTCTAGCGTTTTTCATAATGATAGTTTTAAAGATACATATATGTAACAATTACAAGTAATCGTTTTTTAATAACTCGGTGTTTTCCTTCAATATTTGGAACTATTGTCATAACCTTGATCCCTTATATAATTCATATTAAGATGTAACAATTTCAATGCATCTAATAATTCATTAAAAATCGTTATTCCCGAAGTACCATTTGCTTTAAAAATTATAAAAATATTCAACAAATTGTATTTGTTAGAAGACAAATATATACATATATATTATAGTAGACATACAATTTTTGGGCCCCCTAAGACGATGGGCCCTGGATGGTCGTCCGTGTTGACCACCTTCAGGAACGGGCCTGTTTGATCCATTTGACTAGTTTGAAAGTAATTGTCTTATAAGGGGACATTACTTTCCTTCCACTTCCTATATGTGACAAACTCATACAAGGAAATATTCTTATCAAAGTTCCAACATAAATATTAATATTTAATAATTACAAGATATAAATAAATATATTTATTAAATAAATTGACAACTTGAAATCAGATTAGAAGATTAGACGTTTCAATGTAACTCAACAAACATGTTTAAAAGACAGATTCTATTAAATTAAATGAAGTAAAATATAAAATGAATTAAAATGTAAATTCAATCTAATCCATTAACTATTGGCTTAAATTTGAGTTGGGTTGACACTTTAAATCGTTTTCTGCTATCTTTAATTTTATAAACGATTTGTTTTAAAACTAAATTCAGATAATAACTATGAACTTCGTGTTTGATCACGTAACAACAAAACTTATAGTCAAAATCCCAAAAGTCCGAAACATCGGCTGCAGGAAGTGAGACTAACTTGGTACCATATAGTATAGCAAAAGTTTAAATAAAAGGAAAAATACAGGAGTGAAGCTAGCCTCATTTGACTTGTAACCAGTTTACTTAATTTCTTTTATATATATATATATATATATATATATATATATATATATATATATATATATATATATATATATATATATATATATATATATATATATATATATATATATATATATATATATAGGATCGGGTGATGACTCAAAAATTGGTGAGGACTGCGAGGACAATTTTTGGCCTTGGGATTGAAAAAATAAGTGGACGAGATTGAATTTTATTTATCGTCAAAATATCGCGAGATAATGCAGCGAAGATTTAATTTTGAAGGGTTAGAATCGAAAATAAATTCAGAAAAAAAAATAAAAAAAAGAAATAAATTCGAAGCTTGACACGTGTCGTAATTCCAGCAACTCCAAACCACATTCTCTCTCTCTGCCACATGTCACCCAGCCTGTGGCTGGGCTTTCATTTTTTTTTCACCCGTTTCGTTTTTCGACTATAACTTTTTTTTCTTTACAAAAAAAATTCTGAAAAAACTAATGTTCTTAAAATTTAATTCTCTACAAAATGAACACAATCATGAAAATTTGAAAAAAACTATATTTTTAAAATTTTTATTTTTATAAAAAACCCAGAAAAAATATATTCTCCAAAAATAATGAAAATTTAAATGATTTTTCTACTCACTATACTAGTGACTTTGTAAAAAGAATTTTTAAAAAATAAGTTTTTGAAGTGTACATATTTTAATTTTAAGAAATATATGTTTTTATAAAACATAACGGAAAATTTTTTATTCAAATTCAAAAAAACAAATAAGATGATTCAAAATATTTATGATTTATAAAAGTTATGATTCAAAAATTTCTGATCCTTAATTTGTTATGTTGTAAAAATATTTTGATTCAAATATTTTATGATCCTTAATTATATTTGTTATGATTCAAAATTAAACGATTCAAAATATATAATAATAAAAAATTTGTTATGTTTTGTTTAATTAATATATTATTGATAGAGAATTATATGATTAAAAAATGATTGATCCAAAATACTATGATTCAAAAAATTTTGTTCGAAAAATGTTATGATTCAAAAACATAAAAAAGTAAAAATAAAAACAAAAAAATTAATAATTAAAAAAATAACACTAGTAGCTTCAAACAAGTTGTAAAAACATTAAAAAAAATTAAAAATTAAAAAAATAAAACAAAAAGAATTAAAAAAACGAAAAAAATTATAAAAAAACGAAAAATAAAATTAAATAAGTTAAAACCGAGAATATAGGCATTTAAAAAAATTAAATTTTTTTAAAATATAAAAATAAAAATTAAAATAAAATAAAATAATTATAAAAAATATAAAAAAACGAAAATAAACAAAAAAACCCACTTAAATAAAATTCTATGGATGTCCGTCGCATGTGATTAGATCCCCGAGTCCGTAGTACGTTCCACGGACGTGCGTCGCATACGATCGAGTCATGTCGAAGTATTGGGTTTGACGTTTGTGCCCTTGACGAAGTGGGTGGTGGAAAATTGTCCTCGCAGTCCTCACCATTTTTGAGTCCTCACCGGATCCATACACTATATATATATCTATATCTATACCATTTATAAAACATATATAAAGTACAAGAGTCTTAATGCACATATCTTAATTTTTAAGACTGTACTAACAATTGATGCATTACTTTTGAGCGGCTGAAAACATTTCAAATAATTTTGAAATAGATTTTTAAATTTTCTCGGGACACTAAAAATTTTGAAATTGCTTCTTCAAATTTTGAAATACGCCCGTGAATTTTGAAAAGATGGCGTGTTCCCCATAAAGCTCCTCTATCCTTTCCCCATGTTTTCTCATACGCTCCCCTCTCTGTGCCCTCAATCCTCTCTCTAAGAATCACTACCCTCCGTAACGTCCAATCACTGCCGCCTTCACCAACCTTCACAACCACCACTTGGACCGTCCCGCAACCACCACTTCGACGATCGCAGCTACATCGCAACCCAGTGCCTTCATCCCGTATCTTCAATCAAGACGACTCCATTCAGGTTTTAGTAATTACTTGATATATCATTGTGCTTTTTATATAAAAGCTCTTACCAAAACACTACTCCATCTCGGCTCCACAGCGATGAATAGGTTCTCGTTTTCTTCACTATCACAGGCCGTGATTCAAACGAAAAAGTAATGATGGAATTTTAAATTTTCTTATATTAATAGATATATGTATACTTCTGGTAGTCTTTATCATTTCGATATTTTGTGCTAGATCACCTCTGTTTCTAATCGATTTGGTTAAGCTTTGATTATGCTTGTACGATTTTGGTTACAGGGTTCTCCATCGAGACCTTTGTTTTCTACTACGCGTGTTCCAACTGAGATTGAAAGCCCCTATAGCCACCGTTGGTCACCATACCCGGATATGCTACAAAATTATTGGGTTCTCATTGATGTTTTTTTTCGTATTTTGTGTTTTGATGAACTACCAGTGTAACATTTATTTGGTTTCTTTTTCAGCACTATATCTTCTTATTTTCAGGATCTTTCAATAAATGGACGAAATCAAAGGGTGCATGAATCGATTTAATATTTGACCAAAATAAGAGTAAGTAGATGTCTGGAAAAAACCCAACTACAGATCTTGGTTTATATAGTAACTTTCCTTCTTTTATGTGTGTTTCCCTCATGTCCACCAACTGTTTGATGGAAGGTCTGAATGAGGAGCAAAACTTGATACTTTGTGTTTGCTATAAAAAAGCGACAGTTGTCCTAAAATTTTTCTTTCGGGACATAATTCGGATACTAGATAATCTTTATGGTCTTGGGAAAAACTAAATGGTTCTCATAATAAGAATATGACATGGAGTAGTGTTTTGGTAAGAGCTTTTATATAATGTTTTTGGACTATCATTGTGCTTTTTAAAATTTTATAAATTATTTAATATTTGAACAAAAAAGTTAATGGTAGTGGTTACTTGCATGTTACTTCTGTGTCGCCGCAAGCTAGCCACCATGACAACCGTACCACAAGGTAGGTGCTTGAACCAAAATATGATGGCGCTGTTAGTTTGGTATCTAAATTCCATGTGACTATATTACAAATTTCTTCTTCTTTTAACCCTAACTACAATGCAATAAGTAAATTAACTATAAAAGATCAAACACGAGCATTGCTGATTGATCAATCTTCTGGTATGCTTCCATACTGCGAGGTCTCTACTGATCTATATATTATTACCTGAAATATTATGATATGTAGTGTATTTTTTTTTATACTTTACAGATCTCGCTCTTTGTTTATCCCTATAGAAATCAAAAGTGATGTTTCAATTTCTTTTTTTAGCCCATTGGAAATGTTCTTTTGGTATGTTTTCTACCTAGAATTTGTATTCAGAATTTTTTTTATACTACAGGGTGTCTTTGATATGATTTGCAGTGGAAGGGACAAAATACATAATCTACAGAAGTCAATATATGGCTTTGAAATCATATGCAGTGAAAGGGACAAAAGACCTGTTTTTTTTTAACAGGAGTGATGTGGTGTGATCTGTCTAATCTAGACAGAGCCCCAGGTCTTAAGAATCTGAAATCCAAACTCCCACACCTTGAGCCAATCTGGATTGTTGTTAGGACTTGAATAACATGACAGACCAAGTTTATTGAGTCAAATCTGTAATGACTTGGGGCAGTCCACGACTTGATTTTTAGAAGTCGTAATAGATGGACTTTTTTAGACTTGCAACGGTCATATTAATTTGTTGGTTTTAGAATGTCATAAATCATAAGTTTGTTTTTCCTTTGGGAAGAGAGCCCTTGAAAGTTGGAAGCCTAATTTCAATTGAGAATAGACATTTAATTACTAATGGGTTTTTAGAGTTTTCTACGAAAATACTCTAAAGGACACAAGCACCCTTCCCGTTCTTACACATTCGTGTCATACCAATTATAACTATGAAATTTTCTTGCAATTAGTATGATTTGGTTTGTGTTCATAACTAAATTTCACATGTCATAATTTGTAGTCTTTTAGATAATATGTTGCATTCTCCGGTATGCATTTTGTAGACAATATAAATAAGTGTTAGAGACCAAAGACTTAATCATTTTAAGTATGCATCATATCCAAAAAAAATTTCAACGTAATATACACAAATTGAGCTTTCAATGATAGACTAGAAGTTGTAGCCGATTTTACATTCTATTAGTTATTATTAGAACAATAAACAGGTGATAAAGTAATTGCTTACATATTAAGAACCAAAAATTAAAAAACAAACTAATAAATAAAACCAAAAACCCTACGACTTATTTTGATTACCATCACCACCATCAAAATTTTAGCACCATAAAGTCCGAACATAATTTTGATTTAATTAACTTTAGTTTAATCATTAATAACTAGAACTCATGCTTCGATCATGCTTCTGTGGGGATTTGGCCGTAATTGGCATTCAATTCCGTTCCATTCCATTCCATTCTGATGTTTGATTGCATATGAGTATGGTGTTGGATTCTGCTGGATTTTAGAAAATCTAATCCTTCCTCTTTTTGTTTGAATTTGAAAAGTCTGAAAAGTTTGAAAAGTTTAAAATTTTGAATGATTTTAAAAAGTTTGATTAATTTAAATTTTCGAAATTTGAAAATTTTCAACTTTTCGAAATTTTCAAATTTGAAAATTTTGTAATAAAGATTATTGGGACACAAAAATTATTGGGACAAACAAATGTACCCCATGTTTTGTACCAAACAACTTTTTTATACCAAAGATACTTTTTTAACAAAAGATAAATATAAATAATTCTATAAATTACATATTCAGTCCTTGTGTTGATTATGAAGGGTTTATTATATGAATCAAATGTAACCCATGTTTTGTTGTCGGTTTTTATTACAAAACCCATGATCTATTTTTAAAATTTATAGTGAAGTTGAAAATGCAGTGGTTTGAATTTTGAAAAGGGTACTTTGACAACAATTAACAGTCAAAAGCGTGTGTTATGGAATGAGTCAGGAGGCCATGTGCAAATGTACGGGTTGTAATATATAAAAATTTTCTTTCTATTGTAAATTTAAGTATGGGTAGATTGTGTGTGGCGACATAACTCATGAAACTAAGACTTGTATGTTTTAACACTCTTGTACTTTATCTATTATAATAAAATTGGCATAATGAATATTATATACATTGAAATAGTGAAAATTTGGATTACAAATAAAAATCTGAAAAAAATTATCCAACGTTTGCGTCCACGTCATTTAATGTAAAATAACAACATATTTTTATAATTAACGCAAAATAGTAACATAATTTGATTTGTAACCTAAAACACGTACTTTTTTTTTAACAAAAATAAAAATTTATTTTTATTTTTTAATACAAATTATTAATGAACTTTAAGTTTAAATTTGAAACAATATGTGGAAGAAAAACAATTGCCAACCCTAAATCCTAAACTTAAACCGAAAACCAAAACAATCTTTAACCCAAAACGACAAATCTCCGCCCTCACGAAATTGCATCGAAACAAACTATTCGTCGCCGCCGCATAGCGCGGGTACGCACCTACTATATATATATATATATATATATATATATATATATATATATATATATATATATATATATATATATATATATATATATATATATATATATATATATATATATATATATATATATATATATATATGGTTAGGTTCATGAGACTATTATATTTTATGAGACAGGAAGACGCATTCCTAGCCACTCATTTTGACGTAAAACAAAAAAAATTAAAAAATACAAAATAAACGAAAAAAAGTAAAAAAAACAATTTTTATTATTTTCGTAATTTTTATTCAAAAAAATAAAATATAAAAAATATAAAAAATTAGCGCTTTTTCATATTTTAGTAGAATATTACACTATTCTGTGTAATATTCTATTCCAATATTCAACATCCACCAACATATAAATATATATATATATATATATATATATATATATATATATATATATATATATACACACACACACATGAGATAGACAGGTGACATTTCGTGAGACGGGAAGACGCAATCCTAACCATTTATTTTGAGTGTAAAGCAAAATAAAAAATAAAAAAATGCAAAATAAATGATAAAAATATATTTATTTATTATTTTCGTCATTTTTTATTAAAAATAGCATTTTTAATATTTTAATAGAATATTAGACTATATGTGTAATGTTTTATTAGAATATGCAACATCCAACAACATTCCACTGATATATTGTTTTTGATTTTTCCAGGTTTTTTTTATTTTTTTATTTTTAAATTTTTTAGATAGAATAATTAGCAAAATATATTAGAATTTTTTTATAAAAAAATCTCATTATTTTTTCCTATTTTAATTTTTTATTATTACTTGATCTCTAAAATAAATGGCTAGGATTGCGTGTCCCCGTCTCACAAAATTTCACCCGTCTCATTTTAAATTATATATATATATATATATATATATATATATATATATATATATATATATATATATATATATATATATATATATACAACTTTAAAATGAGAACCTGAGACTCTAAGAACCTATTTTATGAACTTTTTTTTCTCCTCAATATATTTCAATATATATATATATATATATATATATATATATATATATATATATATATATATATATATATATATATATATATATATATATATATATATATATAGACAACGTTAAATTGAGAACCTGAGACTCTAAGAACCTATTTTATGAACTTTTTTTCTCCACAATATATTTCAAAAAAATATAGCCAAAATTTTTATACTATGTGATTATAAGATTTAAAAATAATCAAAGAAAATTATTTTTTTATATTTATTTTCATATGCATATGCATATTTATATACATATGCATATGCATATTCATATGCATATGAAAAACTGATTTTTTTAAATTTTTTTTTAATCTTTTAGATGTTGTATATACGTCAGTTAAAAGTGTTTTGTTATGAAAAAAAGATTATATATGCATATATGCATATGCATATGAATTTTTCTTTTTTTAAATCTCTTAGACATTGTATATATGTCAAGAAAAATTATTTGGTTTTGAAAAAAAGTTTATATATATGCATATATGCATGTAAATATGAATATTTATATGCATAATATATAGTTTGGCTATTTTAAAATTGAAAATTATTGTGTGACTGAGTGGCCCAATCAGGATTCAGGAAAAAATCAATTTCCATAAATATAGAAGTCGGTTAGTAGATTTATAAAACTTTATTCATTTAAAATTAATTGAATTATATGAAAAGACTTTTTATCCTCTTTTTCCAAAAGGGTGTTTTTCCGGAAGACAAAATACATAAAGAAGACTTTTTAACGTCTTTTTCCGAAAGACCTAAAAAAATTGCTTTTGCCTCTTCTTTAATCTTCACATAGCAAACATGGTCGTCTTCTTCCTTTGCATTTTCACATCTTTTTTTCAGTGATGGTCCAATGTGCCGGATCTTTCAACGTCGACCAGCGTTCCTCCTATTGGCCCTTCGGTTCACGTCGCCGCCTCCTTCGCTCCACGCCTCCGATAGGTACATTTTCCGATCTAAAACAACTTTCTCCTTCATTCACTTTCTTTGCTTAATCCGATTCCATCGTTCAAAAGATTCACAATTTCTCCTGGTTCAAGAGAGGAGCATAAAGAATTAAGCTTCTTGTTTTTCATAGTTTTCTTGGCCCGTCGAGTAAGGTCTCGTTTTCCTTTGCTAATGGCTCCGGCTTCTACAAGAAGATTGATGCCTACAGTATCCCTTACATACTTTTCAAATGAAAGCTTTTCCTCCTCAAATGTTCTAGTCACCTAGAAGCAATTATAGCTAAGATTTTATTGTATAACTGTAGTAAATACAGGATTTTCTATTGTAAAGATTGTAGAGAGGATACCTGTGTCAAATTGTTTTTGCATTCCTATGTGACATTAGGAAGTAAGTCCACGAGTTGCTTGTTTTCTGTCATCAAAAAAGGGATTTGAGCCTGGTATTCATTAGACTTTTTGTTTTTTTATCACTATTATCATTATCTTTTTGTTACACAACTTTTGCCTTGTGCATTAAGCATCTTTTTTTACTTGAGGTTTGAAGTTGTTATAGGTGAAGCCAGTATTTAATCTGTTGATTGGACGGTAAATATGGCTAAAATAGTAAAACCTTTATTTATACTTCTTTGGTCTTAAAAAAAACGCAGGCCTAGCTAATGCATAAATCAGATAAAAAAAGAACAAAACTATAGAAATGGAGGGGCTGGAGTTGTATGGATTACCAAAAGGGATGAGTTTTAATTAGACGAAGGTTTGCTATTGTGTTATATGAGTCTTGCTACATTAAATCATATTTTTAAGTTTGAAAATTTATTGTTTATTTTATATGTGAAATGAACAATCTTTGAACAAAAGAGAAATCGCAATATAATTCAGGTGGCTTCTTGTTAAAAAATATAATCTGTATTTTATGTTTGAATCATAAATAAATTGCGTCAATCAAATGATTTTTTATCTATCTTAATCAATATACAAAATTCTAAAGGCATCAATGTTTTAAAAGGGTTTTTGCAAGGTATGTGAGTAACACGTGTTAACTTTCGACTACAATAGTGTTGTATTGTTGAGACTTCTAATGTGTTTTATTATTGTTTTGTTTCTCATATTCCCTTAAAGCTTATTTAAGTGTATTCATGTCAAAACCTGTTAAATTAGTAAAATATACAAAAGGTAGCCATAATAAAATGTCATGTTCACACGTTTATATGAAAGTAAGTCATTTCATTTCATTTAAAACCAAACAGAGTAGTATTTTAACAATTTAGTTTTTATAGAGCGTTGCAATAGGATTGTAAATTTTTTTTATTATATATTATATTACCATTCTATATGAACAGTTACATCTTAGTTATTTATTATTATTATTATTTTTAGAAATATTGGTTAATGGGGTTAATAGTTAGTAACACCTAATTAGTAAACACGTGTGCCAGAGATAGAATCATTGACCTCCTATCTAAGAGAGCAAACTCTCTATCAAATTGTCTAATCTCACATTGGGTCGTACACCTTATTTACATCAAATTATCACTGTCATTGATAAATGGTCAAATTTTTAATTTTCGATTTTTTATGGAAACGGCGAAATATTTTAACATTTCGTATAATAAACTTTTCATTCAAATTGTTAATATAATAAATAAAAGTTATAAAATGCTTTATTCTTGCTCACGTAACACATAGGGCATTATATATCTTATTAATTAGCGTGTTTTTGGGTGTTTGTTGTAACGTTTTTCTTTGTCACGTGGGTTCTTTAGATCCATTATTAGATCCGTTTTTTTTCTCGCCGCCCCAATTCGTCTCTCCCACTCTCAAACCTAATCTGCATCTCTCTCTCTCAAACATAATCTGCAGTCGGATCCATCGTTGGCACCATCGCTGCCACCCCTTCCTCCCTCCTCCTTCCTTGTCTGTAAACCCTAGCCGAAGCACCGCCTCCGCTACGCCTCTCTGATTCTTCAGCAGCAAGGTTTGCCACCACATCAAAACCACAAACCAGGAACGCACTCCAGATTCTTCAGCAGCAAGGTTTGCGACCACATTGATTTTTTTGTTACTCAAGTATGTTGATTTCACATTTTTGTTATATGTTAAAGGTCGAAGATCCTTGCCAATCGTGCGCCAATTGGCTATCAAATAGACATACAAAGTTAACAAAACTTATTTTATATTATGAAGTTTACAACATTGCAGTCTGCACACTCAGCCCTCTCTGGTCTTTGAATCACATAAAAAAGTAGGTTTGTTTGAAGCTGATAACCAGTTAGCTTTTGGACCATTTGCCGTCCGAATCGTATTATAATACTCACAGAATTCTGTAATTAGTAATTTAATATATTACTCTCTAATGGGACTTGAGACATTTTGTCAAGTTACTGTATGGGATTCGAATCGTTGCTTATTAAAAGTGTTCTATCGATTTGAGACGTTTTCATTTCTGTCATATTTTTTCCTAGCGATAACAGAAAATCCAGTTCAGAGAAGCGATGACAAGGTACAGAAATGGTGAAATTTGGGATTTCGAGCATGAACTTACCGGCGGTGGTCAGAAATTGATACTCGGATTAGACGGCGGGACTATCGACACCGTGTGTATTTGCATGCCGATTACTCCTTTCACTCCAAATTACAATCCTCTTGAACCTCCTCCGGTTTATGCCCGTGCTGTTGCCGGCTGTTCCAATCACAATAGTGTTGGCGGTACTCATTTCTCTCTCTATTTCTATTTTCTCAATTCTCAATTCTCACTTCTTCTATCATGCATATGGAATTATGGATTATTAGTTCGTTGTTTTGCATTTGAACGTTTTAGTCACAATTGTGGGAAGATTGTGCGATTCATGGTTGTTGTATTTCATATGATTTACAGAAACTGCTGCAAGGGAGACATTAGAACAAGTTATGGCAGAAGCTCTTTCAAAATAAGGGTCTACAATATCTGTTGTTCGAGCTGTTTGCTTAGTTGTATCTGGAGTTAACCATCCAACAGATCAACAAAGAATTTTAGATTGGCTTAGGTCAGATTTCTTTAAATTCATGTAGTTTTTGTTGTACTCTCTCACTTGCATTTCTATTGAATCTTATATTCTCTTAAGAAATTGTTAATGGTGTCCCTTACACAAATAAAAGCACAGTTGACAACTTCAAAGTTGACATTGTTTAATTAGTGTTTGATGGCTTATCATTCACCCTATCAAAAAAAAAGCCAGGTCACCACATGCATGCCTTTTTAGTTTTTTTACCCTTTTATTACTAATCTTCTTTTCTCCACTTGATGTGTAGCTCTATCTGCTTTCTATAAATGGTTAAATACAAGAAATACCAATGTACTTTAATTGTTTTGTTTCTTGTAGCATCCTACTTTCATTTTTTCTTATTACAACATTGTACTTTCGGAAATCTACAAAATTATAGCAATTTCATCCAAGTAAAAGCAAATTTCATTGCTATAAGTAGGTATATTTTTCAGTGTACAGTGTCCTATAAGAAAAAAATTCAAAAGTACAATGCCATAATTGGGTAAAATGCTCAAAAGTACAACGCCTTATTAAGAAAAAAACCGAAACTACAATGTTGTAATAGAAAGAACTGAAAATAGAAACCTTAAAATGCTATAATACATAAATAAATCAAAGTACGTCACTAAAAAAAGTCTTACATTCTTCTCAAGCCAGTCAAACACCCAAGGCTTAAAGGAAGTTTTCCTTGAAGCAAATTGTCTTCCAAAACGTTGTTAATTATAAGGTTAATTAGGTGTAAATACTACCAATATTATTGGTAGTCTCATTAAGATTTTTCCTTGCAGTCTTCTTTCTGCAAATAATTTTACAGGAAACATATGGCAATCTGACTCTATTCCAGAAACGTATGGAAATCTGACTAATCTAGAAGATTTGTAACTAATATATTATTTTTAGAAGATTTAGTCATTCGGAAAATCTTTTTATCCTGATAACTTGAAATTTCATTATAATACTTGCAGTAGGATAGATGGGAGTACATTATCTGGGAGAATACCTAGCTTCATTGGAAACTGGACAAGACTCATAAGACTGTAAGTATTATATTGTTTTTCATTTTAAAAATTGTTCCAAATATTTCTGCTTTCATTTAAATATAATAATTTATCATGCAGTGATTGGCAAGGAACATCAATGGAGGGACCTATTCCTTCTATAATATCTCTGTTGAGAAATTTAGAAGAATTGTGAGTACACTTTCTGTCACCCTTCTTTTATTAAATGAATGCATTGTATGTTACTTTATTTAAAAAAAATTGTTTTCAGGAGGATATCTGATTTGACAGGACCAAGTACAAGCTTCCCCAATCTACAAAATTTGACACAGATGGTTAGACTGTAAGTAGATAGATAGAACATCATTAAAGATTGGAGAAAAAATTGCATCTGCCTCTTCCGGAGATTTGTACGTGTACATTGTTTTCCAATTGCATTTCAATATCATTACATTCATAAGTGTGTTACTATTTCTTGCATTTAGCCCGTACTAAACAAATTAATGAAAGTACATTGCTATTTCTTTCAGTGGAAGTTCCCCAACTCCAGCCACAAGCCCATTCATCTTAAGAATATTACAAAAAACAGCAACCTACCTTCGTTAGTTTGTTTATTATAACAACGTAAAATGTTTTAATAGAAACTAATGAAAGTATGATGCTATATTAAACAAATGTATGAAAGTATGTTGTTAAAATTCTGATTCGAGGCACAAAGTACAATGCTACAATTGAATAAAATTAAAAGTACTATGCTATAATATAACCGGTTTGAAAAATGCAACTTTTCACCCCGACCCGTGCATATGCACGGGTTGCCCACTAGTTAATAATAAATTTGACTCGAACAAAAACTATCCCACCTGTAAGCATTAATGTATGTGTGATGTCGATGTACACTTGAACCATTAGAATATGTATTCAAAACATTGAGCTAGCCGTACACTATCTTTCATTTATCGTTTGCCAACTCAACTCAACTATGGTATAAGTGATGTCTAGGTCCATCGATGGCTCATTGCTGATATTAGAAGTATGACCATACTAAGGGGCTGCTTGATAGCCTCTTAATTGAGAAATTAAGAGGCAATTCTTAATTTTTAAAATTAAGTGTGTTTGATAGTAACTTATTTTTACCCTCTTAATTTAATAATAGCCTCTTTCTGATCCAGACTTGGAGCCGTATCTGAATAAAAATAAGACACACAATTTTCCTTTTGTTCCCTAACCTTTTCAACGATCGTTCCCATACCATCCTTCTCTTCATCGTTCACTTCATCGTTCAACTACTGCCGCCTCCCACCAATCCGAGTCTGACTGTCGCTCCCTCCTCCGCACCCGCCGCTCCCTCCTCCGCCAGCGACGGTTCCACGGCCAGCGACTACGCTGCACCCTCCTCTGTCGGCGACTACGATCTAGGAGAGAAGAAGGTCGATTGTTATCGCTTCCGATGTTGCGCCGTCTCCTTCCGACGATTTTTTTTCGGCAATTTATCATCGTCACCATTATTATCTCAATGTGAAGCCCCAATTTGCTAGCTGCTCGATTCGTCTCTCCGGGTCTCGTACTCCCTTCCTCATGTTTTATTCCATACTTTAGGTTTGACAAATTTGTGTGAAGCCCCAATTTGCTAGCCGCTCGATTTGCTAGCCCCAATTTGTGTGCTGGAAATTTTTTTGCTAAATTCGCTTTTTTCGAAATCAATTTTTGGTATGTTTCTTGCTGTCTCTCTCCTTCTTGCTATTGCTGCAATGTTTTGTTTTTTTTTTTCCTGATGTAGTTACAATCTGATAAGTGAAATCAGATTCTATTCCAATCTAATGTCGTGAACGTGTTTTTGAAATTAGAATGTGAGATGTGATGTTTTTTTCCTGAAATTAGAACCTGAAAATGGAATATGAGATAAAAAAATTTGATGTAAAGATGCTCATGTTTATGTGTTTCTCTATTTTTGTGTTGAATTTTGATGTTATTGAAGAATATTGTTCACAAGGGTAAAATGGTCATATTTATCATTTGGCATAGCAATTAAGAGGTTCCAACCAAACGATCTGTTAAAATTCAGCTCTTAAGAGTTCAGACCCTCTTGAAAATTCAGACCACTTAAAAATTAAGATCTTAAAAGTTAAGATCCTGTCAAACAGGGCCTAAGACTGGATTAATGTCGCATTAATTTTGTAGTATGCATTTGAGGTCACTACGAGTCTCTATCGAGAAATAGAACACTGCACGTTTGAGATTGATGGCGTTCCATGTCTCATGTTCATAAGGATATCAGGAAAGAAGGGATATTTGTTCATTTACATATATAATTGAATCATACATTTGGGGCTTTAATTTCAATACTTGTCCTGGATAACATACGTTATGTTAATTTGTACTGCTGCTATATAGTTGTTGTGTTATATGCAAGTGAGATTCTATTAGAAATATGTCTACTGACACAAAAAGCTTATACACTGCTAATAAATACAAATGCCTATTGGGTTACATACAAAGACAATCCAAAATCAAGAAGAATAATAAATAAATGACCTAGTTTGATATTTATCATAAATTTATGGTCTAATTAGAAACAAAAAAAAGGATTAAACTTGTAATTAATGTATTTTGAATTATGATTAGATAATTTTATATTCAATTAAATAGATACTACATCATTATTCAAATTGAAATTAAAATTAAATCATGACTTGGTCATCAAGCAAGGACGGACTCATTATTCATACCACTAGAAACTGGAACACCCCTTTAATTTCCACTTCATTTAGTTAATAAACGTTTTTCAAAACAGTTCATTTTCATCAAATGCGAATTAAGGTCCTAAAAGTATTTTACCAAAAAGTGTAGTTTTAAATCCTTAAGGGTGTACAGTCTTATCAAAACAATAGTTTAAGTAGTCACACACACACGTGCACACACACACACACATACATACATACATACATACATACATACATACATATACACACACACACAAACTTACACACCGTCTTTATTATTGCGTTACATGTGTATGTGTGATGTTAATATATTTAAATAATTTATGTTTATATTAATATTTAGTATAAACTGCATTCATATAGATACCATTTTGAATGTTGGTTCTTTATCCTATTGATATTCTCCTGAAAAATCATAATCTTCATTAGTTAATATATTTTTAAAATTAAATTTATAAAATAAAAAGCAGTATTATATTGAGTGTCATGTATAGTGTGAGACAATATATAATTAAAACATGTTATTGGAATTTATATTAAAATTGAGTGTCACTGAATTAAGGAATATGAAAGGTCATTTTTAGTTTCAAATGAATATGGTTTGAGATAACAAATTATCTTTGACCAAATCATTTCGGATAGCCGCTAGGATTAATCTTAGTATGTGAACCAACTATCACATATATATAGTTCAAGTGCTTAATTATGGTGTTGACATGTATCCATATGATATTAACATGTTAACTAATTTTTGTTTTATTATATTAGTTAGTGGATATCTTTTTTTTATTATAGTAGCAAGACTTTTAGTTGTTGAAGTTAACAGTTAAATTCATATAAATGACCATTTTGAATATTCGTTCTTCATCCTATTGACATCGTCTTAAAAACCATAATCTTCATTTAAATATTTTTTAAAAACTAAATTCATAATGTTTACAAACATGTTTCATATAAAGTAAAAAATATAGTATATTGAGTGTCATTTAATCGGGAGAATACAAAATTAGGAAAAATAACATGTAGAACTTCAAATTATTATCTTTTATTTTAAAAGGTCATAGTGCTTTTTTCGCTTTCTAGGGGTATAAAGGCTTTAATCCTTATGTATACATACCTTGAAAACACTTTTATTGACACCAATTTGATTGCAAAATCCAATAATCAATTCTTCATCATGTTTTTGCATCTTCCACCCCCACTAGCACCACCATACCACCAATGTATATACATAGTAGTAGTCGCTGCCCTAGGAAATGATAAACAAAATCTAGAAAATGATTATAACCACCTTAAGAACCTTAGGGTCGCAATTATAGCTCTTTGATATTTTGCACTCCCCTATTTGGATATGGTATTTGTTCAGGATTTAGAATCAATTGCCGACTGTTTGTACCTTCCAAGGGTTTATTACAAGGAGCATATGTGGTGATGATGGGTAGTAGGACGACGAGGTCGATGGTGGAGATAGGAAATTTCCAACACTGGTGTTGTTTGCTCCGACGGTGGGAGGTGGTATGGGTTGTGGAGGTGGGGGATGTTGACAGTGGTGAGGTTGGTACTCGGTGGCAGCCATATGCAACGCTTTTGAGCAAGGTGGGGTAAGTGGGCGACGACGTCGGCGACAACATAAGCTCCCCACATCTATCGATGGCGTGCCACCCATGGTTGATTTATGGTTCTTGAGACATGGAAGGAATAGTAAAAAACCCATCTCTCTCTCTCTCTCGCTGATCTCCCCATGTTTAGAGAGAAACAATCATTTTTTAAAGGTTGTGTCATTTTTTGATAAGAAGGCAAGGGGTAACCACCCCCTTTTAGTTTCTCTATAATGACTTTTTTAAAACCGGAAAGCTAGACTTTATGCATCTTGAAAGCAAAAGAAAAACATTATGGATCTTTTAAAATGAAAGTTAATAGTTTGTAATACTATATTGTCATTTTCCCTATAAAAATTAATATAGAAGTAAATATATGCTATTAGAATTTTTTTTAAATTTGAGTGTTATTTATTCACGGAATATGAAATAGCATTTCAGTTTTATGTGAATATGGTTTTGAGATAATAAATTATTTTAAACCATCTCATTTTAAACCACCTCTATTATATATCCTACTAAAAACGAGGAAAAAAGGAAAATTAGCCCTAAAGTTCTAGAAAATTACAGAATTACCATAAAGGAAGTAAAATGAGTTATTTACATGTTTGGTCATTATACTTCTAATATTCCATAACTACAATTTTAGTCCTTGGAGTTTATACTTTACATTAATTACAGTTTTAGTCTTTATAGTTTTTAATTAATGAGTTATTTACATGTTTGGTCCTTATACTTCTAATATTCCATAACTGCAATTTTAGTCCTTGGAGTTTATAGTTTACATTAATTACAGTTTTAGTCCTTATAGTTTTTAATTAGGATAATTAAATTTTTGATCCCTATAGTTTTTAATTTGCGTAATTACAATTTGGTACCTATAGTCCTTATACTTTTAGTTTGAGATAATTGCGATTTTAGTCCTTCTAATTGATGATAGAAAAAGAGTTTTAGTCCCTATATTTTAAAATGGTCCCTAGAAAATAGTGATACTACAAAAATGGTCCAAGTGTAATAGTGACATTACAAAAGTAGTCCTTGCGTAAGAGAAATTTTAAATAATAGTCACAATTTAATAGGGAGGTTACAAAATGATATTTGTGTAAAAAAGCATTACGTAAATGATGGTGAATATATATGATTAATAAACCCGCCGCAAAGCGGACATTTCCACTAGTTTATAATATAAAATAGGCCAGCCATGTATACATACTTGGTTTATAATGTGATATCGACTACATAATTCTCCGGTTACCCATCTATTCTAACATTAATACATCATATTTACGTGTTCTATTTGTTTAATTTATGTTTTTAGATTATGAAAATATATAGTAGTTTTCTAATAGAATAAATAATTATAACTAATTGTTTTTCTAACTTTAATTAGTCGTGATGGATATTTATGATATATGTTTCATAGTAAACAAAAATGTTTGATAATGAAATATATGGTATAATTTAATTTAAACGTGTCGTTATATTCAATGTAGTATTGTAATTTAGTAATGGTTTTATCTTAAATAAGTAATCACTTTTACTGTAAAAAATATTTATAACATGAAGTATTATTGCAAATTAACTTAGGTTTAATTATATATAACTGTTGTGTTTTATTGAAATATAACTAATTTGTTGAAGATTGAGTTATCTTAATTTAGAAATATATGAGATATAGTTTTTGACGTTATACTTTCAATGTGTACTTAAGAAAAACAGATGTTCAAAAATACTATTTTATGTTTCTTTAGGTTATGGTTAAAGCTAAGGGTGTTATTGGGTACCGGACCCGTATCGGACTGTATCGATTTGTACCGTATTGTTTTGGGAAACATTTGATAGTACAAATAACGAGATCGATTCAGAGAATATATGACCAATATGATATTTAGATTGGCACAACAAATTCGATATTGGTACCACTTGAATCGCTTTTGCTCGATGGGTCTATTTTGGTAATAAATTGGTACCCAAACCGGAATGAACCGGTTGCTACCAATTTTTTTCGATGTATGGTTTGTTAAAGTTAGTTTCGTGTAACTGAGACATGTATTATATTAAAAAATTTCTAAAAATAAATCATTCATGTAACACCCGGTTTCTCATACGAAGTACACCAAAAAATTTTCAAACAATTATACATTAAATGAGTATACTTGTACTCAAATCACGGATCAAGATGTTATCATCACAAGTAATTATACAAAAGGTCCTTACAAATTTTAACCATGCATTACAAATAAATCAAAGATAGCTAAAGGACAGGCTCTAAACTTGTCCGTCTTTCTTTATCACATGCCTTCCCCTATCATAGCTACAGATACCTGCAAAACAACATAACACTCAAGTGTAAGCTTATAAATCTTAGTGAGTAATCTCCAATTTAATCCACATATGTCTCTTAATGGACATTCTCATTCTCCTCTCTTACTATTCTCATTAGTAAGTAAGCATCTCCTCATTTTAACTGAAACCTGCAATCACATCTACTTGCAATGTCAGCTTAATATTATTATACATCAACTAATCAATACATATCCCAATCAATACTGCTCATAAACTCGATCACATTCTCATAAATACTCATTATCATAATCAACTCCACTCAATCATAGTAATTCTCATAGTTGTAACGATCACTAACACGTCACTTAAACACAGTCATTCTATCATCTACTCATCTTTATTATTCAGTATTTACACCAAAGTCATCGTTTATTATTCACAGATAATGATATTACTCTATTATTCAATCTTCATAATAACAGCACAACACATAAATATACTCGTACAAACATATATGCTCTGCATAAACAAGTATAACTCAACTTTCATATACTAAAACGTATTCACCTGATATTGGTTTAGTAAGTGGAACTCCCAAAACGCGCATATCGGACTCCTGATCGCTAGACTTAGTCGTATCACCATAGTCTAAATCAATTTCTCTTTTATCCACAATTATCTCAATTATGTATATCTCAAAAGAGGAAAAAGGAGTATACACAGTAAATATCAACTCTATATTTACCAAAACCCCCAAATCCGCGGTTCTACTCATTCAACCGTAGGAACTCGACAATAATCTCATCAATAACTCTAAAGGCATCCACTAACAACCAACTAACAACATATATCACAATTTATAGCTAAAACACGAAGATTGAAAGCTAGGGTTTGAAACCCCAAAAAAACGAGAAATACTCACCTCGACAAATTAGGAAGCAAGAACACGCTTACGGGTTTAGATCCACGCTTCTACATGTTTCCCCACGAACCTTTAGGCTTGATTTCACTCAAAATCGCCATTTGGAGCTCTGAAATTCGAAAAAGAACAATTTCCCTTCGAAATGGGTTTGCTGCGTATTTATAGTCTGCACCGTAACCCGACCCGGGTTGCAGAACCCGACCCGGGTTCTGTTACGCAAAATTCACGCTTTTACTCTTTGTGTGCAGCACGATCCGGTTTCTCCAACCCGACCCGGATTCTGTCGAACACGACCCGGGTTCATCTACACGACCCGAGTTACCATTTTTCTCAATTTCTTTGTAACCCAACTCGACCCGTGTCCTAGAACCCGACCCGGTTTGACCTTATAAGAACCCAAGTTGTTTCTTTTACTCTTTTTAACATCCTACTTCTCATAGATGGGTTTCTAAACATCTTAAGTCGTGTTTTAACTCATCTAATCTCGTTTATATCAAAAATTAAAATAACTCTACCATAAATTAAAATTACGGTATTACAAGTTCTTACCCCCTTCAAAAGATTCCGTCCTCGGAAACTCTTAGATTAGGCATGGCTTGTACAACCATCTCACCACCGCAATCATACATCACATATGATAATGATATTATCCTCTCATCAGCTCATATAACATGTACATACTGTTACATCTCATTTACTCATAATATAGGTAAGACCCATCATCATCCTCACAAGATGATCCCTGTAGTAATATTGGCTATCATCACTGCCACGTAGGAAATTACTCACGCTTTCAGGCCACACTTTGCTATGGCATCGTTAACACCAATCTATCTCACCTCATTCTTTAAGTGATACTCCAATCACCAACTTGTCCCATATGGCCATCTGGAACTCAACTTTCATTTTCAAATTTTCTCGAAATGATTTTACTTTAACTCAATAAGAAAAACGGTCTTACCGATTTCAAGCTCATTCTCTCTTTCAATTTACTCCTCCAATAACAATACGCCAATTATTAATTTTACCGTCTTGCACATTCTCATTGTTTAAAGTAGGAAAAGCACTCATACAACATAAAAGACACAGACATTCAATTGTCTCACTCATTTTATATAACTCAACAACACTAGGATGTAAATCCAACAACAATAAAATATCAGAAACTATCTTGAGTTTCACTCGTGTCTCCTCTGGACTTAGTATTTAACCCTCGACACTTTGGTCACACAAGACCCTTTTTAGTTATTACATCACCTCAACTGTACAATGATTCTCTAAAATCTCATCTATCTCTGCTTCTACCTCAACGCATATATAAGGTTTTCACCAAATGTACCACTATAATTCTCTACCAATAATAGCTCCACTTCATCTCAGTTTAACAACATAACTCATGTTGTTTCTCTAGATGTACTTAGTCATTACATCCTCTCTTATGTGGACAGTCCACATCACATTCTCACTAAATCATTAGCTCTATCAAACTCGATGATTTATTATCAAATAAATTCTCAATACAACCGCATTTATTCCTCATGGCACACCATCAGTAAGGATTTTTCTTCTTGTCATTTTTCCTTCATTATTATCTAAATCTCTAATTCATTTGAATGACACAAAATAGGTCATATATACAGCTCACCAAAATCTCTACACACGACTCAAAAATACTAACATCTAACACTGCAATCACTACGGTAAATCATATATCATCACTTGACTAGTTCTTAAATCTCAAGAAAATAACTCAACATTATTATAACAAAATCTACTATCCATCGTCTCATACGAATAAGTAGTTTTGTTATCTCGACATTCACACATTTCTCTTATCAGCGGTAATCGATTTGATTGCTAAGGAACGAATCCTATCAATCACAATCACAATTATTTGTATACTCTTTTTAACTCACTACATAGTCATACAACTTTATCTCGTTCAACAATCAAGTAAATTTCAAACATTCTTAATTTAATATGTTAACACATAATTATAACTCAATATCATCCTCAACATCGTCTAAACACAACTCACACATACTCATAATAGTATGGTTTCAATACTCCATATCATTATCATACAGTGCACACATGTCTACACTTAAGCACGACAATGTAACATCACTACAGTTCTACTTATGGTACCCTGTACCATCCGCCTATCTCGTCACTCGCACTATCTTACAGTACCCCGTACTGTCCCCCAAACTTACTACTCAACATTATCTCACAGTACCTCGTATTGTTCGTCGACCTCATTGCTCAATACTCTCTCACGGTACCTTGTACCGTTCTCTGTTCTAACCATAAGATACTCGTCGTGTGGTTCCACAGAAATATGTGGCCTCAACCTCAGCTACTCAATATATAACCCCACGTAATATGTGGTCTCAATCACATTTACTCATTTTGTGGCCCGACAAAATATGTGGTCTCAACCACTTTATTCGATATATGATCCCACAAAATATGTGGTCTCGACCATATTTACTCATTATGTGGCCCCACAATTATGTGGTCTCAACCACTTTACTCGATATTTAACTAAATCTCTAGGCCAATAAGGCCTATATGAACCACTCTAGGTTCTCTAAATTATAACCACAAGGTACTCATTATGTAGTTACTTAAATGTCCTCTGACATCTCTGTCACAATTATCTCATTATGTGACTATTTCAATTCACAAAAACTCAATACTCAACAGATATAGTGTGCATTCATCCACACACTTGCCATCGTTATCAACTCATACTCTTTTGGCTATGTCAGCTACTTATTTTGATCAACCATAAACACTAGTAATGTGGCCCCACAGAATATGTGGTCTCAGTCACATAAATACTCGTGCACAGATATCTCATTTCATCTGTGAAACAATAAGCAGTATATATATATATATATATATATATATATATATATATATATATATATATATATATATATATATATATATATATATATATATATATATATAATATCACAATTTATATATTTTCATTAGCAAGATCTCTCTTCTCTTGACTCGGAATCTGCAACCATATTAGCTTTACAAACACTAGCTAATTGTTAGCAATATCAACTCAATCATAATACCACAAGCAGTAATACTCATAGACTCGATTGCAATCTCACATATACTCATTTTAACAATCTATCAATCTCAGTTACCTCATGTTGACATTTTTCCAAACGAAACTATATAACACGATTATATCAACATTTACTCTAATTATACAACCAATATGCACTTTTGACTCGGCCACTTTTACATACTCATAACAGTTTACTCAGTCAAAGGTTACAACAATAATCACATCATAGCAAAATCGTATATGAACTCAATTACAACATTTCTCATTGTTATAATAATCAATGCAAGAACACATTACCTCACGCTAATATCTATTCTTCTCTATTGATCATTATTTATATATATTCATTATACACTCTCCTCCATGGTTGCTAAGTATTCGCCAAGTAACCACTTATAATCTTAATTATAAAATCACAAAGCACTAGTTATGTGATATGTAAATCTTACCTCAATGAACACGACGTTCTCATCTCGATGTCGGTTACTACACTTTATAATAACAATTCTCTAACACATGTATTATCAACAATTTAACACATATACTCGTTACAACTAACATTTTAAGTAAATTACTTACATACCTCATAGCAACAAAATCTTGTTTTCTCATTAGCTGAACCTTGCGTACTTCGGATCTCAACTCTCGAGTGTACTCGGCTACACTCACATGTATCAATTCTTAGCTCATGCTCATCTTATACTCACACTCTTTCTCATCATTAGTTGGAATTTCACCTCAACCGGGATCTCATCTCATCATCAGCTGGAATCTCGTCATTCTGGAATCTCATCTCACTTAGTATCTTATCTCGTGTTCAGTTGACATCTCATTATCAACTGAAGTGCTTGTCTTCTCATTAGTTGATATCTCATATCAACCAAAAATTCGTCTCATCATCCTCTGTAGGTCCAACCGAATGTGACCATTTTATCAACTCATCCTTCATCTGTCTCAATACATGTATTCACACACAGAATATAACAATAATAAATATGATAGAAGAGTTATACTCAACTCATACTCTAACGTCTGCAGCGGTATCTTTTCCAAGCATGTGATAGGGGCTCTCTCCTCCTTGGTTCAAGTCTAGGACTCTATACTCAAAGACCTAGTTCACTTAAACCATGCTCTGATACCAACTTGTAACACCCGGTTTCTCATACGAAGTACACCCAAAAACTTTCAAACAATTATACATTAAATGGGTATACTTGTACTCAAATCACGGATCAAGATGTGATCATCACAAGTAATTATACAAAATGTCCTTACAAATTTTAACCAGGCATTACAAATAAATCAAAGATAGCTAAAGGACAGGCTCTAAACTTGTCCGTCTTTCTTTATCACATGCCTTCCCCTATCATAGCTACAGATACCTGCAAAACAACATAACACTCAAGTGTAAGCTTATAAAGCTTAGTGAGTAATCTCCAATGTAATCCACATATGTCTCTTAATGGAAATTCTCATTCTCCTCTCTTACTATTCTCATTAGTAAGTAAGCATCTCCTCATTTTAACTGAAACCTGCAATCACATCTACTTGCAATGTCAGCTTAATATTATTATACATCAACTAATCAATACATCTCCCAATCAATACTGCTCATAAACTCGATCACATTCTCATAAATACTCATTATCATAATCAACTCCACTCAATCATAGTAATTCTCATAGTTGTAACGATCACTAACACGTCACTTAAACACAGTCATTCTATCATCTACTCATCTTTATTATTCAGTATTTACACCAAAGTCATCGTTTATTATTCACAGATAATGATATTACTCTATTATTCAATCTTCATAATAACAGCACAACATATAAATATACTCGTACAAACATATATGCTCTGCATAAACAAGTATAACTCAACTTTCATATACTAAAACGTATTCACCTGATATTGGTTTAGTAAGTGGAACTCCCAAAACGCGCATATCGGACTCCTGATCGCTAGACTTGGTCGTATCACCATAGTCTAAATCAATTTCTCTTTTATCCACAATTATCTCAATTATGTATATCTCAAAAGAGGAAAAAGGAGTATACACAGTAAATATCAACTCTATATTTACCAAAACCCCCAAATCCACGGTTCTACTCATTCAACCGTAGGAACTCGACAATAATCTCATCAATAACTCTAAAGGCATCCACTAACAACCGACTAACAACATATATCACAATTTATAGCTAAAACACGAAGATTGAAAGCTAGGGTTTGAAACCCCAAAAAAACGAGAAATACTCACCTCGACAAATTAGGAAGCAAGAACACGTTTACGAGTTTAGATCCACGCTTCTACATGTTTCCCCACGAACCTTTAGGCTTGATTTCACTCAAAATCGCCATTTGGAGCTCTGAAATTCGAAAAAGAACAATTTCCCTTCGAAATGGGTTTGCTGCGTATTTATAGTCTGCACCGTAACCCGACCCGGGTTGCAGAACCCGACCCGGGTTGCAGAACCCGACCCAGGTTCTGTTACGCAAAATTCACGCTATTACTCTTTGTGTGCAGCACGGTCCGGTTTCTCCAACCCGACCCGGATTCTGTCGAACACGACCCGGGTTCATCTACACGACCCGAGTTACCATTTTTCTCAATTTCTTTGTAACCCAACTCGACCCGTGTCCTAGAACCCGACCCGGTTTGACCTTATAAGAACCCAAGTTGTTTCTTTTACTCTTTTTAACATCCTACTTCTCATAGATGGGTTTCTAAACATCTTAAGTCGTGTTTTAACTCATCTAATCTCGTTTATATCAAAAATTAAAATAACTCTACCATAAATTAAAATTACGGTATTACAATTCATAAACAAGAGAAAAATATAAAAGTAGCCTAATCATATAAGGTTTTGCCAAAAATAACCAAATGGTCAAAATAGCCAATATTTTCGCAGGTAGGCTATGCCACCTGCGAAAATGATGACGTGGCCACCCTCTACGTGCGAAATGATGACGCGGCATGCGAAAAATCAGAATTTTTTTAAAAATAAAAAATAAATTTTCGCAAATGGCATAGGTCACCTGCGAAAGTACAAGTGCTCAATGCATTGTTTTTGTTCTTTTGTTGAAACGAAAAATGATTTTGAAAAAAAAAAAAGTGCATGTTATGGGATTCAAACTTAGGACACTAAATACATGTACATTGCAATCTACCATTAGACTAGCTTGAAATTTGAGTATTTAAATGGGTTCAAGTGTTTTAAACTAAAAAAATTGAAATTTTGAAATAATATATATATATATATATATATATATATATATATATATATATATATATATATATATATATATATATATATATATATATATATATATATATATATATATATATATATATATATATATATAAGTTTTTTGCATGTCATGTCATCATTTTTGCATGTGAAGGGTGGCCACGTTATCATTTTAGTCGGTGGCATAGCCCACCAGCAAAGCAAAAACACTGGTTATTTTGATCGTTTGACTACTTTTTGACTAACTAAACCTAGGTTTTATGTATATTTGGTATGATTTGAGTATAAGGCTGGGGGGAGCAGTCAGCATGCGCTGAGCATGCTGAACTATGCCATGTCGGCTTTCAGCATGTTAGCACATGCTGACCAAATTTGGTGGGAGCAGTCAGCATGTGCTAACCATGCTAAACTATTTTTTTAGATCTATTTTTTAAATTATTTATATTATTAAAAACAAATATAAAATTAAAAACTACCATTTCATTAAACTTAAAATCCATTACATTAAAAATTAAAAACATAAAACAAACGAAATTAAACTTAAAAACCGAATAAACAAACGAAATTAAACTACAAGCTACTCGTTGATGTGATATCCCAATTGCCTTGCCGCATCCCTCTTCATTTCCAACGCGAGTTCGTACTCGAACCCAGTCTTGCCCGATATGTCTTGTTGTATGATTTTTCGCAGCTGCATCTTCTCTTTGATTTTCAAGTTAGCCTCTTTCATTTTCTCAACATTCTCTTTGATCTTCTGAGATTCTTTGTATGTCTCAACATTTCCGGACAAAGCGAGTAAATATTCATGAACACTACTATTTGTGCTAGTGCTAGTGGCTTGGCCTTTGCCTCTCTTCTTTCGCTTTGCTTCATCACATCCCATGGGATGTGGTGGATCATAATTGAGGTTAAAGCCAACACTTGGTTCTGATGAGGGGGATTGTGTGGATGCAGATACTATGTGTTTCTTTGATAAGTGGATAACAAATTGGTTAAAAGACTGCTCTCTCCACTTCTCGTCATCTTTGACAGCACGCCAAAACACCTCTTGATTAAATTGAGAACCATATTGGGCATGGTACAAGAGCCTCGCTTTAGCCATAACATCGTCACCATTGGCCCCACTTTTCCTTTGCCTCTCTACTTCTGCATGACACCCTTGGAATTCCATGACACCTTAGTTGCAAGTGCTCCACTTTGAATAAATTGAATTGGGATTGCGGTACGTGGAACCCATTCGTCTACACCAACTTTGCCACATCTTTACTTTGAAGACGTTTGTAGTTTGATTGATCTCCGTCTCAGCTTGTTGCAAACAATCGACCCATGCTTCGCCCAAAGCTCGAACCTTATCATCATGCCAAGCGAGTCTAGAGGCTTTGCTTTTGTCACTTGGCCCAGACAATTCTTCTTCTTCTGCTTCTTCGGTTTCTTCTTCTTCATCATCGGAGTTTTCTTGTTCTAGCCGGCGTGGTGTATTTCTTAGAAATTGGGGTTCGGGAGCAAATTGGGATAGTGATTCTTGTAACACCCCTTTCTTAAACCGTAATTTAATACAGTTTATAATACAAATATCTTACAAAGCGTGACTATGAAAAAGTCACTTAATTTTTTTTACAAACTTATTCTCAAGGGGTATTACAGACTCAATACAGAAAACCATAATTTAAACTTACTGTATTTCACACTGGTCCCACTCCAGCTCCTGCTCATCTCACCTAAGTACATAGCATTTAAAAAAATAATACGTGAGACATAAAGTCTTGTGAGTAATATGGGTTTTAGACCCAAAACTTTTCTGCTTTAAAACTTGAATTATAAACAAGTAAACTACTAGAACTTATTTCATAATAAATCTCAAATCTCTTTTCTTTTCTATCTTCAAAACTGAAAAATACTTTCTTTCTCAAAAACTGCTTTCTTTTATCGAAACTGTATTCTTTCTCAAAAACTATTTTCTTTTATCAAAACTGTATTCTTTCTCAAAACTGATTTCTTTCTTTAAAAACTGCTTTCCTTCTTATAATGGCTTTCTTTCTCATTTACTTGTGACCAACTGAAACTCATGAATTAGTTTACTTTTATTCATTCTACAAGCTCCCCTCGCGGGACAGAACAGATCCGCCCGCTAGGTTATGCTCATTCTGTCTCCCCTTTGTGACTTGGAACAGATTCAAGCACAAGGGTATACTAAGCTAGACAACTACTTCGCAACGGGAGGTACCATCCCAGTAGTGTCTTCTGATCCCCCGATTATGTGGGTGATCCTAGTCCGGACAACTAGCTCTTACTTCTTTCTTTCTTTAATTCTTATCTCATTACATCTCAAATTGGTCAAAATGGGACACAATTTATAAATAACTCATACTCATACACTTTATAACTCTTTACTGAAAATACTTTCAAAACTTATTTTGACATCTTAGTTCACATAAGGATCTTCTTTCAAAATACTTTGCAAACTATACTTCTTAAAAATCTGCTTGAAACACTTAGCCCTTGTATAGAGCTACTTTAAAAACTATTTTCCAAACTTTAGTATTTGCAAACATTTGGAAATCTTATTTTTCTGAAAATATCATTTTGCTATGTACTAGAGAAATCCTCATAAAACTCACCTTGGTTTAGCTATAAACCACTATGCTTCTTATACGCCTTCTCCCTTTCCATGCTCACTAGTATTTGAAGCACCTCCTACACATATATCATATATATATATATGTTTAATAAATATATGCTACAACTGACTCTACAGTTCTATGGTCTCATATGACACAACTTCAAGTCATAACAAGTATATGACTACTAGCAATCATCTTTCTATGATTTATATACTCTTTAATGTACTCGTATTCTACTACAGTACCCCCGAGGGGTCGTATTCTGAATTTAATAATTATCCACATGGTTTCATACCATTTTAAGCCTATGGTATGAATTATAGACCAAACGGACATGTCTAGTATCGAGTCAAAATCTCAAAATTGGACAGAATGCTGCCCAGCAAAGAGCACGACTCGTGCTCTTTTTGTGCTTAGGGAAGCACGACTCGTGCTAATGGTACATGGCTATTTCTTGACTCTACAGTGGAGCACGACTCGTGCACTTCATAGACTAAAAAGGCACGACTCGTGCCACACCTGCAGACTCGATTTTAAGTCCGATTTTTGAGCTGCAGACCTCTATTTTCACCTATTAAGTACTTAATACATAACTTAATCTTTTTACTATCATTCCCTGACTAAAACCCTTAGTTTACATCAGGTTTTAACCCATGGAATCACTGATTCCAATTCCAATTATTTGAAAACCCGTTTTTGATAATTTTCACCAAAAATTCAACTTTTTGAAATTAATCACTTAGGAGTGTCTTAATACATCCTAAGTGATCATTTGGACTCAACAAAACCATAAAAACTAGCTTTGATCTTGCAAACCCGTGAATTAGGGTTCTTGAGCAAAATCATCATTTCTTGATTTTTACACATTCTATGACTAGAACATGCTTTTGTGGTGATTTTTAAACAAGATGAACTAGATGATAACTTTGGAACCATGATTTCTGGAAAATCAGAAATCAAAAACATAGTTCCCGTTACAGATTTTAGGTTTAGAACTTGATAATCTTACCTCTTGAAGCTTGGAATCACTAATTCCAAGGTTGTTTCTTGATTCTTGGCAAATCTTTGATCTTCCCGTGTTCTTCCCTCTCGTTCTCTCTAGCTCTCTCTGGACTCTTCTACTGGGTTCTCAAATAATGGAGGATAACTCTCATATATTATATATATTTAATATTTATAAACATTTTCACTTTAGCCCCCTAGCTTCTCTCTTTTATTCAGAAATGGCCCAAGAGTTCATAACTTTACAATTTATGTTTCATTAACTTCCAACTTAACATTTTCTTGACAATTTGGTCATTTTCATGTCAAATGACCATTTTGCCCTTTTTGGTCAAATTTCACTATTTACGCGGTAAAACTCCAATTTTCACATAAACTCTTATTTCTTATCATATTATTTTACAAATACATATTATTTTTCATAATAGTCTTATAACGTGTCAAAAGACCGTTTTACCCTTTTACAACTTTTTCGCGGGTTCTTACAATTCTAGTGGTGGAGACATTTGTGGTGGAGATGGTTGTGTTAGAGATGGTTGTGGTGGAGATGATTGGTGTAACCAATTGTTGACATATTGTTGTTGCATACCCCAATTCGGTGCATATTGACCATATGCCATCGAAGGGTCAACCGGTTGAGGTACATAACAACCGGCCGGAGGGGTTGCAATCGATGTAGTGACGGATTTTTTTGGTAGCTTTGGTTTGTTTTGGTTGGTTTGGTAGCTTTTCTTTGGCTTGAAGACATGATGAATGAAGATTGAGAGTGTTTTTGGAAGAATAGAGAAGATGATTGTGTGAATGAAAGAGTAGAATGGTAGTGTTTATATAGGGGAGGATGTAATGACTAGTTTTTTATAAAAAAAGGCTAATTAACGGCTAGTTTTTTTATAAAAAAATTTGAATTTTATAGAGGTTTTAAAAAAATTGGTTGAAAATGAGATTTAAATTTGGGGGTTGGAGGCTAGCCGTTGGAAAGGAGCCGTTGGAGAGGCTGTGGCTGACAACGCCTAGTGATATTAAGTATTTTAGGCGTTGTTGAGCCATGTTCTTGGTAAAATTATATCAAATATGCATGGGTATTCTCACTTTTCGTGTCAGGACTTGTCTGGAGAAAAGAACAGAAACAGGGACTAAAAGTGTACAAAAAGGAAGAAGTTTGAAAAGAATGCAAAATCAAAGAAACACGTACGCGCACCGCGGATTTCCATTCTGCGCGACGCGGGCGTATGGCGGTGGAACACATTTGAATGACGAAAAAAGGGGAACGGATAAGTACGCGCGCCGCGGATTTCACTTATGCGCGGCGCGGTCACGGGAAATTTGCAACTATAAATAGAGGCATTTCCAGCCGAAAACCCTAGCAAAGACCCGGTGTAAACATCGACCTAGAAGCTCTTTGACTCGAGGATTCATTTCAGCAAGCTCATATTTGGTATTTTCATGTTTTAGATTTTATTTCATTTTAGTTAAACATTTGTAAGCTTTGAGTTGAGTCTTTGGGTGTGAGAACCATTGATCTCAAGCTTAGGGTTCTGTTTTTAGTAGTATTCTGGTTACTGATTTTGTATTTGGAATTCGGATTTGGTGAATGCAATCATTCGGTTACGTTTAATATTGGTTTTTCGGTATTTCGGATGCTTGTTGGTGTTTTGATTGTTGGTTTGTGTGTGGATTTTGTTTGTGACTTGGTTGGGACTGTTTTCCTTTGTTGAGAACAGTAGCTAACTTGGTTAGGTTAAGCATTAAACCTTGGCTAGTAATTGTTTAATAGGACTTTAACTAGCGGTAGTTTATGCTTTGCTTGGTTTTTGCTAGTTTGAATGCCTTCAATTGCTTCTGATCCAGAGATGTACTTCTGAATTCAGAAAGTAACTAGGTCATTTGAGCTTGGCTAAGCTTGGCTTGAGTGTCTGAATATTGTTTTGAGGTAGTGAGATAGAAATTAGTTCCTCCGACTATAGTTGTGACACTATCAGTTGGTAATCTCTCATCTAGGCTAACCACGTAGCTCCTGTGGATCGACCCTGACTCCACTATACTAGTGAATGTTAGGTTATCTCTTATTTTTGACCGCATGACGACCTCTGTAAATGATGGGATGGAAGGAGGAGTGCATGATGGTATGGGTGCAGGGGCTGAAACTGCACCACCAGAAGCACTCGTGCTTCCAAACTGAAATTCCGAAAGCGGAGGGATAGAAAACCTCCCAGTTGCCTCACCTGATGGATCCTGGGCAACACTGACCGGACTACTGCTAACTTGACTATAATTCATGATGTTTAAACGCCTACGGGCACGGAGTTTGCGCGCAGTACGCTCAATCTCAGAATCAAACTGCAATGGGGATAGTTGCTTCCCCCTGCGGGTACGCATGCACTAGTGCAATACGCCCACAAAAATCACAAATCAAAACTTACCAAAAATGAAATTTCAAAAGGCAAGAAACAAGTTCCTACTGCTCACCTAACCTAAGCTCACAGCTCCCCGGCAACGGCGCCAGTGGCGAGCTCGCCCAAATGTTGGCGAGGGTGGTTCGGCGAAGGCGAAGGCGAGCCTGTTAGTCTAATATGAAGGCTTTGACAATTATAATCAAAGTTTGGTGAGAAGTTTATTCAAAATTGGAAGGTTCATTTGTTATTTTATTCATGTGGGTGGTTAAGGAATTGGCTATAAATAGCCTTCATCTCTCACAATCAAAATGTACCACACAACACAAAAACACAAAGCAATAAAACATTCCTAGTTATCCGCCGTGGACGTAGGTTATTTTTGGACCGAACCAAGTTAAATTCTTGTGTTCTTAATTTGTGAGCTGAGTGTGTGAGTTTAGTGTTCGTATGCTAAGTGTCTCGATCCTAACAAGTGGTATCAGAGCCTTGGTATAGCTCCAGAGAGTGATTTTCTGTTTTTGGGTCAAAACGTTTTTATCTCAAAAACGATTTTGGTTTACGCCGTTGAAAAGGTCTCGTTCCGCAGATTCCGAAAATATATTTTTTCGAATTTTTTGAGCACTGGAAGACCTCCAAATCGCCGGTCAAAGTTGGTCAAAACTCGCCGGAAAATTGGCCGGAAAAACCAGTTCGCCGGAGAAGACGACACTGTAGCACCGGAGTTTCGTCGGAGAAGACGACACTGTAGCGGTACTGTAGCATTTGCAAAACAGGTCCCTAAGGTTTCAGAATTTGCAAAACAGGTCCCTAAAGTTCCAGAATTTGCAAAACAGGTCCCTGAGGTTTCAAAATTTGCAAAACAGGTCCCTGGAGTTCCGAAAATTGCAAAACAGGTCCCTGAATTTTCAGAAAATTGCAGTTTATCCCCCAAACTTTCATAAAATTACTGTTTAGCCCCCGAACTTTTAGAAAATCGCAGTTTAGCCCCCAATCTTTCAGAAAATTGCTGTTTAGCCCCCGAACTTTCAGAAAATTGCAGTTTAGCCCCCAAACGTTCCGAAAATTGCTGTTTAGCCCCCGAACTTTCAGAAAATTGCAGTTTAGCCCCTGAACTTTCAGAAAATTCAGTTTAGCCCCTGAATTTCAGGAAAATTGCATTTTCACCCTTAATTTTTGAAAGAAAAGTGTATTTTGTCCGTTAAAATGGCAGAAGACGGTAAAATTAAAATTGAGAAGTTTGATGGTACCGATTATGGATTTTGGAAAATGCAAATTGAAGATATGCTGTATCAGAAAAGTTTGCATTTGCCTATGTTGGGCGTACAACCGGATGACATGTATGATGAAGATTGGAAGTTATTGGATCGACAAGCCTTGGGCGTAGTTAGGCTTTCATTGGCAAAGAGTGTTGCGTATAACATTGTCAATGAAACAACTACTTATGGAGTATTTAAGGCTTTGTCCAACATGTACGAGAAGCCGTCCGCTTCAAACAAAGTGTTCCTCATCAAACAGTTGGTTAACACCAAGATGAAGGAAGGCATGTCGGTTACCGCTCACATAAACGAGTTTAACTCGATTATTTCTCGTTTAGCCTCAGTTGCAATAAAGTTTGAAGATGAAGTACAAGCGCTCCTCCTTTTATCATCTTTGCCCGACAGTTGGTCAGGCACAGTCACAGCTGTTAGTAGTGCATCTGGCACTACCAAACTCACCTTCGAGAGTATTCGTGACTTAATTGTAAATGAAGATATCAGACGGAGAAGCAATGGTGAGACTTCTAGTTCTAGTTCTATATTGCATACAGAAAGTAGAGGAAGAAAAAATGAAAGAGGACGTGGTCGAGGCAGATCAAAGTCCAGAAAAAGAGGACAGTCAAAAACCAGAAAAAACATTGAATGCTGGAATTGCAAAGAAAAAGGTCACTTTAGAAGCCAATGCCCAAAACCACAAGCTGAAAAGAAAGAAGTAAATAATGTATCCTCTGAAGAATCAGGAGATTTTCTCATATGTTGTGTTGAGAATTCAGCAGAATCCTGGATTATGGATTCAGGTGCTTCTTTCCATGCCGTCTCATGCCCAGATATGGTCAAGAACCTACAAACAGGTGCTCTTGGCAAAGTTCGTTTGACCGATGATCAAGTGCTTGATATTACGGGTATCGGAGACGTACATTTGAAGACCTCCTTAGGAACCACATGGACATTAAAAGATGTCAGGGTTATTCCAAACTTAAGGAGAAAGTTGATTTCAGTTGGTAAGTTGGATGATGAAGGGTTTGATGTTCACTTTGGGGGTGGACAATGGAAAGTGATCAAAGGCAACTTGGTGATTGCCAAAGGAAAGAAGAAAGGCACTTTATACATGGTAGAAATACATGGTGATGGTGTTCATGCCGTAACCACAAATCCGAGTCCATCTAATTTATGGCACCAACGACTCGGACACATGAGCAATAAGGGATTGAAGATGTTGGCTCAGAAAGGGAAGTTTCCAGACTTGAAGAAAGTTGAAACAGAATTCTGTGAATCCTGTGTTCTAGGAAAACAAAAGCGGGTTACTTTTGTAAAGACGGGGAAGACACCGAAAGCTCAGAAGTTGGAGCTTGTTCACTCGGATGTATTTGGACCAACACCAGTTTCATCTCTAGGAGGCAAAAACTACTATGTAACCTTTATTGATGATTCAACACGCAAGGTATGGGTCTATTTTCTTAAAAATAAATCTGATGTATTTGATACTTTTAAGATATAGAAATCTGCTGTTGAAAATGAAACTGATTTGAAGGTAAAATGCCTGAAGTCGGATAATGGTGGTGAATACATAAGCAAGGAGTTTGTTGACTATTGTGCCAAGCAAGGGATAAAGATGATCAAGACAGTCCCAGGAACCCCTCAGCAGAATGGTGTAGCTGAGAGAATGAATAGAACTCTGAATGAAAGGGCTAGAAGCATGAGGTTGAATGATGGTTTACCAAAGACATTATGGGCCGATGCAGTTAACACTGCAGCCTACTTGATTAACCGTTCACCGTGTGTTCCCTTGGATTTTAAATTGTCGGAAGAAATGTGGCAAGAGAAGGAAGTAAGTCTCAAACACCTAAAAGTCTTTGGTTGTAGTGCTTACAGTTTGTTAAAAGATGGTGACAGAGATAAACTTGATTCAAAGACCAAGAAGTGCACATTCATTGGTTATGGGACGAAATGGGTTACAGGCTTTGGGATAGTGAAAGCAGAAAGATAATCCGAAGCAAGAATGTCACCTTTAACGAAGCTGAGTTATATAAAGACAGAAACAACAAAAGTCCAGAAGTTCAGAAAGAGTATGTTGAGTTTGAAGGTGTTGGAAAGAAGAAAGAAGCTCCAGTCGAAATCCCTGAATCTGGGGATGATTCAACTGACAGTGGGAGCTCAGGGGATAATTCCAGTAATGATTCTGAAGATGAAGAAACTAGTCCTCCAACTCCAGAATCCCCAGTCACACCTCAAGTTCAACCAAGAAGATCTTCGAGAGTCATCAGACCACCACAAAGATACTCACCATCTGTCAACTACATTCTTTTGACAGAAAATGGTGAACCCCAATGTTACTCTGAAGCTAAGAGGTTAAAAGATTCATTGCAGTGGGAGCTAGCAATGAAAGATGAAATGAAGTCGCTTGAGAAGAACAAGACCTGGCTTCTAACGAAGCTTCCATCCGGGAAGAAGGCTCTTCAAAACAAATGGGTTTTCAGGGTCAAGGACAAACATGATTGTACCAAACGGTACAAAGCAAGATTAGTAGTCAAGGGATTTCAACAGAAAGAGGGAATCGATTTCAATGAAATATTCTCTCCAGTAGTGAAGATGACCACTATCAGACTTGTTCTCAGTATTGTAGCAGCAGAAGGTTTGCATCTAGAGCAGCTAGATGTCAAGACAGCTTTTCTATATGGTGATCTAGATGAAGAGATTTACATGACACAACCAGAGGGTTTTCAGATTAAAGACAAAGAAAACTTGGTGTGTAAATTGAAGAAGAGCTTGTATGGTCTGAAACAAGCACCCAGACAATGGTATTTGAAGTTTGATAACTACATGAGAAGAGCTGGTTACAAGAGATGTGACAATAACCATTGTTGTTACATCAAGAAGTTTAAGGGTTCTTATATCATTCTACTACTCTATGTAGATGATATGTTGATTGCAGGCTCAGACATGACAGAGATCAAGAAGTTAAAGAAGCAAATGTCTGAAGAATTCGAGATGAAAGACTTGGGAGCTGCAAACCAAAAACTTGGGATGAGTATTTTCAGAAACAAAGAAGATAGCTCTTTGACACTCTCTCAAGAGAAATATATTGAGAAAGTATTAGAGAAATTCAGCCTTAAAGATGCCAAGATCAGAAGCACGCCTTTGGGAAATCACTTTAAGCTTTCTAAAGTTCAGTCACCCAAATCAGATGAAGACAAGAAAGAAATGGCTAAAGTACCTTATGCATCTGCAGTTGGTAGTCTCATGTATGCAATGGTATGCACGAGACCAGATATTGCACATGCAGTGGGAGTTGTTAGTCGGTTTATGTCCAATCCAGGGAGAGAACATTGGGAAGCAGTTAAATGGCTGCTAAGATATTTGAAGGGGACTTCAAAAGTGGCATTGCATTTTAAAGGGAAAGATGTCATTCTGAAGGGTTTTGCAGATGCAGACCTTGGTGGTTGCAAAGACTCATACAAAAGCACTACCGGATATGTCTTTACAGTGGGAGGCACTGCAGTGAGTTGGATGTCTAAACTCCAGAAAAGTGTTGCCCTTTCAACCACAGAAGCAGAATATATGGCAGTTGCTGAAGCAAGCAAAGAGCTTATATGGTTGAAGAACTTTCTCGAAGAACTTGGCAAGGAACAAGTTGATTGTGCACTGTTTTGTGATAATCAAAGTGCAATACACCTTGCAAAGAATCCTGTCTTCCATTCGAAGACAAAGCACATACAGCTGAGATATCACTTCATCAGAGAAAGAATTAATGATGGTACTCTGAAGTTGAAGAAGATCAAAGGAACTGAAAATCCAGCTGATATGTTGACTAAGGTTGTTACCTTAGAGAAGTAGAAGCTCTGCATAGCTTCAACTAGCCTTCAGGTAAATTGAAGAGAAGGCCAGGGTAACTAGGAAAGAGCTAAGATCAAAAGTATTTTTTGGAATGCACAGTTGAAGCACAGGTGAAGATTGTTCCGTGGCTTCAAGTGAGAGATTAAGAAATATTGCAAAACTTGGATGGCAGAGAACGACTAAATTGTTCAAACCTTCAAGTGGGAGATTGTTAGTCTAATATGAAGGCTTTGACAATTATAATCAAAGTTTGGTGAGAAGTTTATTCAAAATTGGAAGGTTCATTTGTTATTTTATTCATGTGGGTGGTTAAGGAATTGGCTATAAATAGCCTTCATCTCTCACAATCAAAATGTACCACACAACACAAAAACACAGAGCAATAAAACATTACTAGTTATCCGCCGTGGACGTAGGTCATTTTTGGACCGAACCACGTTAAATTCTTGTGTTCTTAATTTGTGAGCTGAGTGTGTGAGTTTAGTGTTCGTATGCTAAGTGTCTCGATCCTAACAGAGCCAAGGTGGTGGAGTTGGCAAGCTTTGGCGAGGAGCTTGGCGAGATTTGACGAGGGGGGTTTGGCGAGCTGCTCCCCCAGCCTAACAAGCTTGGGTGCGTCGATTTTGTCGGTATGATTTAAACGTTTTGGGCGCATTGGCTCAAGATTTGAGATGGTTTTGGAGCTCATGTAGCTGAAACTGTTAACTGATTTTTTTTCTTGTTTCGAGTTTCGAGCCATGCAGTTTTGGTTCCCAAACACACCAATTTACTTATCCGAGGTGGATTGTGTACTTTTTATATGCTATGCTAAGCTTGGAACTATTTTTTTTTTTTTTTTGAACGGCACTTGGAGTTGGAACTATCTAAACATCAAATTATTTGATCGGATTTGAACTTAGGTTTCTATAATTTAACAGAAGAAATATACATGTATGTAAATCAATATGCACATTGCACAAAGAAGTATATATCTTAAATGTGTATTACAGTTGATAGCTATATGAAGCGTATGTTGTGATTAAGAAGTCGATATTTTTATTGGTTGTTTGTTAAAATACATGCATATTATTACTATTTTTTTCCTGCAACAAAAAAATGTTGTTATTTAGAAGTCGTGCATTGTAAATATAGTAGGGATTTTAAAAATATTGCTTGGTGAAGGTGGGGTTAGTTAGATAGTATATGGTTAGAAGTTTGAAATTTAAGGAACATGTGTAACGTAAAAAAGCAAAGTCAATAACTAAAGGCGACATTTTTGTCTTAGCCCACATCTTACACAACGACTGGCATACTCACTTTGTTCTGTTCTTCAATTATAATTTTTTCGTCCCAAACAGAAATTTGAAATCTTAATCTATAATTGGGTCTTTTAAACATTTTACATGCACGTGGTAATCTATTATAGTCTTTGTATACAGACCATTATTCTTTATTGTTTCTAACTTGGGTAGTCACGTGTTTAACATTTTATGATTACATTTATGGAATCTAAATAAAGTAATATTTGTAATGAAATTTTATTAAATTTTATCATGAAAAGTAAACATGGCAAATAAAAATACTAATTAAATCAAAAAGTTTATTTAAAATATTATTCGAAACTTTTCCAGCTTAACGCCTTAACCCATTCTCTTGTCCTAGGAGGAGGATATATAACAAATCACTAATAATATAATAAATGAAACTTACCCGAGTTATTTTTTTTTCTGGAAGGCGGATAAAAGAATTTACGGATTGAAATTTTGAAGGGGAAGTGGTTTCCACACAAACAATTTTTCTCCATTATTTAACAATTTAAAATTTTTCTTATACTAATATACAACATTCATTGTTGTGTATGAATAAAAGTTGTTGTAGGGATTTATTCTTGAAAAATGCAACATTTCCGATTATAAGTGGGTTAATAGGTTGCTTTTGGAGTATGTGTGAAAAAGTTAGAAAAAAGGATTATCACTAAAACACCATTGAAAGATGAAACTTGTGAAAATGCCTTCAGATATTTGAAATTAATTTTACGAGTGATCTCTCTGTCTCTCTCTCTCTCTCATGGTTTGTTTAATTGATTCAGAAATCATCATGAAGTTCTCTCGATGTGAACTAAACTCGCAAGCATTTAGGCGATGATATAGTGAACATAGCTATATGATTCTTTATACCAATGATTTTCTTCAAGATAAATGTATCTTCGGATATCAATTCCCAAATAAAGTAGTACATGATCTTGATATGCTTCGTCTTGCTATGAAACACTGAATTTTTTATATGGTGCACAATACTCTGGTTATCATAATACAACACACAATCCTCCTGATATAAGTTTGTTTTGATAGGAAGTTCTTTAACCATATTAGCTCCTTACTAGCTTCTGTCAGAGTCATATACTCGGTTGTTGTTTGTTTTTGAAGATGTAAAATGCCTGCAGTTTGTGGACCACATCAAATAAGAGGTAGACTAAACATATGTAGTTTGCAAGATTTTTTTGTTTTTTAAAGCCTGTATACTACTAAAATAAACTGAAAGTTAAATAAAACTTTGTAATTTTCTTTTCTAGTTAAAAATCTTTTAACGAAACATGAGTCGTTTTTCTAAAAAAAACAATATGTCAACAACAATGATAACGATACCTCAATCTCATAATAATAATATAAAACGGTTTCTTGTAAATCACAATCAACATAAGAAAGTAGAAAAAAAACACAAGCCCACATACTGAAGATTATTTCATCAATATTGTTAATACATGTTTTCTTATAATAATTGCATACATTTTTTGAGTAATTATTAGTTATTTTATATTTACAAGCTTCTTATTTATATTGATGTAATAATTATAAAAAACAAAACAAAATAAAACAGTAAAACAAAAAAACAAAAAATTGTATTTTTTTTCCTAGAAGACGTCTGCGAGAAACGTCTTCCTGCGACATTGGTCTGTATCTTCTTGGAGAAGATGGCGTGTAGACGTTTTGACATCTGTAGTCTTCTAAAAAACAAATAGTCTACTAACTAAATGTCTTCCCGCCCGTAGACATAAGTGCTTAGAAGTGCTTCTAAACCAAAAACAAACACCCACTCGGTCTTAGTGGTTGAAAGAGCAACATTCTTATGTAGTCTTGACATCCAACCGATTATGATTCCCCCATTGTGAATAGATACCATGTAGTGTGTTTCCCTAAATCCACACAACCCCTCGGGTCTGTATCGGTGAAACCTTCAAGAACAACTTTCTACCTTTGAAAAGAAGTACATTTCAAGTAGCCAAGCAGCCACTTGACTCATTCCCAATGCTCCTTACCGAGATTGGACATAAATCTACCGACTACTCTCACTGCATGAGCAATGTCTAATCTGGTACACATCATTGTGTACATCAAGCTACCTACTGTGGATGTGTAGCAGATCTTAACCATTTCTGTCTTATCTTCTACTGTCTTTGGAGATTGCTTATTTGAGAGTTTTAGATGACTCTCGAGCTGTGTACTTCTGACATTAACATCTGCCATATTAAACTTCTTTAAAACCTTACGGATGTACTTCTCCTAGAAAAGCTTTAAAACTCCTGAAGTTCTATCTCTGACTATGCTTATGCTCATAATCTCCTTAGCTGCGCCTAGCTCCTTCATCTCGAACTCTCTGGCCAACAACTTCTTCAACCTGTTGATCTCTTGTATGTCAGACCATGCCACCAACATATCATCAACATATAGTAGGAGGATGATGCATGAGTACTTGAATTCCTTCTAGTAATAACAGTGATCACTTTCACTCCTGTTGTAGCCATTCCTCCTCATGATGCTATCAGACTTTAAGTACCACTGCCATGGAGCTTGTTTCAATCCATATTGACTTTTCTTCAACTTGCACACTAGGTTTTCCTTCCCAACAACTTAAAAACCTTCTAGTTGTTTCATGTAGATTTCTTCATAAATTCCACCATGCAAGAATACTATCTTCACATCAAGTTGTTCAAGATATAAATCTTTTGAAGCCATAATACTAAGGACCATTTTATGGTTATCTTCACAACTGGAGAGAATATTTCATTGTAATTGATCCCCTAATTCTGTTAGAACCTCTTCACCACCAATATGACATTGTATCTCTTGCTTCCATCAACTTCATCATAACCCTGAATATCTACATGTTGGTTAATATGTTATTCGTTGCTAGTAACTTAACAATAAACCAAATCTTGTTTTTGTCAAGTGAGTGTAACTCACCTTCACAAACTTCTTCCACTATATGGAATCTTTCATCCTCAAAGATTCTGGATAAGTTTCTGGTTTCTTATTTTCTGTAAGCAGCAAATAATTTACTAATGTTGGGTATCGTACTGAAGGCTTTCTCTATCTCTCGAGTGGATATTCGAAGTATACCATCTGCTACAGCTTCAGTACCTTCAGAATCGTCTTCTGCGGAATCACTAATGAAGGCTTTGCTACCTTTGAATTCACTCTTACTCACTCTGGTGTCACCACATGTTTCTATGCTCCCACTGCCTTTGGATTCTCTACTGTATCGAAAGACTTTGCAAGGTCTTCGTCTAGAAAATCAACCTCCACTTGCTTTTCATCTTTGGGTCTTCTGCTTTACTTAGAAGTATCCCAAAAGTGGTACCCCATGTTATCCAATTTGTACCCAATAAATAAGCACTTCTTCGCCTTTGCGTTTAACTTTTTCTTTAGTTGTTCTTAACATTGACATACAAAATGTATCCAAGAACTCTCAAGTGTCTAAGGGATATCTCTTGACATAGCCATTTCTCTTCTGGAATCGTGAACCCTATAGGGACTGAGAGTCCTCTGTTGATTAGATATGTTGTAGTATTGGCAGCGTTTATCCAAAACATCTTCGACAGTTCTATATGTAATCTCATGCTCTTTTCCCTCTTATTTAGATATTAGTTCATCCACTCTGGCCACCATTCTGCTGAGGTGTCTCTGGAATAGTCTTCAACATACATATTCAATGCTTAACACAATAATCAACAAACTTATGACTACTATATTCATCCCTATTAGTTGACTTTAGGCATTTGACATTAAGGTTCATCTAATTCTTTATAGTAGTCTCCACTTCTTGATGGTAGTGAATCCTTTTTTCTTCAGAAAATAAACTCATACATTTATCATGGAATCATCTATAAAAATAATGTATTATCTCAAACCCCCTGTTAAAAAAAAGTCTGCCCAAAACATCTGAATGAACAAGTTCTAGCTTCTCTACTTTCGAAAATTTCCCACCTTAGAAAGGTAATTTTCTTCTATTTGTCGAGAATTCAGGGTTCACAAAATTCTAAAATGGTACTCGTTAGATTCAGAATCTTACACCTAGATGTCAACATCTTCCTTTCCTTCTCACTCATGTCTCTGGGTCTCTGATTCCACTATTGTAACACCCCATTTTTCGGTACGTTGTAATTACGAATAATAATAATACTAATAATAAGAATAATGATAATAATAGAATAATAATAATAATAATAATAATAATCCTAAATTAATAATTATAAGTTGAAAGGGGGTTAAGTGTCATTTATGATACTTGCTTTATTGGGAAATTTGGTTTTAGGGTGAATAATAATTAATGTGACAATCTCAAGGAACTAAAGTTGCCAAATGGCCAAAGATGCATCAATTATCTTTTATTATTATCTTTGACCTAGCTAGATCTGCTGAAGCCCTAACGATGACCACCATGATGACGGATTTTGATGTTTCTGATGGTAGTGGTAGGTAGTATCTCATACAACAACGACGAGGTTGGCAAATCTACGTGGGTGGGTCGGTTAGGTATGTCAGTGGGTGACAGTTCTTTGCCTTTCTTCTCCATACAACTTTGACAGTATTAGTTGTTAGTGGTTAATGGTTAGTGGTTAGTCGTGAATTGGTAGCGGTAGTGATGATGGTGGCAATTGGCATCTCTCATTTTGATCTTAGTTAGGGTTATCCTTCACATTTGTAATTTTTCTTTGATTTGTAAGCCAGGATTAAGAATGGCAACGGGTCAGGCGAGGCAAGGAATCCAACTCGAATAAGTTTCGGGTTTCAGATTGGGGCATTCGATCGGGTTTCGGATATCTTATCAGGTTTACCAACCATCTTAATAACATAAACCTACTATAATAAAAGGTAATGTAACTTACATATACCATTACAATCGTATTTGTTGGACACATATAACACATTTTACAAGGAACGTGATTTTTATGATATATAAATCTTTAAAAAAATCGTAACGAATGTTTTATTCATTCACGTTATATATATATATATATATATATATATATATATATATATATATATATATATATATATATATATATATATATATATATATATATATATATATATATATATATATATATATATATATATATATATATAGGGTTGGGTTCAATATAGAACCAAAAAACACCACCTAACTATAGAACCATATTCCTAGCCGTAACATTAGAATATACTCAAAAGGGTATGATCGTAAAAAAATATAACAACCAAACTGTAAGATTAGAATATACTCAAAAGGGTATGATCGTAAAAAAATATAACAACCAAATGAAATCTCTAGAATATAGGAGTATAAAATGTTATGTGATTTAAATTTCACTGTCGAAACATATGTTCATCTATGAACGTATGTTCATAAATGAACAATATTCATATATAAAGACATATATGCAGAGAGAAAATATGTTTATAAATGAACACCATATGTTCATTCATGAACATATGTTCATATATGAACATATGTTCATTCATGAACATATCATCACAACATGAACTTATTTATTTCATGATTATTTATGAACATATATGTTCATTGATGAACATAGATTTCCAAGGTTGTTTCAATCAAATGATTAATTTTCATGTTTTTATATATGAATGTTGTTCATTTATGAACATATGTTCATAAATGAACAAATGTTTATAGATGAACATATGTTAGATGAACAAATGTTCATAGATGAACATATGTTCATAGATGAACATAAGTTTGTTAATGTTTATGTTGTTGACCAACTTGATACTTGAATGTTTTTGTAACTTAAAAAATGTTTGGATGATTGCTTGAGATTTCTTGTACCTATTCATACTTAACTGTTTGTTGGTCTTCTAAGTTATTAATAAACAAGGTTTATATGTATTGCTGTATTGAATATACTACATCTTATGTGTCGAATACAATTTAAGAGAAGTTGAGAGAATGTAAGAAGTTCATGAAGGCCAAAGTTCAGCCATGAACTTCGGTGGTCCTCACAGAAGATTGGATGTAGAAGTTTGTTAAGTCAAAGTGAAGACAAGCCTCTGCCTTGAGCCGAAGTTCAGTCTTGAACTTCGGCCTTAAAGAATCAAGACAACCTATCTACCATCCGAAGATTGAACAATCTTGCCTCTGCCTCAACAACACATAAGATCATCAAGTTTACAAAGACTCACAGAAGTTCTTCATTGCAACACACCAACACCGAAGTTCACTCTTGAACTTCGATATCTCCAAGAAGTCAAGTTAACTTAAGATAAGACAAAAGATGCAGATAAGACGAAAGATAAGTAGAACGAATTACAGAGTATAGCTAGGCTAGTTATAGGCTTGTTCCCTTAGAAGTTTGGCGCTTGTACTGATAAGTATTATTATATTCAAGCATAGGCCAGCCTAGTCTGACTTTGTACTTTTATATCAATAGAACAATCTTGCTTGACTAAAGAGGACCGGTCTGTAACCTCTTCAGTCCGTAGGTTCTTACCTCATGGTATCTTCCCTTGCACTATAAAAGGGATATCATCATTTCACATGATATAAAGATCTTCATTCCATCAAATACTTTTATCCTTTCATGTTCTTACTTTAAGTGTATTTAATTCCTGCATTTAATCTTCAAGTCTTTACATTTTCGCATTATATCTTGTTTGTACTTAAATTATTGTTGAGCAAAACGATCTTTCAAAGCTTATCTTTATACTCCAAACTTTGCATTTCCAACAAAGTTCATAGATGAACATATGTCTCAACAGTGAAATTAATAAAATCACGTAACATTTGATGCTCCTATATCTAGAAGAATATATTTTCCATTTCTTAATGCCTTCCGATGTGGTGTGAGCCTTACTGCGGGCTCTCACTTTTCTTGAGGGGTACACTGCCTCCTTAGTGAAGGGTGCTCTCACTTTTCTCCCCGCAGAGGGAGATGGCGTCGCGTGAGCTGCTTAATCTCAAAGCATGTGAGTTGTACATTAAGCTTAATTAATTGTACCAAAACCAATGGGAAGTGAGAAGTAACCATTTCCAAGGGTGAGGGGAAGAGCGAGATGTGCTTACTAGATGCTGATGTGGCAAGGAAAAGTGAGAGCTGGTGAGAGCCCACATCGGAAGCTCACACCAGAAGGCCTAAGGTATCAGCCAGCTTCCTAAACCACTTTCACTAATTTCTCTTTTTCCTTTTTCTTCTCACCAGCTAAACTCTTCACTGTTACATCCCTAGTGTACTACTGCCGACCACCATCTTCTTTTTATTTTCTACTCCATGACTATCGTACCAACCCCTCCATATAAGGTTTTCAATATCGGAAATATTAAATCCCATATTCCCTTGATTCTCAACCTTGATCGGCTTCATTAAAACTCATGGCAAGAGCTCTTCTCAACTCATTGTGAAGCGTATGATGCCCCTGATCATATAGACTCCACCAATGATGCACCGAATGCCACACCCACCACTTGTGATTGGAAAAGGTTGATGTTGTGGTTAAAACGTGGATCTATTCCACTCTCTCACAACTCGTGCTCAATATGGCACTCAAAACGGACTCTAGTGCTCTACAAGTTTGGGTTAACATGGAAAAACTTTTCTAAGACAGCAAGGAATCGAGATTGATGCAACTTGACAACGAGTTACTCAACATAAGCATGGGTGATCTTTTGGTCACTGCTTATTGTTCAAAGATTCAAAACCTAACCGCCCTACTTGAAAACCTCGATGCCGACTCTAAGGTGAAAGACAAACATCTCGTTAACTACACGATTAACAGATTATCATCCCTTTCGAGTACATCTCCACCATCATCCGCTATAGCAAACTCATACGATCGTTTCAATAAACTCGATCTATGTTATTTCTTGAGGAAAATCTATTGGAAATTAGAGAGAAACACTCACACACAATAAACTAAAATTAACACACGAGAAGTAAAGAATTTAATTGGGGAATCGCTTATTATTTTCATTCATTCGGTGGGTTTAAATACAAGTGAAACCAGACAAACAGATCCTCAAAACAATGATGTAAAGAAAAATAGACAGGAAGAATAAAGGTCCACAAAACAAGGAAGAATAAAGGTCCTCAAAAACAGGAAGAATATTTAAAAGAATATTAAAAAAAACATCGAGCTCCTTTACTCCCCCTCAAGCTGGAGCATGTAGATCACGAATGCCCAGCTTGGCAAGCAAAGTCTTTAAACGATCAGCACCCAAAGCCTTGGTGAAAATATCAGCTATCTGTAGTGTAGTGTGAACACAGATAGGTTGAATCTCTTTAGTTTCAACACGTTCACGAACGAAATAACAATCCATCTCAACATGCTTGGTACGTTCATGGAAAACGGGGTTGTTGGCGATGTGTCTAGCTGCTTGGTTATCACACAGTAGTGGCGTTGACTTGGTTTGAGGTGCCTGCAAGATTTTTAAGAGCCAACGAATCCACAAGATTTCACTAACTGTAACAGCCATAGCCCGATACTCTGCCTCAGCGGAGGACCGTGAAACTACCGTTTGCTTCTTCGTTTTCCATGAAATGGGTGTACCCCCAAGCAGTAGTAAATAACCAGTTCTTGAACGTCTAGTGTAGGCACATCCCAACCAATCGGAGTCACAATATGCTTGAAGATCTAGACCACCGTCTTTAGCTAATAGGATACCTTGTCCTGGCGTTGTCTTAAGGTATCTAAGGACCCGATAAGCAGCATCCATGTGTGGTTCTCGTGGATCTTCAACAAACTGACTGAGCATATTGACACTATATGCTATGTCGGGTCTGGTGGCTTGAAGATAGAGCAATCTTCCAACCAATCTTCGATATCGGCTGGCATCTACCTTGGGGCTGTTGGAGCAACTATCCAACTGCAGATTTTGTTCCATTGGAAACTTGCTAGGACGACAGCCCTCCATGCCACTATCCTGCAAAATATCCAATGTGTATTTTCGTTAGCTTAAAACTAACCCTTCTGCAGTTCTAGCCACCTCAATACCAAGAAAATACTTCAAGGTGCCTAAGTCTTTAATGCTAAACTGTTGGTCAAGCTGTTGTTTAGTATGTTCTATTTTGGATAAATCATTACCTGCTATAATTACATCATCTACGTAAATTAGAGCAGTAACAAAAACACCGCCTCTATTAAAGATGAAGAGATAAGCATCAACATGTGATTGTACAAAACCCATGCGTGTCAAGGACATGGTGAATTTCTGATACCAATTGCGTGAGGCTTGTCGAAGACCATAGAGTGATTTGCGTAAACGACATACTCGTGTGTCTCCTTCTTTAGAAAAACCTTCAGGAAGCTTCATGTATACCTCCTCATGCAAGTCGCCATGGAGGAATGCATTATTCACGTCAAGCTGATGAATAATCCAATCTTTCTTTGTAGCAACCGCAAGAAGAGTACGCACAGTTACCAATTTGGCAACCGGTGCAAATGTATCATGAAAATCCACTCCCTCCATTTGTGTAAAACCCTTTGCCACGAGCCTTGCCTTGTAACGCTCAACTTCACCACTTGGCTTGTACTTCACCTTATACACCCATTTAGAGCCAATAGCTCGTTTCCCAGCCGGTAAATCTTCGAGTGTCCATGTGCCATTGTCTTCAAGGGCCTTGATCTCCTTTTTCATTGCTTCGCGCCATTTTTCATTCTTGGCAGCTTGTTTGTAATATTTTGGTTCGTCATTCTCTTGGAGTGCAGTTAAGAAGGCTTGGTGATTCGTAGAAAAATTTGCATAAGCCACATAATTTGAGATAGGATGGTATGTTGAAGTGTGAGTAGGAAGGGAATTGTCGATGGAGGGAGGTAAGGTCACATGAAAATCTCGCAAATTTTTAGGAGCAAAACGTACCCGTTTTTCTTTTTGTTCTTCCTCTCGCAGATCATTTTCTTGTGATTCAATAAATTCTTCACCACCACCGTTATCATGATATCGAATCTCAGGAGTTTCATCAACAGTGGGTTGGTTGCTGGGTAGCGAGCCAGCGTTGGTAGCAGTATACTCGACTATATCGTCAATGATGAAGGGATCAGCAGACAAGTCAGTGTCAGAGTCGCTTGACTCATCATGATAAGGAAAGACGTCTTCAACAAATTTGGTGTCTCGTGACACAACAATTTTCTTGCTCTCGAGGTCATACACTCGATATCCTTTCTTCCCTTGAGGATAACCAAGAAAAATGCCACGCCTCCCCCTTACTTCAAACTTATCTCCCTTGGTGTCAGTATTGCGAGTATAAACTAAGCAGCCGAAAACTTTCATATGACTATAATCTGGTTGTTGTTTAAACAAGATTTCAAACGGGGTTTTGTAATTAATAACCTTGGAAGGTAACCTATTTATGATGTATGTGGCTGTTAAAATGCACTCCCCCCAAAATCGAATTGGTAACTTTGCTTCAAATCTCAATGATCTAGCCATCTCAAGTAGATGGCGATGTTTCCTTTCCACTACCCCGTTTTGCTGTGGGGTTTTTACGCAAGATGTCTCCAACACAATGCCTTGTGTGGCATAAAAATCTCGCATTTCGGTGGACACAAACTCCCCTCCGTTATCACTTCTTATACGTTTAATGGCCTTGTTAAATTGTGTTTTTACCATAGAGCAAAAATCCACCAAATAAGTACTCGCTTCATGCTTGTGTTTAAGAAGAAACACCCATACTGCCCTACTGTAATCATCCACAACAGTCAAGAAATAACGTGCTCCTGTGAAGGAAGGTGTCTGATACCCACCCCATATGTCACAATGAATTAAATCAAAACATTCAACGGTTTTTATTGATGAAGTAGGAAATGGCAGCCTAGTGAGCTTTGCCTTTGCACACGAATCACACGCTTTATTCTTCAACTTATAACTAAAATTCTTCAAGAAAACAATTTGATGCAATTTAGATTCAGAAGCATGTCCTAGTCTTCTGTGCCATGCATTCACATCCGGTCCTGCTGACATAGCCTTCCTCGTACCTACTTCTGAATCCATCCGGTACAGCCCTCTTCGTCTCTCACCCACACCAATCAAGGTCTTCGTTTCTAAGTCCTGTGCAGCCCAAAAATCGGGAAAGAAAGTCACAGCACAATTCAAATCGTCTGTTAATCGTCCCACTGACAGCAAATTACACTCAAAATCCGGAATATATAACACATTTTTCACATTCATGCCATTAGATAACGTGCAAGTTCCTTTTCCTTTGACAGGAATTGAGTCACCAGTAGGTATTTTGACCGGTTCCTCGTGTTTAAAAACAACCTTATTGTTAAGCAATGTAACATCATGTGTCATATGTTCTGTGGCACCGGTATCTACTATCCAAGATCTAGAATTCTTACCAGCCATGTTGGCGCATGTATCATCTTTGACCTTGCTGTTTTCGATTGAGAGATGTTTTATGAGCATTTGGTATTGCTCATTTGACAAGCCCGGGACAGGACATCCACCTGCTTCTGCCATTGATGCCCTAGGCTTGACTCCATCCTTCTTTCCTTTATTCCCAGGCCACCATTCTGGGTAGCCAATTCTTTTAAAACACCCCTCTCTGTTATGCCCACTTTTTCCACAATAAGTGCACTGTTCAACTTCCTGGTTATCGTTGCGCTTCACCTCCTTTGCAGTGATTTTGTTGCGTTGTGTCTCAGGCAGTCTTTGCTTGCTGGGTGTGAATACCTGAAACGCAGCTGCTTCTTGAGTGGTTCTTCTCGTGGCTGAGATGACTCTTTGTTGCTCATCCTCAGCTACTAGGTGGTATGCATTGCTAAGAACCGGTGTGGGTTTCGTACCAAGAATCTGAGTTTTAATGGTGGAGAACGAAGAGTCAAGCCCCATCAGAAACTCATACAGCCGCTCCTTGTCTTTCGCTTCATTCAGTCTCTTGCCTATGTTGCACTCGCACTTCCCACATGTGCAAGCTGGTGTGGGTGAGACTGATTGTATCTCATCCCATGAACCACGTATTTTGGAGTAATAGGCTGAGACGGAATCACCTTCTTGTTGGGTGGATGTGAGAGTTCTTTTCAGTTCATATGCACGTGGAGCACTTTCCTTCCCAAACCTTTCCTCAAGGTCCGTCCAGATTTCGGCAGCTGTTCGTGCATATTTCACACTTGATCTTATGTTTTTCTCCATGGCTGTAGTGAGCCATCCCTTTATCATCGCGTCGCAGCGCATCCACATCATGTACTCATTCGTGGCTTCATCTTCAGGTGCCTTTATCATCCCGTTGACAAAACCCATTTTGTTCTTAGCATACAAGGAGTTTTTCATCTCCTGCGACCAGTCACAGTAGTTATTGTCTGTCAAGATTTCATTCACTTGCATCTGTCTAGGCTGATCAGATGCATGCAGATAGTAGGGTGAATTGGAATCAATAGTGGTGGAGCTTCCTTCATCGTTTGGCTTTTTGCCGGAATCTCCAGTTCCACTGTCTCCCATATTGCACCGAGAGATTATTTCCAGGAACCTTTAAACCCTCTCTGATACCATAAAGAATTTAATTGGGGAATCGCTTATTATTTTCATTCATTCGGTGGGTTTAAATACAAGTGAAACCAGACAAACAGATCCTCAAAACAATGATGTAAAGAAAAATAGACAGGAAGAATAAAGGTCCACAAAACAAGGAAGAATAAAGGTCCTCAAAAACAGGAAGAATATTTAAAAGAATATTAAAAAAAACATCGAGCTCCTTTAAGAAGAAACTTGCAGCAAAACGTTTCTGATGGCTGCTGCCAAAGAAAGAACCAACTCACCAAAAAGACTACATTTTGCAATACTTCTAGTTGAATTAAAACAACTAGTACAATACTTATAATACGAATGCAAGACTAACTATTGTTTGACTCCATCACTCCATTACTTCCTAAAATCATGCAAACAAGCCACTAATTCTAACGGAACCATGGAATACGGAAACAAGGTGGAAACAAACACCTTAAAAATGTAACAAACTAAAAGTGGATTTAATCCATCCACGTTGCCAATAATTTGGTAAATTGCAAGACTTTATTTTCAATCATAGGCACCTATGGTGTGTTGTACTTCATGCATAGATGTGTTGTACTTCAATTAGTGGATTACCGACCCGTGACCCGTCCGCTATCGAACCGTGACCTGATAAATAAACGATTAATCCAACAACATCCTCTCACGGTTGTCAGTAACCTGCCACCACCAACCCATGTCGATTACTAGTCATCTCCTTTCATTCTTCATCTGTGATGCTTCTCAGAATTCCCGTCGTTAAGACCATTGACAGCCAAATAATCACTGCTAACTGCCACCGCATAGCAGCTAGCCGATGACAACAACCACCAACGGTAATAGTACCAGCGCACAACAATAACTTTTCCAGCCGTATAGCTGGGTAATGGTGTCATCGGTCTAACAACAACAATTTTACTTCAAGCCGACTTCTCCTCAACAATTTGCTTAGCCCAGATCTCATTAAGGTGCATAAGCACCGGTTTGGTTTTTTCAAAATCGGTTTCGGTTAAAACTTAACCAGTTTTGGACGGTTTTTTAGAAATGAAATTTGGGAAAAATTTCTAAAAAACCGGTTTGTAGTTTTTTTAAAAACCTATTAAAAAATGGGTTAAAAAAACCGGTTTCATTCGGTTTTTAGAAAAACCAGTTATTTTTGTGCACCTCTAGATCTCATCAAGGATTACTTGGCCCACTTCCTACTCGATACCCTTCCCCAGCAGCAGCCCATGCTGTAGTGAACCCACCAGCACCATCCGGACAACCTACAAACAGCGAAATTCCCCCTTCGTGGGTCTGGTTTGGTACGGATCAGCAACTTACTGCTTTGCCACAAATGTTTAGCTCTATGTCTTTACAGAACGGGCGAGTAGATTATAGACATGGGTGCAACCGATCATGTAAATGCCAATGTAGGTATCCTCAATTCCATTTGCAATAATCATAATCATCGTCATATCCTAGTTAGAAACGGGTCCAAAATCCCTGTAACTATGACAGGACACGTCCCATTTCCGATAAAAAAAATTTATCGTCTTGTTTGAATCTATAATATGTCAAACTTGTATATATGATTATGCTTGAAGTTTTTAGTTCAGCCTACCTAGTTTGAGTGCTCGTGTGCAATCCTTGTACATATGCAACTCTAATGACCCCATATGTCATATGCAATCATAGATCTAAAATGGTTTGAATCTTATGAAACTATCATGTTTGCCGAATAGTTAAACTTTGTTGCTAACATATTTTTATAGGTATAACTTTTGAGTTTTGATCATTAATTAAACTTTCGGTATATGGCTGATATATAATCTTAGCATTTGAATGTTGTTTATTTGTTCTACGAGAGAAAACCTCAAAAGAGCAACGAAACAAATAAGAGTGGGAATAAATTTTCTAAAGTTTGGGAAATCAAGGAATAGAAGCTTAAAGGCATGTGCAACTATGCATATGTTTGATTAAGGTTAGGAGGTGCGTGTTAGTCGTTTTAATAAAAATCTTGTAAACTTTTAATATGTGATGTTTTATCTTATTTTTATGTTTTAAAAGTTTTTATTTTATTATTGTAACATACATTTTTGTTAATATAGGAAATGTGTACAATAAAAACTAAAAATGAATAAGGCATTTATGCTATCGAGTGTAAGCAAAATTGTTGAAAAGAAAATTTTAAGAGGTAAGAAATTAGAGAAAGTGAAAAATATAGAAACTAATCCAAGAAGGATGGAGCTCTTAAGGATAGAACCCATGAACTGGGGTTTAAAATGTCACAATCTATCCACCAAGGAAAATGAATTGTTGAAAAGAAAATTTTAAGAGATAAGAAATTGGAGAAAGATGTGAAAAATATAGTAACTAATCAAACAAGGATGGAACTCTTGAGGATAGAACCCATGAGCTGCGGTTTAAAATGTCACAATCTATCCACATTCCACCAAGGAGAATGAACTTATCTGTTTTACTGTTACCTATGAAATCTAAAATTATGTGTAATTTCTAATAAGATAAAAAAGCAGAACTTTCTAAATGTTCTTATAAAATAGATATAATAGATCATGTTCTCGTCTCACCACAAGCCCTTCTCTTTGACACCAGCATCTTGCCACTCCGGTATTTTTTTATTTATTAGTTTCGAATAAGTCTATTTAATGAGAACAATTTCTCAAACATTGTATCTACTACATGTCAAATTGTCAACGATTAAACAGTTTTCTATTATAATTAGTTTTTCTGTTATGTTAGTTGCAAGGGTAGTATAGTCATTTCTGTTAAAAGTTGTTAGAGGTTAGTTAGTTACAGTTAGTCTTTAGCTCTCAAGTTATTTTATGTATATATATGTAATCTAGTTCATTCAATGAAGGTTAATCACTTCATCAATTCTTAATCTCGATTATAACATGGTATCAGACTAAGGCTTCATCGATCCTCTCTTCCTTGTTCATCCATGGCTTCCCCTTCTACTCCTCTTGAAACCGATACTATACCAGCTTCCAGTCCTTATTAAATTCGGACTTCTGACAATCCGAACTCTGTTCTTGTATCCAATGTCTTTAATGGCGTCGGTTTCTCTTCATGGAAGCGTTCCATGGTTATTTCTCTATCGGCCAAAAACAAGTTAGACTTTGTCGACGGCACCATCACTGTTCCTCCAGTCACATCTCCTTCGTATTCAACCTGGTATCGTGCCAATTCCATGGTGATAAGTTGGATACTAAATTCCTTATCCAAAACCATCATTGATAGCGTCCTCTTTCTCTCTACCGCCAAGGAGATTTGGGACGCACTCCATCAACGCTTTGATCAGTCCGATGGACAAATCGACAAATACATCAAACTTTTTACGCTTTCTGATTCGATTGTTTCTAACGCATTTGATATTATTCATTCCAATGTTCGGACCTCACCCATCTCAAGTGTGAGATGCTTGCGTTATTATGTAATTTTCTTGGACCATTATTCACATTACCTTTGGGTTTACCCTCTCAGACAAAAATAAGATGTTTTCTCCAAATTTGTTGAATTCGCAAACTTAATCAAACACCATTTTACACCACAACTAAACCATTCCATTGTGACAACCAGGGGGAGTTAACAATAAATGATTCCATAAATACTTTTGCGAAAAATGGTATCAAAGTTCGTTTCTCATGCCATCACACCTCCCAACAAAATGGGAAATCCGAGCGTATACTCCGTACCATAAACAACATAAATTGAACCATCCTTTCCAAGCCCACATTCCACCCATATATTAGGTCGAATTCATTCACATGGCAGCTCATATTCTCAATATTGTACCATCATCATCAATCTAGCAAGAAACACCCCACTTTCGCTTACTCAAACAACATCCAACCTACACTAGGGATAAGCACAAATCTAGAACCGAACCTGAAAGAAATGCTGACATAACAAGACTAATTGAAGGAACCGAATTCCAAACTGATTGGGAAATATGTTATTGGTTCGGATTTAATCGGGTTCGAAGCTGAAAATAACCAAAAATGATAAGTTTTTAATGATTAAGACGCAACCGTATCTAGGGATGCTTTTTCAACTTCTTAGTTTGGTTCCTAGGCCCATATTACCCAGAGACCGATTGTACCGTACCTGAAACACCTAATACTTGAATAAGGGTTAAACTCATACCCTACGACCAAAACCGAACTACCCAATCAATCTTGAACCGAGTTCGATTATGGTTCTTGGTTTTTTATCATCACTAACCTACACACATCTTCGGGGTTTTTTTTGTCTTTGTTTCCCTCACATACAATATCTACATAAACTTTCTCCTTGCTTTAGTCTGTATATCTTCCGTGGCTACCCATCTAATCTTCGTGGGTACCAATGCTTTGACTTGTCCTCGTGAAAGTTCATCATCTCGGGTCATGTCACTTTTGACAAAAGCACCTTTCCTTTTCTCTTGGGTACACCAACTGAACCCCCCTCTTACACTTTTCTAGATGACAGTTCAAACACACCTTCTCCATTTCAGTTCTATCACCAAACTGTGACCATTATACCATCCATGACTCCTCCCACTCTAGAGTCATCTCCATCGCCAGTCTCACCCGACCACCCTTCTCCCTTGGCTCAGTCTGAGGAGCCTCGCTTTCATCCATCACCTTCGGTTCCTACTCTTATGGCCCCTACTCACCCGATGACCACCCATGTCGAGAACGGGATAGTCAAACCAATTCAGCATCTTAACCTTCACATTTCATTTGTGTCCCACATTCCCCAATCACACTTACAGGTTATTGAGGTTCCTAACTGGCCTCAGGCTATGTATGATGAGTATAATGCTCTAATTGCAAATGAGACTTGAACCTTAGAGCCCTGACCTCTTGGGTCAATATTGTTCCCTCTACGTGGCTTTTTCATCACAAATTCCATGCAGGTGGCTCTCTCTTTCTCTAGCCAATGGTCGTGGTCAGCAGCATCAGATAGACTACGACGGGACCATCAATATGGGAAATAAGAAACCATAAGATAGAATATATTCTTTATGTGATAAATGGTTAGTATTACAAATCTCTTTTAATCATAGATACATTTTTGTGCATGAGTTTCATTCGACTTTCTATCATTTATTATGTAGTTCACAATATTTTTTTCACCTCCATATGTAAAATTTGTTTGTTTCAACCAATATCTTTATACATACCTACTCCTTATGTTTCCAATAAAAGCATTAATCCTCTTAAGGGGGATATTGTAAATTAGCTGATGTTGGATGTGCTTTGGTTTTCTTATGGTTGGTTTCTTTTTGGTTCAAGCTACAGCCTACTTGGATTTGTCAATACACGGTTACATCCCCCGTAATGATATTTGATTCGCTAAAGCTTAATTCTGGACAGTTTTGCCCTTGCTACAAGGTTGGTGGTTGAGCACATTCCAACTCATAGATTTTGGTTGTTTCGTGGTGTCCCCCATGGTTTCAAGCGGGTATGGCTGCTTTACTCTGTTTGTTTGCAGATGGTCCAATATACCCCTGGTGGTTGTAGGCTTGCTTTATTCCAGTCTCAATTAAAGTTCATTGTTATTTCCATATGTCTCCCTTAGTGGCTTTAATTCATCGTCTTCTAGCTCTTTTGTAGATTCATTTTTATACTTTTAGTTGTTTCTTGTATCTTGTTGGGCCAGCTTCCCGCTGGTTTGTTGTTTTTCCTTTTCTAATAAACGCTTTGCCGTTCAAAAAATAATAATAATAACTCGGTGAGAATCTTGATGCCAGGCTTTTTTGTTAGTATTTTAACATGTCATTTTTTTAATATTTTCTTTTAAGTTAAATTCAAGAAATAGCAACGTAAATCCATAGATATTTAGCAAGTTAATATATAATGTGGTTGTAGTTGAGTGTAAAGAACTAAGTATAAAACTGTAAAGTTAAACTAATTAAAGTAAGTTCATTTTTTTAATATTTCCTTTTAAGTTAAACTGAGTTGGAGCTTTATCAACCTAACTAGAATGATATAATTATGTTGGTGCTTAGTTCTAATTATAGTGATTCATGTACAGTTCAATCTAGATTTTTTTTTTTTTTTACTTTTACCTTAATAAAAGGATATCGTTTAGGTATAATTAGGCTTGAATCACTAGCTAGAAATCAGTCTACAGTTTAAGGGCGTGTTTGGCAAAATTAGCTGGAAGCTGGTAGCTGGTAGCGGGAAGCGGATAGCTGGTAGCTGGAAGCTGTGACTTTTAGTTTGTATATGACTGTTCGGCAAAAATAGCTGGAAGCTTTTAAAATATGTAAAATTACATAAAAGGACATCTGCGTAATTATTGGTTATAATTTTAAGGGTATTCTAGTAATCGATGGTATAACTGGTAGAGCTTTTTGTTAAACACTACTTCAATTAGCTTTTAAAATAGTAGCGTTTAGTTTAAAATAAAAGCTTCAAGCTCGTGTCGCCGAACGAAACTTTTGGTTTTTATTAGAGCTGTTTCCTAAACGCTAAAAGCTAGAAGCTCTCGAACGCTCCAAAAAACTCTGTGCCAAACACGCCCTAAGTATACTTCACATTTTGGTTTGGGATCGATTCAATTTTAAATACTCTGGTTCATCCTTTCAAATGACCCATGAAATTGTTGACTGCAGCTGGGTTCTCAACATGGTATTCCTTGTTTCATGCCTTGTTCTATTTGCCAGAAACCTATTAGATTGCAACACTGATGCTTGCAAGTCGAGGGTAAGGGAAATAAACCTTAAAATCACTAGATTTTAGTTGTTGATTTGCTACCGTTATGTTCAAATGACTTAATTATCTTCTAGTATTTTGTGCTGATGGTAAAACAGTTTTATTTCAAATCACCTCACTGCCCTTTTCGTCTATCCCTTAAACCAAACGCCAATGACCTCCGATTCTCTCACGAAGCGCTTCTATCGGTATCTTCATCATCCCACCGACTAAACGCCCCCAATTTCTACCCGTCGATCATCTCAATCGGTAAACTTTTAGCTTAATTTTCGTATGGCCTTCTTCTTTTTCCTTCAAATTTCAAGTACATCATCCATTTCGAAACACCCTGCTATCTTCAGCTGCTAGAGAAACAGATGGAGGTGTATGTTCACACGTGGGTCCCTGAGGTATGTTCTGTTTACACGAATGTACAGTTTTGGTCCCTTAAGGTTTAACGAAGCTAAACAAACGGTAACAGGGACCAAACCTTGCAAAAAAGCTTGGACTAAAACTGAAAAAAATTGCCAATCTTGACCAAAACTGTAATTTACTCTATACATTATGAAGGGTAGGTAGTTTACTTTGACTTGAATTCTAGCTTTTAAAGTCAACGTGAAGACTTGGCCAAACATCACTTATGGATTCACTGAAAAACTAGTTCGTTCTATCCCATCGGTTCATCACAAGAACGCCCATCTTTCCTGTTACAGTTTTTAGTTACTTGACTCAAACCAGGTTGGGGTTAAATCATGGGACTTCAACTTCTCATTCTTTTAAGCTTTTTCTGGGTTGCCACCACAGATACGGTTGTAGGTGCTCGAAATTTCACTGTGGGTTGCTCTGAAGTTGAGGGACTAGCTTTGCTCAAGTTTAAACGCAGCATCAAAGATGACTTCAGAATGCTCTCATCATGGATTGGCACCGATTGTTGCTCATGGGAACGAGTCCGCTGTGATGATGCCACCGGAAGTGTTGTCGGCCTTCATCTCAGGGGTAATATAACACGTTCTTATTCATGTAATGGAGGAAACGGGTACGCCTCGGTCCTTGAAGACAATAATCTTATTCGTGAAGATTATTACTTAGTTGGTGAAGAGGTGAGTTCTTCTCTATCAGAATTAAAGCATTTAAAATACCTGGACTTGAGCGGTAATGAATTTCAAGGAATTCGGATTCCTGAGTTCATTGGATCCTTGAAACAGCTAAGTTACCTCAACCTCTCAAACTCTGGTTTTACTGGTATTATTCCGCATCACATTGGAAATCTTTCCAATTTAAAGTCTCTTGATCTCAATTCATTATCAGACTCACAAAAGTTAATGGTAGATGATATGGCATGGATTTCTGGCCTTGCTTCACTCGATCATTTAGACTTAAATGGAGTGGATCTTAGTGGAACACTAAATCGTCACTTGGTGCTTTACATGATTCCTTCATTAACCGAGTTAAGTTTATCATGTTGTGGTTTTTCGAATGTTGATCTTGTTCCTCATCTTAATTTAAGTAAAATGCTTCCCAACATCATAAACCTGGATCTTAGCTTCAATTCATTTGAAGGAAAATTTCCATCACTTTTAGCAAACATGAGTTCCTTATTAACCCTTGATCTTTCGGGAAACATTCTAAGTTCATCCGTTCCAGTCATACCGAGCTTGCTAAAGCTTGACCTTTCTAATAACAACTTTGAGCATATTGGAATATGGAAACAATGTCACCTGAAAACATTATTTGTTTCAGAAAATAATCTTGGACAAGAAATGATTGGCCCATCAACAAACATATCCGCATGTCCCCATTATTCGTTGGAAATATTGGATTTATCTGGGAATGGATTAAATGATTCAAGTCTTGAATCCCTTGGAAGACTAACGAGTTTAAGAGTATTACATCTCCAGTCAAACAGATTAAAAGGTCAAATCCCTGAAGCTTTGGCGAGATTAAGATTATTACAAGTGTTAGATCTGTCTTTCAACCAATTACACGGTCCCATTCCGACATTTCTTGGGCAACTGACCGAACTTGGTCTTTCTTATAATCATTTGAGCGGACAAATTCCAGAATCGTTTGGAACATTAACAGCTTTAACAGTTTTGAATCTAGAATCCAATCAGTTAACGGGTCCCATCCCAGCATCTTTAGAAAAACTTGCTTCATTACAAGTTCTTTCAGTGTCTTCAAATTTGTTAAACAGGACTATTCCAGTTCCATTTGGGCAACTCACCCGTCTCAATTTTCTTGATGTTTCTAACAACTCTTTAGAAGGAGAAGTTTCCGAAGCCCATTTTGCTAATCTTTCGAGTTTGAAGTACTTGGATATAAGTTCAAATAGGGAGTTGACATTCCAAGTTTCAGGTGACTGGATTCCTCCATTCCAGTTGGGAGCCATTCGACTCGGTTCTTGCAAGATTTCAGATGAATTTCCACAATGGCTTCAAACCCAAAAGAATCTTGATGAGTTAGTGATGTCGAATGCTAGCATTTATGGACCTTTACCCACATGGTTGCATGAGATGCCCATCATTCGTGTCTTGGATCTTTCTCACAATAATCTTAGTGGACCATTGAGTAACCTTCCAAATGGGTTTAAAGATGTGTATGGAGGGTCACTATATCTCCAAAATAACCTTTTCAATGGGTTTATTCCAACGTCATTATGCAAAAGGGTTTCTTTGGAGATTCTTAATCTTTCCAGAAATAAGTTAACTGGAAAACTACCAAACTGTTTAGAGAATCTGCAGAACTTGGACATGATGTTATTAAGTTCAAACCGGTTGTCTGGTGTCATTCCAAGTTCTTTGGGAAATATCTCTCCATCATTGTCATGGTTAAATTTGAATGACAATAACTTCACTGGAGAGATTCCTCAAGATTTGGGTAAGCTACGAGCTTTAAGAGTTTTAGATCTTGGTGATAACAAATTCTCTGGAAACATACCCAAATGGTTTGGAGAAAATGTTACAACTTTAATGGTTGTTAGGTTGCATAAAAATAACTTCACTGGAAGAATTCCTCGATCTTTATGCAGAAATTCAAATCTTCAAATTTTAGACGTTGCACGAAACAGTTTAACTGGATCCATCCCTCGTTGTTTTGGAGAGTTGGCTGGCATGATTGAGAAGATACAGCAAGATATTCGTAATGGAAGTTCAAGTTCAGGCGAGACAGTGATTCAGGTCATGAAAGGAGTTGATCTTGAATATACAAAAATTTTGGGTTTAGTTTTGAACATGGACCTTTCAAGCAATAACCTTACAGGAGAAATTCCTGAAGTGATAAGCCCCATGAGCTCCTACTTTATGGTATACGGGTTAGAGAGCCCTTATTGGGTAGCCTGTCCAGAATTGGCAGATTTGTGACTGGAGGGCAATTTAGTCTTTATTTAAATTTGCAGGTTTTGTTAGTGGTGGGACAAGGAGTGGGAGCATCATTTTGTACGGTTGTTCATTGTCTTTTATTAGCTATATATACTAGGATTTAGTAGGAAGAGATATGCAGAAAAATATTTTGTAAAGTTCTTTTTTAGAACCTGGAGAGTACCCCCTCTCGAATGTGGGTTATCTTTGAGTTTAATTAGCAATTTCGTATCATATTTTCTGGTTAGAATTGTTCTTCTTGAGTGATTGTTATCCATTGAATCTGTTAGTTTATCTCATACTATGGAGGGTCTATCAAATGGTATCAGAGCAGTTGATGCTGGGGAAGAAAATACATCAAGAAGGATTGATAGTATGAAGCAAGAGTCCACTGGAGGATTATTACAGATGATGAAGGAAACTCTTGAGAAGCTGGACCAACTCTTGGAGAAGGAAGGGCTTCCCACCAGAAGCAGAAGAGATGAGGCTAGAGCACACACAGGAGGAAACTACTTCACCTGGGAAAAGAATAATGAAGACCCCCATGGCAGCAGCTCAGCACCACCGTTGGCGCATCCATCTTCATCTCCTCCGGTACCTCCACCACCTCATGCTCCGTGTGGTAAACTCAAAGACATTGCATGTATCTTCTTCCAGAGAGGTCTCTGTTTGAGAGGAAACTTGTGCTCCTTCTCACATGACACCAGTGGCACACAACACACTGAGGAGGACTCGCTACCAGCATCCGATGATGAAGAAGAAATATTATTGGTAGTTTCTGAGGCGAGATTGGAATCTATGACGACACCGCATCTTCCACCACCACCACAGTTGCCGTCGCCACCATCCTTGGGTTACGAGAACAAAACGGACTCGACTAGGTTGAACATAGGAGGAGAGAACAGAGTTTCCACCGGGAAAGAAGGGTTCGACGGAGATAGCAAACCACCATCATGGCCGCCAACGCCATGTCCCAATGATGAAGAAGAAGTATCATTGCAGCTTAGACCACCACCACAGCAGCCGTTGCCACCCTCTCTAGGGTTCAAGAAGAGAAAAGAAGTCGTCGTGATGATCAAGGCAGGCTTAAACCATAGTATTAGGAAGTTGGGCGGTGAAAAGGGTAGGAATCCGGTACCGGGAAATTCTACGTGGATGGGAGATGATCATCGATTGGCGATAACGACGTATCAACAAAACCTTGTCAACGTGACGGCTCCGTTAAATGACGGCTCACAGGAGGTAATTTTAGGTCACTTCCTGATTGGGTTTAATAAGATTGTTTGGGCTGAACTGAAATTTTTAGACCCAAGAGATGTTGGGCCGGCTATATTAAACCCTAGTCCCAATAAAATTAAAATAAAAGATAAATTAAGGCCCATCCCAAACAATTCGTATAAACCATCAAAATTAAACCCACGTGAAGTTAAATCAACAGGAAGAAAACCACCGCATTTGTGGGCATGGATTTCACCATTTCGTACGTTCGTCTCATCTGTGTCGATCATCACCGATTCCACTCCTATCAACCAAGAAATCGATGCTCTTAAAGGTTGGAATTGGAACATATTGGATGTAGTTGAAGTTAGGGCTGACGTGGATGTCAAATCAGGTGACAAGGGAGTCGATCTCTGGTCACAGATCGCAGCAACTGAATCGGGCGATGAACTTCAACAACATCATACCGCCATTGTTTACATACGCAAAAATCCCCTAAAAGAAAGCTTACCAACGTCGAAGCAGAAGCAGGTGAGTTCTATTCAGAAGAATCGGGTGAGTTTGGCTCCAGGAAAGAGGATCAGTTGGAATCGCTCCCTCGTCATCAGAGGGCGGACAAATATTGCGGTTGCAGCCTGTGTCGAATATGGATCTAAAAAAGATAAGCAGATAAGAAAACACAAACCTCCCCTTGCTAGAGTAAAAGGTACACTGCCTCAAAACTTTGATAAAGAGCGTGCATACTTTGAAGAAGTTGAATATGCGATTCGTAATCTATCTCTATCATCACACAACTCTTTTAATGAGCAACAATGGGATCCATTAACAACATTGTTAGCAGTTTGTGGGCAGTCTTCTCCATCAACGTTTTCAGATGTGTTATCTCGGTATTGTGACCTCCAAATTATTGCCAAGGTAGGTGAAGGTACCTATGGGGAAGTTTTTATTGCTGGTGGAAGTGTATGTAAAGTTGTTCCATTCGATGGTGACTCATTAGTGAATGGGGAAATCCAAAAGAAAGCTGAAGAATTTCTTGAGGAAGTTATGCTTTCACTGACCCTGAATCAATTAAGGAGACATGATAATCATATTCATAATGTTTGTCCTACATTCATACACACGCTAGGATTATGGGTATGTGTTGGTGCTTATGATGATGCCATGATAAGAGAATGGAGAGAATGGGACAAGAAACATATTTCAGAGAATGATCATCCTTCAAAACTTTCTGAGCAGCGACTTGTTGTCTTTGTTCAGGAACACGGTGGCCAGGATCTTGAGAGCTTTGTCCTTCTGAGTTTCAGTGAAGCACAAAGTTTGCTGGTTCAAGTTACCTTTGCTTTGGCAGTGGCTGAAGCTACATTTGAGTTTGAACATAGGGATTTGCACTGGGGGAATATCATGTTGGGCTGTAAAGGATCTAAAACATTGGAGTTCATTCTTGATAAGAAGAAAATGCTTGTTAGGACATATGGACTGGTGGCATCAATCATAGATTTTACACTCTCGAGGATCAATACTGGTGAAGATATTCTATTTCTGGATCTATCGTTGGACCCTGCGCTTTTTGAAGGCCCGAAAGGAGATGAACAGTCGGAAACTTATAGGAAAATGAAAGAAGCTACAGAAGATTGCTGGGAGGGAAGTTTCCCCAAGACGAATGTCTTGATCTGGTGGCATGGTTTGACAGAAACAGAGGCAATTGGGGAAGATTTTGAGAAAATTAAACATTTTCTAGATTTTCACCTTGAGGGCAAGGTGAAAGTTTGGGACGCCGGTATTGATAAGCCCCATGAGCTCCTACTTTATGGTATACGGGTTAGAGAGCCCTTATTGGGTAGCCTGTCCAGAATTGGCAGATTTGTGACTGGAGGGCAATTTAGTCTTTATTTAAATTTGCAGGTTTTGTTAGTGGTGGGACAAGGAGTGGGAGCATCATTTTGTACGGTTGTTCATTGTCTTTTATTAGCTATATATACTAGGATTTAGTAGGAAGAGATATGCAGAAAAATATTTTGTAAAGTTCTTTTTTAGAACCTGGAGAGTACCCCCTCTCGAATGTGGGTTATCTTTGAGTTTAATTAGCAATTTCGTATCATATTTTCTGGTTAGAATTGTTCTTCTTGAGTGATTGTTATCCATTGAATCTGTTAGTTTATCTCATACTATGGAGGGTCTATCAGCTAACCACACTTTCGTTGTTGTTGGGTCTTAATTTGTCGAATAATCATTTCAGTGGGGTGATTCCAGAAAGAATTGGAAGCATGAAGTCTTTATTTTCCCTTGATTTATCAGGAAACGAATTGACCGGGATGATCCCTCCAAGTTTGGCAGCTTTGAACTTTTTGAGCCATTTGAATTTGTCACACAACGACTTGTCGGGACGAATTCCAACAGGAAATCAATTGCAAACATTAACGGATCCATCAATATATGCTGGTAATATAGATCTTTGTGGTGCACCACTGCCGAAGGATTGTTCATATCATGAAGACCCAAGAACCAAAACAAGCAACAACAAACTCGAAGAAGATGATGAGACTGATGTATGGTTTTACTTGGGTGCAATGTGTGGTTTATCAGTCGGGTTTTGGGGTGTTATTGGAGTTTTGTTGTTCAAGAAACGATGGAGGCAGAAAGTTTTCATGTTTTCCGAGGTAACCATGGATAAGGTACAGGTTGCAGTCGCCATTAAAGTTTCCAAGATGAAAAGAGGAAGAGAAGCTGCCTAGATTCTTTTTAATGGAACTAATTGTGGGATATCTATATAAGTAATTTTTTTGTTTTTGGCATATAGCGTTTGTGGAAGGATGATTTTAAATAAACTCTCAACTCATTTATATGAGTAGTAGTTCCTACACATGTTTCATCTAGATTTTATTTAGCACCACCTTGTGGAATCAGCCCTCCAAGACATGTTTATGTTTGATTGTTTGCTCTATATTATAGCTTTATATAATTCCCTGTTGTATATTTATGAGATAATAAATCAAATTTATAGGCATTTCTTTTATCAAAGTTTATTGTTTCCATATCATTAAGACATGTTTATGCTTGCTCTATATCGTAGATTTATATATATAATTTCCAGTTGTGTAGTTATGAGATAATAAATCGAATTTATAGGCATTCCTTTTTATTGAAGTTTAGTGTTTCGATATAACGAACTTTATGTTAGACAAAGTAGTATGGGATAGTCTAGTGTGGGTGTAGTATGGTGTTAGTAATAGTTTATTGTAGTATGGGTTATTGTAATAGTTTAGTATTGTACCGGGTATTATATATATCCTCTTGTTATATTGTAATGAAAACAGATCTTAAACATTAACATGGTATCAGAGCCAAGGTTTAGGTTTTCTCTGTTCTGAATCTTCACCGGAAAATCTTGCCGGCGCCGGCAATGCCGGTGCCGGAACCCATCTTGTTCAATCCTTGTCCGTTGTCTTCCATCTGTTTCTGACCACACATTCTTATCGTTATTGCCACGTTAAGGTTAAGCAAGCTTAATCAATCATGGATCGCAAGGCCGCCCTCCTAACGGCCCTCATCTGCACAGTTTTCGCTTCCGCCGCCGGTCAATCTCCCTCCTCCTGTTGCTTCATCGCCGCCAGCAGCGACTCCTCCTCCTGTTGCTTCACCACCACCAGCCACCCCTCCTCCTGTAGCTACACCACCACCAGCTCCCGTCCCAGTCCCTTCTCCGGTCGTGACTCCATCTGCTGCACCATCTCCATTAGCATCGAGCCCACCAGCACCGCCTCCTGGAGCACCTTCTCCAGCCGTCACCACCATCGGTTTATCGCCGGCACCATCAGCTACTGACGTGAGTGGAGTAGAGAAGATGGGATCGATGGTTGGAAGCTTGGTTTTCGTATGTGCTATTGTCTAATCGTTGCTCTAGAGAGATGTATATTTTCCGAATTGTTTACAGTCATGATATGTGACCGATCTTTTTATATTTTTATCTCGTTGCACCTTCGCCTGAGTTCACTCTCTCATCAGCAACCAATGATGTCTACACTCTTCCATTTTCTTCTTGTCATTTGCTCTGTTGATTTCTTCACAGTCGACTTCTTACACCTCGTGTCTTTTTCTTCTATTTCTCCTTCTTGTTCCTGTTGTTCTCTCTATTTCTCTTTCTTGTTCCCATTGTCTTCCTCTTCTTCTGCTCTTGAGAAACATACTACAATAAACTATTATTAACACTTTACACCATTCGACCTATAAATGTAACTGTCAAAAATACCGATAAAAATCATATTCAAGTCCTTATGCGGCATGCCATTGAAGCCAAACATGGCGTAGTTTACGTGAAAGGATATTTATGTGGAAATCACATTGAGGGATAATTAACTATTATTTGTGTGCATTACTTTGGGAGGCGAGCCTGCATATATCTCAACTTCTCGTTTGAGGTTTTATTCTGGTAGATTATAGGATAAATTTTGGGTAATATTAAATAGATCCCTTCTATGTGTATAGATGTGTGTTGTGTGTATGTTCCATCATAGGTGATTTTTTTAGCATATCCCTAAGGACACATGTAGGGAAGACAGATTGGACATCCGAGCTACACAAACATAATACGTACACTCGTTTTAAAATTTCAAACTTGTCAAATAAAAAATCTAATTTTAATCTCTAAAATTTGTAGAATATAAGATTGCAATTGTATTAGGTGGTTAGCAGATAGTTAACAAAACAAAATCTTTTCTCTAAATACCCTTAAAAGGAGAGATTTTTCAAACTCGTCGGATAATGTAAAAAAGTTTTTATGATGGAAAAAAAATAAGAAAAACTGTAGAAAACGAAAAACCCTTAAAAATTCAAAATCATCGGGAGCAGAAGTCGTCTTCTGGTCTCATTTAAAACGAGAGGACCATCCAAGATACTTCTACCAGTGATGTAAGCCGATTGTTCAGGACCGACCATCTTACCAATCACTTTTTTCAATCTACAAGAAAGAATCTTAGAGATCACTTTTATACATACAACCCACAAGGTTCACCGGTCTGTAATCCTTAATCAAGAGCGGATCACTACATTTTGGAATAAGCGAAATAAAGGAGGAATTGCAACCCCTGCTAAAAGAACCAGTCACTTCAAATTTCTTGACAAAATTCAGAAAATCCTATTTCATAATCTCCCAATACTCCTTTATAAATTTAAAACCAAAACCGTCCGGGCCGGGCGCTTTACCGTTACCACAACTGTTGACTTCTCAATTTCTTCAATGACAAAAGGCCTGTCCAGCATGTTACGATCAGATTCATTTAACTTCAAAAAATTTTGATTCAAGTACTTTGGTCTATCTGTCATCTTCTCATAAAATTTGTTTGCAAAATAAGTCAAAACCTCCTCTTTAATGCAATCCAGGTCTGATGTCTAAATCCCATCGACAGTAAGACCATTTATTCTGCATTTCTTTCTCCTATGATTAACGATGCACGATGTAGTGGAAGTACTTGCTGTTTTCATCCCCCTCCACTTCCCACCTTATTCTAGCTTTTTGCCTCATATCTTGACATTTTAGAACATCAATTTCTTCTAACCTCGCTTTCCACACTCTTCTGTTGGAATCCTAAGCTTCTAGTGGAAGTTTCCTGTTCAATAACCTCAATCAATGGGGGACAAATTGGAATGTGGAGATTTAATTTGTCCCATACTTTAACACTTTCTAGTTTATATAAATTATGTGTTATCGAGCTATGAAAACAGAGAGTGTGAGAAACACAGTAATAGGTTTTTGAGTATATTTCCTATTATTAATCAAAGAGTTATTTTGATACACGTTTCTAGTCTTGAATTGGTATCAGAGCTCAAGAAACTAGGGCTTTGAGTCTGTTAAATATACCTGATAATCCGAGAAGAAGATGTCAGATGTAGAAAATGCACCTGCTGTTACTCTGGTGAGGGAAAAGCAGATCGGCTCAACCACTATGGCGTGTCCGATGCTCACGTCAACCAATTACACCGTATGGTCCCTGCGTATGAAAGTTGTACTAAGAATTCATAAAGTCTGGACCATAATCGATCCAGGGGAAGAGAAAAACGATGATAAAGATTACCTTGCGATGGGTTTGTTGTACCAAGCAATCTCGGAGTCCCTAATCATGCAAATCGGAGATATCGATGATGCAAGGTCCTTGTGGAACGCGATCAAAGCACGACATGTCGGCGCCGATCGAGTGAAAGAAGCCCGACTTCAAACTCTAGCCACCGATTTCGATCGGTTGAAAATAACCGAAACCGAGTCAATTGACTCGTTCACCGGAAAACTCGCCGGGATAGCCTCAAAATCGGCATCACTGGGAGAAGTAATTGACGAATCAAAGCTCGTAAAAAAGCTCCTGAAGACGGTGCCGAGGAGATACATCCACCTTGTTGCTTCCCTCGAGCAAATACTCGATCTGAAGTCGGTGGGGTTCGAAGATGTCGTGGGTCGACTAAAAGCTTACGAAGAAAGGATTCGAGGAGAAGAAGGTGGATAAGAGCAGCAAAGGGTGTTGCTTACCCGATCCGGCGGCGATGGTGGCTCGAACGGCGGCGATGGTTACGGATTGCATCGAGAAGGAGGAGGCGGGGGGAGGAATACCGAACCCAATAGAAGCAGAAGTGAGAAGTGGGGAAGAAAAGAGGGAGATGGCGGGTCTGGGTAGGGCGGGTCAGGTGGATCCGGGTCGACTAGTGGGCATTGGTCCAATTCAAATAGAAACCAGCCCAAAAACAAGCCCAATTCGAATTCGGACTCGAATCGAAACCCGAAAAAAGATCTGTCAAAAGTTATTTGTTACAGATGCGATAAACCGGGCCATTTCGCGTCTAAATGTCCCGAAAGACTTCAAAAATTCCAAGAAAGCCATTTTATCGAACAAGATGATACCGATGAAGCCGTATTTTTACACAAAGCCGTTCTTTGATCGAATACGTTTCTAGAAGGACTTAGAGATTCGGGGGTGATTGTTGGAATCCTAAGCTTCTGGTGGAAGTTTCTTGTTCAATCACCTCAATCAATGGGGGACAAATTGGAATGTGGAGATTTAATTTGTCTCATACTTTAACACTTTCTAGTTTATATAAATTCTGTGTTATCGATCTATGAAAAACAGAGAGTGTGAGAAACACAGTAATAGGTTTTTGAGTATATTTCCTATTATTAATCAAAGAGTTATTTTGATACACGTTTCTAGTCTTGATCTTCTAGATTCATGCTCTTGAGTGCTTAAAGGGACCGACTCCACCAACAACTCAAGAGCATTAATCTTCGTGACAAGGTCATCATATTCCTTGTTCTCAGCTTTTAATAAATCCGACCTCCATTTGCGAATAACCTTTTTAAGATTTTGAAATTTTTTTAGTAGAATAACATCTGCTGACAAACCTACTACAAGGAATCGACCAATTCTGCATAACATCCTTGAAACCCGGAATTAACAACCAATAATTAAAAAATCTAAAAGGACATGGTCCGTAATCAGTAAACTCAGAAGAGAGAACGAGAGGACAATGATCCGAAATAATTCCTAGGAAGAGCAGTGACAGATGAATTTGCCCAGTTGCTTAGGAAGTTATTACAGGCCATAAATCTATCAATCTTACTAAGTTTTTTTAACCATCGGAGCTCATCCAAGTGAAACGTCTGCCACCAACATTGAAATAAGTGAAGTCGGCTTCAACCAAACCCTACACAACCATGTAATGAAAATAATATTTTTTTCTTCCACGGATACAATCAACTAAATCCAATTTTTCATTCTTATTGGCAATCCATCTCAACTCAATTTGTTATATAAAAAGAATATAAAAGAATTACTAAAAATTATATCAACATTGCTATCATTTTGTTGAGAGTTTTTTTCTACGTATTTTAGTATGTTTTATAAATACAATATATAATTATTTACAAAATTAAATTTATTAAAATAAATAAATTTAAAAAAAGAACATCATGTGAAAGAGAAAAAAATGTCTTAACTTTTGGTTTGTGGAACAAGCAAGGTTTTAGTGATTTTTTTCCAATTAATTTTGTAGGCAACCAAACTTTTGGTGTATGGAAAATTTCCTAGTACATCTTTCTATTTTATTTTCTTATCCATTAAATAATAATGATATCTAGAATCCATTGATTTTTTTTCTTAATCTCCTTTCTTCTTGATTTTAAAGCTGTAGAAAAATTTAATGGAGGATATAGAAGTTATGGATATCTGTGTAATTCGGTTAAAACCTGGATACGGATTGACTCAACAGAAACTAACCTAGGTCAATATTAAGTCTCCAAGAACTAGGTCACCACCTCAGTCCATCTCCACCCAATGCCCCAAATCATCCCATTCTGATCGACGATTGACCTACATTCCTACCAAAATCTCTCCGAGAGCTCCTGCATTTAAAACCCTAGAAAGCAATTAACCTTTCACTGAATTTCGCCTCTTAAAACCCTACAACAGTAAAAAAAAAAGAGGTTTATGTTCTTCCTTCACGGAATGCCAATTTCACAACAAATACGCAAAACCCTTCAAGATTCTACCAAAACCCCAGAAAGCGGTTTTGTTTGTTTTCGGCAATAGTTTCTTCTGATGAGTTCTATCGTAGGGCTTTTTAAGATGGATATAATTAGGGCAAATTGCAATCTTTTTCACCACCAAAAATGTCTCGCCTGAAACCCAGGATTTGTTTCTGTTTAGATAGATTACTATCTTGTTTTGTTAAATTCTAGGAATAAAATGGAGGGTTGCAATCAAAGCAAGGTGTTTGTGGGTGGGATATCATGGGAGACAACAGAGAATGTTCTGAGAGAACACTTCGGGAAGTACGGAAAAGTAATTGATGCTGCCATCGCTAAAGATCGAATCACTGTTTGTTTCCTTTTCTGAAACATCGGCTCTGAATAACGTTATTCTTGATACGCATACCATTCTTGGGAGAAAGGTTTGTTTTCTTTAATCACCCACTTTCAATCACTGTCAATCAAATTAATATTTTTGTGGATATTGAAAGTGATTGTTGATCATATCTCTGATTTTGTTGGCAGTGAAGTGATTGCGACCTATGATATTGATAGGGCTAAATGCAAGAAATAGCATTTTAGTTTCCATATTTTTCCATATTATAGTAGTGTACTTCCAATTTTTGTCTTATGATAGCATTTTGCTTTCAAATTGGTTTTTATTAGGGTTTAAAAAATGTACCCATATAGCAACGAATAGCCTTTTGATATGAATTAGGATGACATGGCACAATTGAACAAGTCTTTATGCTATGTCATTGTCCACATGGGACGTCCAGCTGTGAAATATTGCTGAAGTGACGATTTTTTATATAAAACACTTTCAAACTTCATTTTGTATCGGTTTTTTTAATTATAGCATTAACCAAGGGTGTGCAAATAATTATATTGCCTTTACTGTTTCATTGTAAATTAAAATAATGAAAATGTATTTATGTCGTTGTGTATTATCTTTATAGTAAATTACTTGTTCTTGTTAAATGTTATTTCTTGCATTTAGCCCCTTATGATAACATTGATAAGAAAAATCATTTCTTTTTCTTTTTCCCACACAAAATTGATTTTATTTTTGACATATTCTTGATGATTTTAATAGGTTGAAGTGAAAAAAGCCGTACCAAGAAGCGAACACATTCAAAACCATCAAGAACCGAACATAAACAAAAGAACAAATGGTGTCATTAATAACAAAAATATAAAAATCAAAAAGATTTTTGTAGGGGGGTTACCTGCCAACATAACCGAAGATGAATTCAAGGTCTACTTTGAAAAATTCGGTAAAATCACCGATGTAGTTGTGATGCATGACAACATAACAAGAAAACCAAGGGGTTTTGGTTTTATAACTTTTGATTCCAAAGATTCTCTTGAACAAGTCATGCAAAAAAGTTTCCATGAATTATGCGGGAAGCTTGTGGAGGTCAAAAGGGCAGTACCAAAAGAAGACGGCGGGAATGGAATCATCAATTCCTATTCTGGTGGGAATGGAATCAGCAATTCCTATTCCGGTGGGAATGGAATCAGCAATTCCTATTCTGGTGGGAATGGAATTGGCATCTACTTACCTTGTAGACCTCGATACGATGTTGTTCCCTTTTATGGTGGTTATGGTTACGGTTATTATGGAGGAATTAGGTATGGTTTGGGACCGTGGGGCCCGTATCCAGTTACTATTTTTCCTACTTATGGATATGGTTATAATGGAAAACCGAGTCAACTCAGTGAGGAATATGGGGCGGGTTCTGAGATTAGTAGATGAAATGTAGATAATTCTTTGGTGTGAAGAGTAGGTAACAAGATCAAGAGGTTAGTGGATTCACATAGATTACTTACCATTCTTGTTTGATTAATCTTTTTTTAGGTGAATCTAACGTGTTATAAAGATGGTTTTTCGGATGTATGATTTCTGGTTTTAATAATTCATGGATTTAGGTGGATTTGGATTTGTGCGACCTTGCTCTTATGGGAATGTTTATAAGTTTGTGAGTCTTATTTGATAGGTTTTTATTGATCTTTTTAATTTGATTAAAGTGTGACAAATTCATGTAAATACGGTTTTGGGTTAAAAATTTTAAGGATAATTTATTACCAAGTGTGTGTAAGGTGCCTGAAGAAATGAAGGTATGGTTGTAAGTTTGGTAGATTAGAATTTGGAGGTTTTCTCTTTTGGTTACTTTAAAATAGATATAACTTTTTTTTTCTATAGAAAGTATATAACCATTTTTAATTTGTATTTTATTGTAAAATTAATTAATTATAATTTTTAGTTTTTTTATAAAATTTCAATTTGTTGTTATTTTTAAAAGAATCAGTAACATCTCTTGAATCATTTTGTTGGAGTTAATCTCAAAAATATCAAAATATTCACTTGCCTCTGATAGTGTTTTATTTTTATAATAAAACACTATCATTTAAAGACTATTTTATCGCATAAATATGCTCAGAGGCACGCAAAAACTATATTTCTGTGCAAAATAAAAGAATCCAAAAACCGCCTTAAAACATGCAAAATGCTTCTTCATAACAGATATGGTTCAGACAGACCCGTCTAACCTACCTCATCTGTTAAAACCAAACAATCACATTTTATAAGAATGCATGTTTTCACAACAAAAAGGCAAAAGCTCACATTCCAACGGCAGCTCCTGATGCACACCACAGACTCCCAACAGTCTGGCGGTGATTATAGATCTACTGTCGGGTCATTACTAACCCAAGCCAGCCATTTGTTTTCACATAGAAAACATCTCACAATTCACGGGGAAATCCTATTAAGATATCATCAATTCTCTCAACAGAACTATGATTAATTTGTCTACCGTCCCCAGACATCCTCACAAAATTGCAAGCTAAACGAGAGAATATCTCATTTTTCATACACTGCACATCACAGCCCACTACTGTGTTGCAGATGCAAATCTGCCAGAACTATGGTTTTCACCATAGGAAATCCTGATAAGCTCAACATCAAAACAGGCTTATATTAACAGGTGGCTGAACATGAATTACGATTCATGTTTAACTTGAACAGAGTTCTCCGGAGCTGCTGGTGTGAGGACAATAAGAGGGTTTTGTGTGTTAACATTTATGGTTTATTTTCAGGAACAAGACCCAAGAACTATAAAAGAACAAACCCGAGGAAGTGATGCTCTAAACCGAAGAGTAAAAAGGCGAAATACACATAAAAATACAGCGATCGCGACTTGACAAGCCCTGTGTCGCGACGTGAAGAAAAACAAGGCAGAAGACCCAAAATGCTACAGCAATCGCGCCGCGACGGATACCATGGTCGCGACGCGAAGACCCTGGACGCGACCACACCTACTCCTTGAACGCGAGACTACCAACAAACGCACTAGCCAGACCAGTGGCCGACCAAAAGCAACGACCGACGCCTCCTCGCGCCGCGACGGCACCCTTGGTCGCGACGCGAGCACTGTGCTCAGCTAGTATAAATAGAGACCTTCTATGCACGGATTTAGACACCAATTCACTCTATTTGTAATAAGGATACTCAAACACTCTCTATCAGTTAGAATAGCTTGAAACATCTCTTAGCTAGTTGTTTAGAATCAAAATATCATCCCTCTCGGTGGTAATTCTTGTTGTAATTCAAGATAATTTGGAAGATAACCGCATCAAGTCACATGTCAAGGAACACCAAGACCATCTCTACGATCATCACACGAATGGAAGGCTAATCTCTTCAGATTACTTCCGGTAATGTTATCCAACTCTTAGTATAGCATGTTTTTACTTTGATTCCGACAAGTGTTTTACTATTGTAAATTCTTAAACTCCTATCTCTTTGAATACAATTAGTGAATCATTTGTGTTTACTTCTACTTACTATCATATTCTCAAGACATAGTATTACCAACATATTATTCGTGCCTATCTCACCTAAATAACGAGCTAAGACGGATAATCAGTTAATATACTTTGTGCCCACTTAATATGCTAAGAAGTTGTAATGTTACTATCATCTAGATAAAACATAATATTGTTATACCATTGTTTGTGCCTAATCTTCCTAATTGTTAGACAAAGACAAATAATTGATTCAACATGTTATGTATTTACCTATGTAATAGTAATTGTCAGTAAACTGTAATTATGTTAAAGTAATTATATCGGAATCATTGTAATAATACATGTGAAACTAATTGTTGATAACTAAACCGGAAGTAATTCTTTCTTTAATCTCAAGTTATAATCTCAATATTTTTACCATCACCGTTAAAATTTTACTTTACAACTCATTACAAATTAACCACTAAATCCTTGGACTCGACCCCGCTTGCCCTATCTACATAGTAAAAGTGGGTTATAAATTGTTTTTGACGCGTGTGACGATAGCGTTGTCAAAATGGCGCCGTTGCCGGGGATTATGTGCGCTTAAGTTCTAAAGAGTTGTTTAAAGTTCAAATTTTATTTTTGTTATTATTATCTTTCTTGTGCAACCTCACTTGTTTATGCATACAAGGCATAGTAGCAATAATTCACCGCTCTTATTCAATCCGGAACCCGAAAGATCTTTTAGAAACAATCGAATTGCAAGACGCTTATTTAGAACAATGAATTTGGACGAAGTATTGGTAGAGGATGTTCCCGATGAATCACACATACAACCTCCACAAATGGGGCCGCAAAATCCCATACCACAAGCACATCCACCAAATCCTCCACAATACCGCAACAATGGCAATGGTGGTTATCAAGGAGATAACACCAATAATTGGAATGGCACGAACCGACACAACGGTGGTTTTCAAGAAGGTAATCATTTTCAATACAATCCTCGTTATTTAGATCAACCAAATAGACATTCTGTAGCATCTCACTTTCAACCAGGTGATTATGATGATCCTTCACCTATAATATTTCCACACGGAAACGAACATATTGTAGAAATTCGACCACAATTAATTGGGGTAATCCCACTTTTTCGTGGTTATAAAAATGAGGATCCTTATAATCACTTGTATGAATTTCTTGCAATAGCAAATGCAAACACGCCAAGGGAAACCAATAGAGACACGTTTAAATTGCATTTGTTTCCATTTACCTTAAAAGAAAAAGCAAAATACTGGTTTACATCACTTGCTCCCGGAAGTTTTAATACTTGGGATCAATTGAGAACCAACTTTTTACAAGAATTTTACCCAGCTAGTAAAACCACTGAGATAAGAAAAGCCATACAAGATTTTACGCAAAAACCTAACGAAGAATTCCATGATGCATTCGATCGTCTTAAAGAATTATTACGATCGTGTCCACATCATGAATTCCCTCGTTGGCAACTTGTACGGTATTTCTTTGATGGGGTAGATAGCACGAACCAATCCATGATAAACGCTGCCTCAAGTGGCACATTTATGTTGCAAGACAGTGAGAATGCATGGAAATTTTTGGAACAATTAAGTAATGGCTCAAAAGCCAATTATTCCACAAGAAAACAAGAAATTCCAAATCAAACCGTTGCAACAATTGCACTCGATAAAACATGGAAAACTGGAGTAAAATCGGACATCATAGCATTAAGTAAAAAAGTTGATTTATTACTTACAAGCCTTGGGAAAGAGAAGGGTGTTAATGTTTTGCAGGGGCAGAAATCGTGTGGAAACTGTGGAAATACTGGACACGTTGCACATAATTGCACAAAGACTCGGGAGGAACTCAATCATTTAAATGGATATGGCCAACACCATAATCCACAAAGATCCTTCAGACCCAGCAACCAGGGTAATTTTAACAGCAACAATCAGGGAAACTACCATAACAACAATCAAGGGAATTTTAATAATAACAATCAGAGAGGACAATATCAAAACCAACATCAAAATCAGCAACGAACATTCCAACCTAACCACAACGGAAGAGAAGGAAGTACAAGCAGAAAGGAACCAGAAAATGAAGGAACAAAGCTAGACAAAATAATGGAATTCATCACTCAAACATACCAGAAGACCGACACCAATACCAAAACAATTGCTGCAATGGAGAAGCAAATAGCACAATTAGCCGAACAATTGGGGAAAAGAGAAGAAGGAAAATTCCCAAGCAACATGACTATGAATCCTTCTCACAGTCAACGACCGGGAAAAGAACATCAAGTCAACCAAGTCATATCTTTACGAAGCGGGAAGAAAGTCGACAATCAGGTAAGTTCTCTTCCTAATCCAACTTTAGAAGAGGAAAGTGACACCGAAGAAATATACAATGAAAAGGAGGAATTAGAAAAAATTTTAAGAGAAAAAGAAATAGAAATTGAACAAAACAACATCGCACCATATCCTTCAGCCCTTGAACCGTCGACTTCTAAGGACACAAAACAGACTAAATCGGAAGACATGTGGGAAATCTTTTCCCAAGTCAAAATCAACATTCCTTTAGTCAAACTAATAAGAGAAGTCCCCTCATACGCGAAATTTCTGAAAGACTTATGTATTCAGAAAAGAAAATTAAAATCGCGTCTCCCAAAGAAAGTTGACTTAACAGAACACGCAAGTTCTATAGTCTCCAACTCTCTTCCTCCTAAACTCAAGGACCCAGGAGCACCCTTAATCTCTGTGACCATAGGAAACATCAACATAAAAAAGGCACTTTTAGACCTTGGAGCAAGTGTCAACATTCTTCCAGGGAATTTGTTTGATCAGTATGAACTAGGCAAGCTAGAACATACTGATATCATTTTACAACTAGCTGACAAATCCACAAAAATCCCACGAGGAATGTTGACCGATGTTATAATCAAGGTGGATGAATTTTACTATCCAGTTGACTTCTTGGTGCTTGATACTGAACATACTTATAAGGAAAGTCAAGCTTCAATTATTTTGGGACGGCCATTTTTAGCAACCACAAACGCCCAAATTAATTGCAGAACAGGAGCAATGGATATCGCCTTTGGAAATAGAAAACTCAGATTAAATGTTTTTAATACATTTAATAACTCATCAACGGAACATGAATGTTATCAAGTTGATGTAGTTGATGACTTAGTGCATCAAACTACACCAACCATTTTAAGATCTGACGAATTGGAAAGTTTTCTTAACAATACCAGGATTGAGGACAGGGACACAAAAGAAGTACACATGATAGAAGAGGTTTTTCAAACACAGCAATGGAAAACACCATGGATCCCCCAAGTGGAAAAATTACCCACAAACTTTTCAGCACCACTAAAATCATCTTTTGAAGTACCACCGGTCTTAGAATTGAAAGCATTACCAAAACATTTGAAATATTCATTCTTGGGACCTAACAAAACTCTACCTGTGATAATTTCTGCTGATTTAACAGGTGCTCAAGAAGAGATATTGTTAGAATTGTTGGTAAAATACAAGGAAGCTATTGGGTGGACAATAGCAGATCTGAAGGGGATAAGTCCAGCTACGTGTATGCACCGAATCATTACAGAAGAAGGAACGAAACCAGCTCGAGAAACACAAAGACGTTTGAACCCGAATCTCAGAGAGGTAGTCAAGAAAGAGGTACTCAAATGGTTGGACGCCGGCATTATTTACCCAATATCTGGCAGTGATTGGGTAAGTCCAACTCAAACAGTGCCTAATAAATCAGGAATCACAGTAATCGAAACAGAAGATGGAGAAAAAATGACCACCAGACCAATCACAGGATGGAGAGTATGCATCGACTACCGCAAGTTGAATACTGCAACCTCAAAAGATCATTTCCCACTCCCATTCATAGACCAAATAGTAGAAAAATTATCTGGAAAAAAATTTTACTATTTTTTAGACGGATACTCGGGATACAACCAAATTGCCATCCATCCCGAGGATCAGGCTAAAACAACCTTTACTTGTCCCTATGGCACCTTCGCCTTCCGAAGGATGCCATTCGGATTATGTAATGCTCCCGCCACTTTCCAACGTTGCATGATGGCTATATTTTCTGATATGGTGGGAGAATCGCTAGAAATTTTCATGGATGATTTTTCAATATTTGGCTCCTCTTTTGATAATTGTTTGAAACAGCTAGAGAAGGTACTAAAAAGATGCACAGAATCCAATTTAATTTTAAGCTGGGAGAAGAGTCATTTCATGGTCAAAGAAGGAATTGTACTTGGGCATGTCGTTTCAGAACGCGGTTTTGAAGTCGATAGAGCCAAAGTACAAATCATTTCCACTCTTCCCCCACCAAGCTCGGTAAAAGGCATCCGTTCATTTCTTGGACATGCCGGATTTTATCGACGATTCATTAAAGATTTTAGTACCATTTCTAAGCCACTTTGTAAACTGTTATTAAAAGACGCACCATTTGTCTTTGATAATGACTGTCAAGAAGCGTTCACTATTCTGAAACATAAATTGACAGAAGCGCCAATTCTGCAAGCACCTAATTGGCTTCTTCCTTTTGAAATAATGTGTGATGCTAGTGATTATGCAGTGGGAGCGGTCTTGGGACAAAGGGTGGACAAGAAACCAGTGGTCATTTGCTATTCAAGCAAAACATTTTCTGAAGCACAGCTCAATTATACCACCACAGAAAAAGAACTATTGGCAGTTGTGTACGCCTTGGATAAATTTAGATCTTACATCTGGGGATCTAAAGTTATTTTGTACACCGACCACAGTGCCATCCGTCACCTGATGGAAAAGAAGGAAACAAAACCAAGACTCATTCGGTGGGTACTTCTGTTACAGGAATTCGACATAGAGATCCGAGACAAAAAGGGATCTAAAAATGTGGTGGCCGATCATCTTTCCAGGATCCAAACAGATGAAATTCAAGGAGAAACAATACGAGAAGATTTTCCTGATGAACAACTATTTTCTGTACAAAAATTACCATGGTTTGCTAATTTGGTTAACTATTTTGTAACAGGAAAAACACCGCCACACTGTGTGACATCCGCCTAAAATGGATTCGGGTCAACCCAACCCAATTGGAAATCTAATAAACCCTAATCGAGATTACTTGACGCTAATAGGATCAAAACTCATACACTACGTTATAAATTGATGTTATTAGCAATATAGCATTGTATAATGTTATAACTATAATCAAATTAAATTATGATACCATATTATAATCAAATAAAAGTATAATTCTCTAATTAAATTAAAAGAATCAAACTTGAATGCTATAATTAAACTTCAAATCAAAGTAGATTGTTATAATCAAATAATAACCTATTTCTTTATAAAACTCTAGTTTTATAAACACTACATTAAATTTTATAAAACTCTTAAGATGCTTGTGCTAGTGGAAAATTATGAAGACCACCAAAAGTCAAAAGATATTCTCATGGTCTCCCACTCACACCTCCCATCATCTTTCCTTTCCTTTTCCTCTCACCACATTATTCTCATCACCACTCAAACCCTCTCTATTCTTTCTCTCACTCTCAATCTCGAAATTTCTCCAAGAAAGCTTCATTTTTCAGCCAAGAACAATCCCTCATACTCAAATCTTCATCCCTCTTGAAGCATTCCTCAAGGTATGTTGTTAAAAGTTTCAAATTCATACATGAAACAAATTAAATCCACCAAAATATCTAAAACTCATTTTATGTATAAACCTGATTTTTCTCAGAATCCCATTAATAAAATAAGAAGTTCTGGAAATTTTCAGAAATTAACTCATTTTTATCGAATTATTATAATTATTGCACTAAAATAGGGCAATAATTCATATAAAATATTTTTTGTATTCAATAAATTCTGAGAAAATTATGGGATGACCCATAAACTGAGAAAACATAATTTATGAAGTTTCATGCATTTATATTACAGTTTTATGGTTATTTTGTATTTTATTTTGTTGAAGATAAATAAATAGAAAAATATAGTTATGTATGTCAAAAACACGATTTTATATTTTTCGCACCTTAATAACATTATAAAGACCCCATGAAAAAATTTACAGATTTTTGTAAGAATGTTTTCTTATTTTTCCAAATTTAATGATTGTTTAATGGGTTAAATTGTTAATAAATAGCTATACAAGTCCGAAAATTATAAACCCTTGTCACAATATCATATATGACATATTAATCATAGATAAAAAGTTTAATGAATTTTCCTTAATAGTTTACTATTATTTATGATTTTATTGATTAGTTAATAATGAAAAAACATAATAAATACTTCCCATTGTCCAAAATATCCAAAATATTTACAGTAGGCTCAATATAATGTTAGAAAACTATGGTTAATTTTCCAGAAGTTTTGGGAATCATTTATTATTTTTCCCGAAATTTGTTGTGGTTTAATTATTAAAATACTAAATAAATACTAAAGCAGTTAATAAAAATATGAAAATTTTACAGTAATTACTATTTTATGAAATAAGGATTTTCTGATAATTTTAGAATGTTTCATTACTGTTTAGTATTTAAAACCATTTTCCTAAATATCTAAGCATGTAAAAATGCATTTTTAATGATTATTTCATATAAATAATTGTTTATAATATATAAAATCTGTAAATACTTATAATTTGACTATTTATTATTTTAATAATAAATTATTAAAATCTTGCCTAAATTGAAAATATAAATTAATTAAGCAAAGTAATTAATTCAATTTAAAATTCATTTAACATATGAATACATTAATATTCAAAACAAAATTTGGATTATTGTTAATTCATCTGATATAAGAATATATGTCTAATTATTTTTATTAATACTATATTTCCGTTTATCGATTCCTAAGCCAAAACTATTAATTATATTAGGTTCTACGTCATTTTGACCCGAGCCGTCTTTCGTACGACATGCGTATTCCGTTTGGACTAATGTGAGTAATCTACCCCATATTTTATAATTTTCAATACTTTTGGGGTGTATCATGTGGTTCTAATATGTTTTCAACTTCATTTTATTATTTTATCACAATTGAGACATTGTTGGGACATTTATACTTGAATCATTATTTGTATAATTATTGTTTGTTTACGCTACATGTACTTGTAGTGCATTATCATTTTTAGTCTAATCTCCATGACTATGCCCGTATTCTTGAGGTACGTTATGGACAATAATAGCGCTATTGGGTTGACCACCCCGCCTTGGGACGCTAAGGTGATTGATTGCACGTGGTTGAGTGTGTATGATGATTAGATGCTCCATCCTATATATATACATATATATGTATATATAGGGTGAGGACTTATTGTTGTTGTTATCATTTGTTAATCAATTTTTGATTTATAAACTGTTATCTCAATGACACTTGCTTGCCAACTTCAAAAGAAAACAAATTTCAAATTATTCAAACTCACAATTTTCTTTAATAAAACTAGATTACTCACCAACTCTCGTAGTTGACCTGTTTTTACCCATGATGCAGATTTGAAGAATGAAGTTGATGAAAAGTAGGGTGTACCTTAGAAACCCACAAGACTATTTAAATTGGATGTAATAAATGTTGTTTGTATTTGAATTTGTATTTGTATGTTGTGGATCTTGTTTGCCTACTTATTACTTAATTGAATCTAATCATATTATAACATAGTTGTCATGAGACTTTGAACAATATATCACTCCTTGATCAATTCCGCCAAGGATCAGGGTGTGACAGATTGGTATCAGAGCCCTTGACTATAGGGAATTAGGTTAATTGCCTTGACCTAGTCTATAGCCTCTAGGGTCCTCTCGTATGCTAGTTTATAAAATGCACACACAACTGCATGCAATTCGCACTTAGAAAATTCTAGGAATACCTTTGTGTGCTAATTGCTCCCTTATGTGCTTACGTATTACTCATGACACTTATATGTGTGCATACACTTGTAAATTTTCTCTTCTTTCTCTGAAAATCACACACATACTCAAGCGGTTTCAAAAAAAAAAAAAAAAAAAAAAAAAAAATTTATACGTATATAATCCTTAGAACTCATAGGAAATTCCAAGTCATCCACTCTAGTTGGGTAGGATCATAGTAATGGACGCGTAGTAACTGGAAGGGGGAGGTGCCGGTAGCCCGAAAGTCCTGACTAGGTAAGCATTCGTATACATCCCAATCAACCGAGGGACCAGTTTGCTTACCTGGGGACCAAAGGCGAGAGTTCCCAAACCTATAGGCCAAAGCGCGTCATTCACATTACTTTTGAGCCATCAAAATACCCGACCTTATCAAACGTATCCGAAAGGATACACTCTAAAATGGCCAACTCATTGGACTATTAAGTTCCCTAATGGTCCTAGAAGTGGGAAAACATGTGAAAACTTAGTATTATTGGGGCCCACGCAAATGCTACATGATTCACATTTAATACCCATGGAAAGCCTAGAAGGTGCCCAATACAATGATATTTTTATAAAGTATAAGTACAAGTACATACATACTAGAACAGTGTCATAACCAAAACAATACAAGAGTAATAAGATGAGTTGAACACTACGAGTAGGCCTAGATAGTTATGTAATCATATCTAGGATAAATAGAGCCTGATCAACTCTATTGGTCCAAGGTATGACTAACATGTGTTTAGGAATAATTGTAGTGAACAACAAGTCTAAAAAAAAAAAAAAAAACTTATCAATAACCATATACAAATAAACTCTAAAACAGAATACAAATCTAAAATACTATAGGAGTATTTTATAATACTATAGAACCATACATCTAGACATTTTATGTACATGTTATACCCCTACCCTTACACAGTCGATAATATCTGACCAATAACTATTATCGAAAACCTACAATCATTCCATCTTTAATCTCTATAGCACAAGAATGCCACCTTGTCAAAGTAACCAACATACCATCACACCATCAACAGATCGACCGATGACTCCACTGGTGGACACCGTTATATTTCATGTCGTTGTGACAGCCGCCATGACAAACATTAGCATTAATGGCATAAACGGAAACAGGAACGGTACCAACGGTTTCATTAGACTAATGTTGGAATTCAATCTGAACGCTGAAAGCAGGCTATATCACCTGTTAAGTCTTCTGTTTTCTCTTCACTTATGATCTTGAGAAAGTCAGGGTTAAAACCACTCATATCAGAATTAGAAGGTACTTGACTTGGACCTTCCTGAAGAATAGGAATGGTCATACCTTCTATCCTAGGATGTGAAATTTCATCATTTACATTCTCAAGTAAATCAAGATTCATATCTTCCTGATCTAAGAAACTCCAATCTTCATCAAAAGGTATTTGACTTGGACCTTCCTGAAGAATAGGAATAACCATACTTTCTATTATAGGATGTGAGCCTTCATCATTTACATGCCCAAGTAAATCAACATCTATAGCAGAACCGGATGGCAAAGATTGCTGCTGTGCATGGGTCCCTGATGAAGTTTCCTCCATCTCCTCGGCCTTTCGTTTCCTGTAAACATCTCTAAAGACAGCTTGCCTAAATTTCTTTGTGGTATCAGTCATCTTCGAACTGGAACCCTCGAATATTGCTTTTTTCTCATTTTCTATACCAAGTATTACGTCTGCTTCATTAGCAATATTATTCAATTCCTGTTACATAAATACCTTCAGTCAATACAATCTCATGGTACTAAAATTTTGAAAAAAAAAAAAAAATGCAATTTTTAACCTGAGTATTGTTAATAAGAGTTTCTAGACTCTTAAGCTGTCTTCGAGGCCATTTTGGTATGCCTAACTCCCTACAACGATTCTTCAACTGGGTTGATCCAACGTTGAGTTCCTTTGCAGCTTCCAAAAGAGGCTTGTTAAAGTGCTGAGTTATTGCTTCCTTACTTAATGGCTGTCTAGAACCACTTCCACTGCCAACTACTGTGGTTCTTGGACTCAAAGAATCAAATCGGGTTGTGCTATTGTCATTCTGGATCAATTGAGCATGATCATGACCAAAGATAAACTTTGGTGCAATAACATTAGTATCTGACGGCGGCAGTAACTGTTGATTTTCAGCTATGAACCCAGGGTTTTGAAATCCCTCTAGATTTCTTTGAATCATCTGAAGTTGATTCTGGTATTGAAAACCTCCCTCAAACTCAGGATTCATTCCAACACTGTCGTTATGAATCACCTGTAGTTGATTGTCATTCTGTATGCTAGCCATGAATCCTTGATTCATGGGGATAATCTCACTGTTCGTTAAGTGCTCGTCCATGAATGGATTGTAATCTGTTAAACTATCCATTAGTGGATCTTTAAAAAAAAAAAAAAAAAAAAAAAAAAAAAAAAAAAAAAAAACAAATGTTAGATGATAAAAACCAAACTGACATAAAAGTACTAGAATTCAACCTGGAAGTAAGTTTTGAGATTGCTCATAAGCAAAGCCCAAAGATGAAGGCCCTAGATCTTCTGAGATTATATTCATCGGAGGAAAACGAAAAGACTTTTAAAAACCTTTCGATTACCCTAGATGCTATTTTTCAACATTAACTGCTTAACATAATAAGGACAGGAAAACGAAAAGACTTTTAAAAACCTTTCGATTACCCTAGGTGCTATTTTTTCAACATTAACTGTTTAACTTGATAAGGACAGGAAAACGAAAAGACTTTTAAAAAAAAAAAAAACCTTTCGACTACCCAAAGTGCTATTTTTTCAACATTAACTGCTTAACTTGATAAGGACAGGAAAACGAAAAGACTTTTAAAAAAAAAAAAAACTTTCGACTACCCAAAGTGCTATTTTTTCAACATTCACTGCTTAACTCCGATAAGGACAGGGAAAACGAAAAGACTCTTTATAAAAAAAAATTTATATCTCCTGAAAGTGGAAATAATTCAAAGAACATTTAATTAAATAATATCATAATAATGAATTAGAACCTACTCACCTGGCGTATATACAGCTCGTGGTCCACCTGTATCTTGTATATTTTATTCCTCTTATGCGTATCAGCTATAAAATGACATTACATACATACATACATATACATACATATATACATACATACAGTACCGCCTATCATCCTCAGACCGATGGTCAATCTGAGAGGACAATTCAAACACTCGAAGAAATGTTGAGGGCGTGTGTCTTAGATTTCGGAGGAAAATGGGACTCTCAATTACCGTTGGTAGAATTCTCCTATAATAACAGTTATCATTCAAGCATCGGGATGCCACCATTTGAGGCATTGTATAGCCGTAAATGCCGATCTCCTATTTGCTGGCATGAAATTGGGGAGTCTCACGTAATTCGCGCAACCGTGGATTCTCCAATCGTTGGTCCTAAGCTTATCCAGGAAACAACCGACAAAATCACTCAGATTCGCAATAACCTTCTCACAGCTCGTAGCAGACAAAAGAGTAATGCCGACAAGCGACGCAAACCGCTTGAATTTATCGTGGGTGACATGGTCATGTTAAAAGTGTCCCCATGGAAAGGTGTGGTTCGATTTGGACGCAAGGGTAAATTGGCACCACGCTACGTAGGCCCGTTTAAGATTCTGAAAAGGATCGGACCAGTAGCCTATGAGTTGAATCTACCAACAGAGCTTCAGAAAGTTCACCCACTATTTCATATAGCTAACCCCAAAAAGTGTTTAGCAGACGAGAACCTTCATGTTCCTCTCGAGGATATCCAAATTGACGAGACAATGCAATTTATCGAGAAACCCTTGGAAATTGCCGACCGGAAGGAAAAGCAACTCAAAAGAAGTCGCATTCCCCTGGTCAAGGTCAGGTGGCAGACAGCACGTGGACCCGAGTATACATGGGAGCGTGAGGATCATATGCGTACCAAATACCCGCATCTTTTCTCTTAAGATACTTTCTTATTAAATTTCGGGACGAAATTTCCTAAAGTAGGGGAGACTGTGACATCCGCCTAAAATGGATTCGGGTCAACCCAACCCAATTGGAAATCTAATAAACCCTAATCGAGATTACTTGACGCTAATAGGATCAAAACTCATACACTACGTTATAAATTGATGTTATTAGCAATATAGCATTGTATAATGTTATAACTATAATCAAATTAAATTATGATACCATATTATAATCAAATAAAAGTATAATTCTCTAATTAAATTAAAAGAATCAAACTTGAATGCTATAATTAAACTTCAAATCAAAGTAGATTGTTATAATCAAATAATAACCTATTTCTTTATAAAACTCTAGTTTTATAAACACTACATTAAATTTTATAAAACTCTTAAGATGCTTGTGCTAGTGGAAAATTATGAAGACCACCAAAAGTCAAAAGATATTCCCATGGTCTCCCACTCACACCTCCCATCATCTTTCCTTTCCTTTTCCTCTCACCACATTATTCTCATCACCACTCAAACCCTCTCTATTCTTTCTCTCACTCTCAATCTCGAAATTTCTCCAAGAAAGCTTCATTTTTCAGCCAAGAACAATCCCTCATACTCAAATCTTCATCCCTCTTGAAGCATTCCTCAAGGTATGTTGTTAAAAGTTTCAAATTCATACATGAAACAAATTAAATCCACCAAAATATCTAAAACTCATTTTATGTATAAACCTGATTTTTCTCAGAATCCCATTAATAAAATAAGAAGTTCTGGAAATTTTCAGAAATTAACTCATTTTTATCGAATTATTATAATTATTGCACTAAAATAGGGCAATAATTCATATAAAATATTTTTTGTATTCAATAAATTCTGAGAAAATTATGGGATGACCCATAAACTGAGAAAACATAATTTATGAAGTTTCATGCATTTATATTACAGTTTTATGGTTATTTTGTATTTTATTTTGTTGAAGATAAATAAATAGAAAAATATAGTTATGTATGTCAAAAACACGATTTTATATTTTTCGCACCTTAATAACATTATAAAGACCCCATGAAAAAATTTACAGATTTTTGTAAGAATGTTTTCTTATTTTTCCAAATTTAATGATTGTTTAATGGGTTAAATTGTTAATAAATAGCTATACAAGTCCGAAAATTATAAACCCTTGTCACAATATCATATATGACATATTAATCATAGATAAAAAGTTTAATGAATTTTCCTTAATAGTTTACTATTATTTATGATTTTATTGATTAGTTAATAATGAAAAAACATAATAAATACTTCCCATTGTCCAAAATATCCAAAATATTTACAGTAGGCTCAATATAATGTTAGAAAACTATGGTTAATTTTCCAGAAGTTTTGGGAATCATTTATTATTTTTCCCGAAATTTGTTGTGGTTTAATTATTAAAATACTAAATAAATACTAAAGCAGTTAATAAAAATATGAAAATTTTACAGTAATTACTATTTTATGAAATAAGGATTTTCTGATAATTTTAGAATGTTTCATTACTGTTTAGTATTTAAAACCATTTTCCTAAATATCTAAGCATGTAAAAATGCATTTTTAATGATTATTTCATATAAATAATTGTTTATAATATATAAAATCTGTAAATACTTATAATTTGACTATTTATTATTTTAATAATAAATTATTAAAATCTTGCCTAAATTGAAAATATAAATTAATTAAGCAAAGTAATTAATTCAATTTAAAATTCATTTAACATATGAATACATTAATATTCAAAACAAAATTTGGATTATTGTTAATTCATCTGATATAAGAATATATGTCTAATTATTTTTATTAATACTATATTTCCGTTTATCGATTCCTAAGCCAAAACTATTAATTATATTAGGTTCTACGTCATTTTGACCCGAGCCGTCTTTCGTACGACATGCGTATTCCGTTTGGACTAATGTGAGTAATCTACCCCATATTTTATAATTTTCAATACTTTTGGGGTGTATCATGTGGTTCTAATATGTTTTCAACTTCATTTTATTATTTTATCACAATTGAGACATTGTTGGGACATTTATACTTGAATCATTATTTGTATAATTATTGTTTGTTTACGCTACATGTACTTGTAGTGCATTATCATTTTTAGTCTAATCTCCATGACTATGCCCGTATTCTTGAGGTACGTTATGGACAATAATAGCGCTATTGGGTTGACCACCCCGCCTTGGGACGCTAAGGTGATTGATTGCACGTGGTTGAGTGTGTATGATGATTAGATGCTCCATCCTATATATATACATATATATGTATATATAGGGTGAGGACTTATTGTTGTTGTTATCATTTGTTAATCAATTTTTGATTTATAAACTGTTATCTCAATGACACTTGCTTGCCAACTTCAAAAGAAAACAAATTTCAAATTATTCAAACTCACAATTTTCTTTAATAAAACTAGATTACTCACCAACTCTCGTAGTTGACCTGTTTTTACCCATGATGCAGATTTGAAGAATGAAGTTGATGAAAAGTAGGGTGTACCTTAGAAACCCACAAGACTATTTAAATTGGATGTAATAAATGTTGTTTGTATTTGAATTTGTATTTGTATGTTGTGGATCTTGTTTGCCTACTTAGTACTTAATTGAATCTAATCATATTATAACATAGTTGTCATGAGACTTTGAACAATATATCACTCCTTGATCAATTCCGCCAAGGATCGGGGTGTGACACACTGGACCACTCAACAAAAGAGATACTTTTTCTCCCAAACCAAGCAATATCTATGGGAGGATCCAGATCTGTTCAAAATAGGAGCAGATCAAGTTATCAGGAGATGTGTACCAAACGATGAACAGACGGACATTCTCCGTCACTGTCACTCATATGCTTGTGGAGGACATTTCAGTGCCAAAAAGACTGGGCACCGAGTTCTCCAAAGTGGTTTTTTCTGGCCTTCTCTATTCAAGGATGCTTACACTTATGTCAAAGCTTGCGATAGATGCCAAAAGATGGGGGGAATCTCAAGGCGAGACATGATGCCAATGTCCCCGATATTGATTGTTGAAATATTCGACGTTTGGGGCATTGACTTCATGGGACCATTCCCCACATCATTTGGAAATTTGTACATTTTATTAGCTGTTGATTACGTGTCCAAATGGGTGGAAGCTGAAGCCACCAGAACAAACGACCACAGTGTCGTATGCAAATTTGTCAAAAAGAACATTTTCTCTAGACACGGAATCCCTCGAACCATCATAAGTGACGGGGGTTCCCATTTTAAAAACAGACATTTTGCAAAAGTTTTGAAACATTATGGTGTTACCCACAAAATTGGTACACCATATCACCCACAGACAAGTGGACAAGCAGAGGTCTCTAATAGAGAAATTAAAAGAATTCTCGAAAAAACAGTTAGACCAGACCGAAAGGACTGGTCCATTCGATTAGATGACGCTTTATGGGCCTATCGGACAGCATATAAAACACCCATAGGAATGTCCCCGTATAGACTCGTGTATGGCAAGCCATGCCATTTACCTGTAGAGTTAGAGCATCGTGCCATGTGGGCAATCAAAAATGCTAATGTCAATTTAACTGATGCAGGTGAAGAAAGAAAATTCCAGTTATCAGAACTGGAAGAAATAAGGAAAGAGGCATATGAAAGTTCGAAGATTTACAAAGAAAAAACAAAGGACTTTCATGACCGCCACATTGTTCGAAAACAATTTCACAAAGGACAATTAGTGTGGTTATTCGATTCACGCCTCAAATTATTCCCTGGAAAACTAAAAAGCAAATGGACTGGTCCATATGTTATAACCGATGTTGCACTACATGGTGCAATAGAAATCAAACCAGAAAAGGGAGGAGAACCGTTTAAAGTCAATGGACAACGGTTAAAGCCTTACGTTCAAATGGTAGATAACTCAAAAGTGGTGTTTGAAAAAATCGCTTTAATTAACCCACAACTCTGACCATTTGAACATAAGGCACTGCGTCCGGCTGAAGACGTTAAACTTAGCGCTTTTCGGGAGGCAACCCGAGAACTTTATGGGAGTGTTCACTGCAAACCCTCATTTACACTTATGCAAAGCATAAGTGTGTAGTTTGTGTAATTAGTTGTTTTTATTATGCTTGATAATTTGATTTTAGTGTGTTTTATTTTATAAAAACTTAAAAAAGATAAAAAATTGTGTGTGTTATATATACGGACATACAGGTAAAAAGAGGGGATAAAAACGAAGTCGAAAAATGAAAAAAAAAGCCCTCTGGAGACCCCTCGCGACGAGACGAAAATTCTTCGCGACCGCGAAAGCATAAAAATCGCGATCAAGAGAATGTGGACTTCCAGGCTTCGCGCCGTGACCAGGCACTCCGTCGCGACGCGAAGGAACGCGACCAGGTATAAAATCCTAACCCTAGCAGCCGCCGCTTTTTCACCTCATCTCTCCTCTTCGCGATTCTCTCTCACGGCCGGGTAAAACTTCGACCAAACTACCGATTTTCGTCAATTTTTCTTGCGTAGATCATCATCTAAGATATGTCTCGTAGAAGGGAACAACGCCAACAACCAGTTGAAAGAAACAACATTGCTTCACATCAGTGGTTACAATTCCCAAACACTCTTCCCGCAGCAAGGCTAAATGTGTACACGGCAAACCTAGAAAGATATAGACAAAGGGATGTGGAGCCTGCCCTGGTATTAGATTGGAACTTTGCTAATACTCTGGGGATTACAGCAGCACTTGACCAATATTTGGTCAAGACCGATGGCTCATACACCAGTCTAGCGTGGAGAAACTTGTTTCAGATTCGGGAGCACAGCTATAAAGAGTTAATGCTGGAGTTCTTCTCCACGGTCACTTTCGATCCGACCGAGGAGGACATGTTTGTGCGTACCGGTCTCTCTTTCCGACTTGGAGGAGAGCCGAGGCAGTGCAGCGTTGTCGAGCTAGGGTGGAGACTGGGTCTCTATCCGCATGGTGACGCCCGTTCAGCAGAGTTCAGAGCATACATGGCCCGATGCATCACCAGCCCACCCGAGGAGTTGGTCAATGAAGAATTCTGGGGAGGAATTGCTAACACTTTATACCTCCCTAAGACTGCTGTAGAGAGTGCGATCCGCTCTCCTATTCATCGATTATTACACCGACTTGTTGCTACCTCCGTCAATCAACGGAGGGGCTGCGAGAAGGTTCCTGCAGCAGATCTCTTCTATCTGTGGTGTCTTTTGACACCAGGGAGGCACTGTAACCTCCCGTATTCACTGGCGTTCTTCTTGGCCCGCAAGGCCACAGGGGCCCGAGGTTCTAGCCCCCTTTGTGGTGGCCATCTGATCACCCGACTGGCACATTCATATGGTGTTACCACATTGCCAGCGATGCGGTCCATGACCCCGAGAGAGCCAAGAGCCATCGGACGTCAGTACCTGGAGTCGATGCATGTGATCAGACCAGCAGGACCACCAGGTGTTTTCGTACTCGCTGATCCAGAGCAGGCACCCGAGGCTGCTCAAGCACCACCTCCACCTCCCAGGCGCCGACAGCGCCAGCGACAGAGATCCCCCGTACCACCACAGGACCCGGAGCCCGAGATTAACCTCGGGACTATCTACCAGCAGATGCAGGCATGGCGTCTAGAGAGCCAGACTCAGTACCGACAGATGCAGGACTGGCATCTGACCCATCAGGAGTGGCATCTAGCTCACCAGGTACAGCAGCAGTGGATGGCGGATTCCATGACCGACTTATTCCACCAGCAGGGATTCCAGCCACAGTATCCATACCCGAGTACCGTTCCACCGGTACCTGACTGGTACACAGGTAGCCATCCTACAGGAGACGAGGCGGGACCATCGGGGACCCATTATGATGACGAGGATGATGAGTGAGTATTTATCTTTTTATTTCCAATTTGGTGTGAACTTTTAGATACTATTGCGTTTTATTTACTGTTGGTTTGAATTTAACTATTGTGTGGTGTGAATTTAATTTGTGATTATTCAGAATGACGTTTGTTTGTGTTGTTGATTATATTACAGAAAGCGATCTAACATGCTGGCAGTCAGTTCAGCGACCAATGTATCAAATGATCGACCGTTTAAAAAAAAAAAAAAATATTATTTTTGCGAAAAACTCAATTTTGCTTGAGGACAAGCAAACCTCAAGTGTGTAGTATTTTGATAGTGTTTTATTTTTATAATAAAACACTATCATTTAAAGACTATTTTATCGCATAAATATGCTCAGAGGCACGCAAAAACTATATTTCTGTGCAAAATAAAAGAATCCAAAAACCGCCTTAAAACATGCAAAATGCTTCTTCATAACAGATATGGTTCAGACAGACCCGTCTAACCTACCTCATCTGTTAAAACCAAACAATCACATTTTATAAGAATGCATGTTTTCACAACAAAAAGGCAAAAGCTCACATTCCAACGGCAGCTCCTGATGCACACCACAGACTCCCAACAGTCTGGCGGTGATAATAGATCTACTGTCGGGTCATTACTAACCCAAGCCAGCCATTTGTTTTCACATAGAAAACATCTCACAATTCACGGGGAAATCCTATTAAGATATCATCAATTCTCTCAACAGAACTATGATTAATTTGTCTACCGTCCCCAGACATCCTCACAAAATTGCAAGCTAAACGAGAGAATATCTCATTTTTCATACACTGCACATCACAGCCCACTGCTGTGTTGCAGATGCAAATCTGCCAGAACTATGGTTTTCACCATAGGAAATCCTGATAAGCTCAACATCAAAACAGGCTTATATTAACAGGTGGCTGAACATGAATTACGATTCATGTTTAACTTGAACAGAGTTCTCCGGAGCTGCTGGTGTGAGGACAATAAGAGGGTTTTGTGTGTTAACATTTATGGTTTATTTTCAGGAACAAGACCCAAGAACTATAAAAGAACAAACCCGAGGAAGTGATGCTCTAAACCGAAGAGTAAAAAGGCGAAATACACATAAAAATACAGCGATCGCGACTTGACAAGCCCTGTGTCGCGACGTGAAGAAAAACAAGGCAGAAGACCCAAAATGCTACAGCAATCGCGCCGCGACGGATACCATGGTCGCGACGCGAAGACCCTGGACACGACCACACCTACTCCTTGAACGCGAGACTACCAACAAACGCACTAGCCAGACCAGTGGCCGACCAAAAGCAACGACCGACGCCTCCTCGCGCCGCGACGGCACCCTTGGTCGCGACGCGAGCACTGTGCTCAGCTAGTATAAATAGAGACCTTCTATGCACGGATTTAGACACCAATTCACTCTATTTGTAATAAGGATACTCAAACACTCTCTATCAGTTAGAATAGCTTGAAACATCTCTTAGCTAGTTGTTTAGAATCAAAATATCATCCCTCTCGGTGGTAATTCTTGTTGTAATTCAAGATAATTTGGAAGATAACCGCATCAAGTCACATGTCAAGGAACACCAAGACCATCTCTACGATCATCACACGAATGGAAGGCTAATCTCTTCAGATTACTTCCGGTAATGTTATCCAACTCTTAGTATAGCATGTTTTTACTTTGATTCCGACAAGTGTTTTACTATTGTAAATTCTTAAACTCCTATCTCTTTGAATACAATTAGTGAATCATTTGTGTTTACTTCTACTTACTATCATATTCTCAAGACATGGTATTACCAACATATTATTCGTGCCTATCTCACCTAAATAACGAGCTAAGACGGATAATCAGTTAATATACTTTGTGCCCACTTAATATGCTAAGAAGTTGTAATGTTACTATCATCTAGATAAAACATAATATTGTTATACCATTGTTTGTGCCTAATCTTCCTAATTGTTAGACAAAGACAAATAATTGATTCAACATGTTATGTATTTACCTATGTAATAGTAATTGTCAGTAAACTGTAATTATGTTAAAGTAATTATATCGGAATCATTGTAATAATACATGTGAAACTAATTGTTGATAACTAAACCGGAAGTAATTCTTTCTTTAATCTCAAGTTATAATCTCAATATTTTTACCATCACCGTTAAAATTTTACTTTACAACTCATTACAAATTAACCACTAAATCCTTGGACTCGACCCCGCTTGCCCTATCTACATAGTAAAAGTGGGTTATAAATTGTTTTTGACGCGTGTGACGATAGCGTTGTCAGCCTCCTTTGCAAAAGAAACGCAATTGCTTGATCCCTTTCTTACAAAAATCATTTGTCTATCTTCTTTCAACAACAATAATAATGAAACTCATCTTTGCATATACCATCCTTTTAGCGGTGTGGTGAGGGGAGGCTTCTTTTCCGCGGGAAGTGCAAAACAAAGAAACGCATAACAACCTTCGTGCGGATTTGGTGGAACATGTCTATAGGGCTAATTGACAACCGATAGAAGTACCTGACAACGAAAAAAAAGAATGGGAGCGATGCTACTAGTTTTTTATTATTATGTAATTTTTATTTTATTTAGATAAAGTTAATGTAATTTTAAAATTATTAGGTTTTAATTTATATATATTTTAATGGAATATTTTATTTTGAAATTAATTTGTTTATTTTATTTTAAAATTATTTTTTAATTTAAAAAGTGAGGGGAAGTGAGAGGTAGTGAAAAATGACCATTTCCAGAGATGAGAGGATGAGTGAAAGATGCTGACTCGATGCTGATGTGGCAGAGAAAAAGTGAGAGGGGGTGAGACACCACACCCCTAGCCTAAGCAGTGAATTTAGAATAGAAAACCATATAATTTTCCAATTGAGTGAAGCCTATAAGAAATGACAATCAAGTAAATCCTAAAACTTTTTTAAGGCAGATTTTAAATTTTCTTATATATAAATTCTAAATGATTTAAAAAATTAGGTAGGTTCTAGGACCCATCTTGCTATAGTCTAAATTCACCTCTGGTCCTTGTCGATCTTCAAGTTTCAGATGGTGCCCCATTGTTACAGAGTGCAATAACATTGCCCCGTTCTTTGATACCATTGTGATCCTTACAAGTAAGGTTGGTTTGGGTATGGATTTATGCTCAAATTCATGAAATCGTACCGCCTTTCGTACGCTTTCTTTTGTAGACATGGTCCGTTATATCCAAAACTTGTTTGTGAGTTCCGGTATACTTGCAAACTCAAGCACAAGGTCACAAGGTCATTGTTGGTACCGTCAGGAATAGTTTCATTACAGTTCATATTTTTATTCCTTAAGTTTGTATAGCACTAAGGCGGTTTTGCTAAGAAATTGAGGATGATATTGCCAAGTTCATCATACATGGAATTCGATACAAAGTTGTTGAAAACCTAAATAAACTAAAAATATTGATGCATCTGATAAACCTAAAGTCAAGGCAAGAAGGATTCCTCAAAGATCGCAACAAAATCATTTCCCACAACCTAGAGCATCTCATAACTACATATACTAGTCAAGCGACTAAGGATGACTATGGTATTGATGACATAGTTGATGAAATTGACCCTACCACTTAGGGTGGTCGCATATTTGAAAATTCCATACAATCAATCCCTTACTTCCTCATGAAGTACTTGTTAACAAAAAGGACCCACAACACATTCCATATGTCATTCTAGACTCGGATCTATGGAGCTTTACCCTATTCTGCCACTTTGTCATAAAGACATCGCTCGCATATATTTTCCATCACAACAGTGGCTGTCAATGTACATGGTTAGAGCCAACATGAAGTGGATGTCTTTTTTACTTTCTCCAGATAAACGCTGAGGATCAACAACTTACCTAAGACCTCAGTGTAATCAATAAGGATAGTTGGATTTCTTGCCTACTCTAACCAACTAGTCCTTTCATTTCTTACTTCTTTGTACAATCTAATTCAAAGCCTTGCCTTAAAATTTTCTCTTGTTGGGGTATGGCCAAGAAAAATAAATAATACTTCCTCCCCCAAATAAAAGTTCTCAAGAGAGAATTTATTTCCTTGTAGGAGAGATTACCATTTAGTCTCAAGGAAGCTTCCATTAAAAAGGCCTCAACCCTTTCCGATCAATCCAACCAACACCTCCTTCTCGTCCAACCTATCTCTACTAAACCATGCTCGAATTGAGTACTTCTATGATTCGGCCAAGGAGCTAGTTGCTGATATATATTCTCCTAACATTGAGGGTGGTGTGACATGTATCTTCACTAATCTTCAAGGTTAGAGTGTATATATAGGATCAAACGTATACTTGAAGAAAAAACAATATAAGTTAAGAGTATTACTAAGTTGGCCCTAATAATACTCTCTGATGCCTACGTTAGGGTTATAAGGTTATTTAAGAGTATATGGGAAAGTTGAGCGAGTGAAAGAGATAGGAAGAGAGAGAGAGAGAGAGAGAGAGAGAGAGAGAGAGTATATATATATATATATATATATATATATATATATATATATATATGTGTGTGTGTGTGTGTGTGTGTGTGTGCATGCATGTCTGTGCGGGCATGTGTGTGTAGTCATGTAGTTGGGTGTTGAGTTTTCATGCCTTTGTCATTCTTATCGTAGGGTTTTATAGATGAAGTCCTTGGGACTTCATGATGATAGTTCTTACATAGGATGTTCTTTGCAAATGATAGTTCATACATATGATGTTCTTTGAAATTATCATCGTACGAGGTTTGGTATGGGTTTAGATTGTAAAAGGTATTTTTTTTCCTTTAACTAGATTCAAGAAATTTTGTGAAGCACATGCGTATCTTGGCTATCGTTTGCTAGTCTGGATGCTCGTACTTGGTATTTGGCCATCCGAACCGACAATTGATTATCTAAAGACCAATAAATATCGATGTAACATCAGAGAGTCTTTTAATCATTTCATTTAGCTAGCTGACCGTATCAATTTTTTGGCAATGATTTATCTGCTCATATCTCTACGTCGAATAAGTTCTACAAGGAATTAAAATATATAATAATTCCAACCAGCAATAAACGGTTGTATGATGTAACCTTGACTTGTGTAGGTTTGGTCAAGGATTTTACAAGTTTCAAATAATCCATCGCAAATGAAGTAAAGCAAATCGGATCAAGGTTGACACAAAGTTGGATAAGCTCTTTGGTTACAATTGTTGCTACACTAATGCTACTCAGCTGTCTTCCCATGTGGATGTGACAAAACAGTGGTAGAAAGAAAAAAGTAATAACAATCAATCTATAAGCATATAATGACAACTAACATCATGATATACATTTGGGAAGTAATTTCTAATGGATACGTGAACGAAATTAGCCCTACTAGATATAATGCTTAAATGCTCAAAGTAGCTGATGCATTTATTCAATTTACCTCTACACAACGTCTATAAGTTCCACTCTCTGACTTGAAGATTTCGTATATAACTGTTAAAATTTGGTTGTTTGCATCAATGCTAAATGAAACACCAATCGTTTGGTGCTAGTTGAAATAGTAATTTAATAATAAACATTTCATGTGTTTTGGAAAAACTACAATCTTTTTCAAAGAAAATTTATGGAATTAGGTCCAAACGGTTAAGTCTTTAAAATTTTAAAATTTGTCAAGGCATACGATGGTGTAATAAGAAAATCAATGTACAATAGTTTAAAGTTCGCAACTTTATATCCAATTTAAAATTTTAATTACAACACTTCTAAATATCCAAAGCTAAATCTATCATCGATATTTCTCCAAGTCATTTCAGAGTACATGTCAAAATACAATTGTTAGGCTTGGAATGCCTAGTGAGCAGTATTGAGGTCTACTCAAAAGGATATTGGATAAGTAGACAATCTAAACCTAAAGTCAAGCCTACAAAAATAGTTTAGAAACAACAAATAATAATATAACTCAATGGCTAAGAAAGAAGCATATAAAATTAGCATTTCTCAATATCAATAAATCACCAAAAAAACTTCAACACCTATATGAAATGCAATGAAAATTCTTTTAAAACCAGACCCAAGTACATCTCAAAGCTCAACTCATAATAATAGCTATGTAAGTACACCTCCTCACAATATACCAGATTTCCAAATAAAGATCAAATGATCATGTTTCCATAATTTGATTAACTTCGTTCAAACAACTTTAAAACTCTATTTATACATCTAGACTTGGTTTCCACATATTATTTGCAATTAATATGACAAAATCTAATTCTACATAATTTCCTATATCTTATTGTCGAGACGGTCAGATCTTCTGTACGAGGGTTTGCGAGTAAGGCAGACCAAGACACCGCGGATGAAAAAAAACCGAGATGCGTGCAGAACAGCTTTCACAAACACCAAGACAAAATACACGCTAATATAATGTGGTTTGGTCCAAGATGACCTACATCCTCCGGGAATGAGAGTATTCTTGTTTTCTAACTTGGGAAAACATTACAAGGTTGCAAATATTGATTCACTCTAAGACAAGTACTATGATACTCTAGAGATGGAACCCACTATATATAGTGTCAGTTAACATCATTAACCTTATTTATAGATGGCAGGCTCTCAACCTTACAGCCACTTTAGAGGTATGAACTAATCGACCAGATCCCGGAAAATCTACTAACAAGATAATGCACCATGCTCCTTGAAGTCTGCACCATACAAAGTCAACCATCCTTCTTGCATCAGAAGTTGTCAGGCTGACCGAAGAGCAATCGAAGACTTCTTCGACCAAACACCTTCTTCAGTCAAGGACTGCTTCAGATAAGCACCACCAGGATCCATCACTCCTTCGGTCAGAAGGGGTTCTCCGGTTATGAGTTGCCTCAAATGAGGAGATTCTCTCGGATGTGAATTGTCTCGGACGTGAACCTCCTTGGTCTCGGACCGCATCGGTTCTCTCTACTCTCCGGTACGCACCAACTCCTAATAGGTATGACTTCTGTTGCATCATCACTCAAATGGTATATCTTCCATCAGCATCTTCTTTTGATTAATATTGTTACTAGATTCAATACAAACTCTTAAGGACAACCTATGCCTCGTAGCCTCAACAATCCATGCCTTTGGACAATACAATGGATCGACCAAAGTTACAACTATGATCACAAAGCACTTCTGCTAATTTGACTAAAGTCTCCTCTTGACCGCAACCATCGGTTGTGCATCGGTCAAGACCGGAGTGTCCGCTTCGATTGTACTATGCTTCAGTTCAGAGTCATGAATCTCAAGTTACACTTACACTTATGAAGATTAATCAATTTATAACATCCGTATTTGTGCAAGTTGTGATTGGATGGTGAAAAGTTTTATTAAGGGGCTAATAATGTCAACCAGGCCACAAGCTTATTACCTCTTGCTTTGACTTATTCTAGGGACCATTTTGATATAATATTTTGTAATTGGTTTTCTATTCATTAACTTAGGAGTTGAACTGAGTTGCTAGGTCAAATGGTGTCCTGGTTGAGAAAATAGGAAATAGAGGGGCTTATGTTGCCAAGTAGTTCAAATATTAGAGTTAGCCCATTCTCTTCCCCTCGTTTGAGACAAAAAGGATTTTGAGAATGGGAGAGAGAGCTTTCATGCCAATTTTGAGTTACTTAAGAATACATCATGGATCTTGGAAATGTACAACTCCATATTGCATTTTTTAGATTTTGAGCTAGGGTTTGGGTTTCCACCAAAATCCAAAAGTTCTAAGCTTAATAGATGTTTTGTTTGAGGTTGAGGACTAAAATCATGCATTATATCATCAAGGAATCGCCATTCCATCCTTGGAATGATTGATTACACCTTTAATGGTAGATTTGGGGAGAATTAGAACCATAACTCAATGAGATGATGATCTATGGTTCTAGACCTCATTTTTAGTTGTACTCTAGTTTATATGTGTAGTTTTGAATCCTAATTCATGATTCTAAGATGATTAAGTGAGTCATATATCTCTATTTTGATCCTGATATGACTTCAATGCCTATATGGAGGTTGTGAGTTCAATTGTTGATTCCAAATGTGATTATCCTTTGGAATGGAATGACATAACTTCAAAATAAAATTACTATCAAAAAATCATTTGAAATGTACAAGTTAAAGCAATTTTTGCAAACTTAGACGTACTTGGAGGTTTTAAAGGAGTTGATGGATCATTTTAACTCATAATGACATATGTAAACTTGAATCTCACAATTCCATGGTTGAAATTAGGAATCATGGTTTGAGTGTTATAAATAGAGACAATATAACATTTGAATAATCATTTAGGATGATATGTTATGGTATTGAATCATCATTTGAAGATTTGTTCAAGTTTGTAAGCTAAGTGGAAATCTAGCACGAGTTATTAAATTTTTTAGAACATTAAACCAATAGATATTGACTTTAGCTTGTAAATCCTTGATCCAATGCTTGTATACGATGTTATATAAGTTATTTTTGGTGTTTAATATTGATTGGCAACATCACTTATGCAAATCATGGGTTAAAACCCAAGCTAGTGACCATTTTCATGTTTTAACCCATGAAATGGAGTTTATGATGAACACCTTGATCCATGATTTGATATTATTAATGTTGTTTTGCAGGATGTTAAGTGATGTGTAAACATGATATTGAATGTTATTCAATAACCCTAAGTCATTATAAGTGGATTGAAGGGGATTAAAGTTGATTTGAATGTGTTTCGAAATTGTATTTGAATTTTAACCTCAAAGTTGTGCCGATGAAACTCTCCTGAGCAAAATCATATAGGACAATCATAAATCTTCCTTAAATTGGGGAAAATCGTCATGGACGACTTTGATAGATTTTTTACATTTCCTTTCTCATCTCTTTTGATCTCAAATCACTCCCATTGTCTTCCTAATGACTTAAGAAACATATTTAGGAAATAAAATGAGATTTAAAACAACCGTTAGGAGTTTGACTGTTGGATAAAAACTTAGTTAATTACGAGGTTGAACTTTAGCTATAGATTACCACTGGCCAACTATACAATCTTGGAAGTGAAGAGAGCTTTATTCCACTACTTACGGTGAGTTATACCCAAGAATACATGTCCATATAGTATATTTTGGATTGTTTTGAACTGTTTTAACATCATGTACCCTTATGTGCCATGTGGTTATTATAAGTATTGTGTGTATTTGACGATAACTTATTTTGAAATATTTTGATCTAAATTGGGGAATTTATATATTTATTGAAATGTATTGAGCATCCTACTTGTTCATTCACATATGATGGATTGTGACTTTGAGTGACACTCATGGATATCCATATTGGGATAAAGTTTAGTTGGGTTGAGTTGCTTTCTAGATAAGCTTCACATTATACGTGGTGGTTAGCTACCCCTTACGTGGTTCTTAGGATAGCCCCCCTAGAACATACTTTTGGATGAGATGATATTAACATTTCATATTGGCCCAACAAAATGATATATTATGGAATTTACATTGGCCCATAAGGATATCATATGTTGTGTGCTTTGCGCTAATTATACATTGGCCCGAAACTTAGTCATTGGTGAGTCACACTAGAAAGTGACTTGGGGATCGAGAGTAGTTGCATATGCAATCCATCACTTTATTATTATTATTGTTAATTGACGTGATCATTATTGATGTTGTTTTATCCTTAATTTTTTATTATCGAGCTTTATTGATTATTCATTGATCTAATACTTGAATTTTGGAATTGAAGATTATGAATGAGCCTCTTTTGGAACTTAATGAAGATCTTGTGATTTGAAAATGTTTTGAGGTTTGAGTTTAGTATTAGATGACTACTATCATCCTCTACCCTTAAAGAGTTGACCCAATGCATACTCACTATATTTTCCTAAGCCTAACCTATACTTTGACATGTATTCAAGTTGAACGTCTAGTGAAGATCAATAGAATGTTTATCATGTGGAGATTTAGAAGACTTGTAAACTTAGATTTATGTATGTAAATTTTTTACCTTAAATATTGCTTCTTATTTTATTTTTCACACCATCCTATGACTTGACAAACTTTAAAATTGTTAAGGAGTTGATCATTTAAGACCAAATTCTACAATTGAAGTTCTCTAAAAGATTGATGATTTTTAAAACAACTTAAATGGTTATTTAATTATTTTAAATGACTATTTCTCCTACATCTATACGAGGGGCATGATAGAATCATCACTAGACGAGTTCATGAGGATTTGTGCAAATAGGAACACAAAAATTCCATTAGAGCTTATAACAACACCATTGATTCCATTGAAGAGGTTAACATCATATTTTAGACTTAAAATCATAAAACTTAAAACTAAACTTCATTATTATGCTTAGAAAATGATTTAATTTAAATTTACACAGATCAATGGACGATTCATGAAGTTAAGGCTTCAAAATAACCTATGAAGCTTCATAATTCAAGTTTGAACCATATTACTATTACTGAGCTCATATTAACTGAGCTCGAATTAACCGAATATAAATTATATACTAATCATGAATTAATTCTAGAAACACATCATATAGATTTAATATATAGAATTAGTATGAATTTTACTAATCATGAATTAATTCTAGAAACACATCACACGCACATATGTATATATATTCAACATAAAAAAAGAAACTCAGTCTATTTCTATGCTACAAACTTAGTCTTCATATCTTAAACTCGATCAAGGAATACAAATAAGGGTTCACAAACAGATTAATTGATAGACTTGAGAAATGGTCCCAAAACTCGGCCAAGAAATTTTGAACAGAAGACTATCCATTTCTTATATAACTTTACCTAGGATATTCTGCAATATGCTGTGTGACGGCTGGCGAGACCGAAAATTCATAAGAGATAAAGATACTAGGAGTTGACACAAGTAGTCTAGCTGATGACGATATAAGTGACAAAGTACGATAGATTCACGAGACCATAGTGCATAGGGTCGGTATATATTACCAAAACAAGTTTTCACGCAAGATCATATATATGTGGTCCTTCCTGGATAATAAGAATAAAGTATTTAGTTATTCTAAATATATATATATAAAGATACAAAAGGTGAAACATCCGCGTGAAACAATTGTTTACAAACAAACATTTGTTAAACTGCCGTAAAAAATTGTTTAGACATTATATGCATCCTAATTATAAAATAGGTTATATACGTATTTTTAATTTGTATGGAGATAAACTAAGGGTGACAATCGGTCGTGTTCGGGTTGACGAGTTAGACTGCACGACCTGTATAGTTATATGGATCATGCTCTTTAACACGAACCCGAATAAGCTTGACAAGACACGATCCGCCTAACCCGCATAATTAAACAGGTTGACGGGTCAGGACACGACCTATATAGCAAATTTGGTTCCCAAATTACGGAACTACCCTTATCTGCTTTCTCTAAAAAATAATATTTTTATTAACATGTTATAAATATACAGGTTGACGGGTCAACCCGCAGACGCGGCCTTCAACTCGAGCACGACCCGTTTATAAACAGATTATACAGGTCAACCCATTTACCCTCCAAACCCGTTTAAGGTCAACTCAAACTCGTTTATTTTCATGTTCATATCATATCATGGATGGATAAAAATTGCCACCTTTAAACATAAACTACAACTTATTTGAAATTTTATCAAACAATATTTTAACCTTATAATTATCTGCGTAAACACCTAAACTACCCTGACCAAGAGGAAAAAACAAGGTCAAACCATTCAGCCCTGGAACAACGTAATCGAAATACTGTTTTCCTTTTCACTGTCATTCTCGTTTTCTTCGTCTCAAAAAACCCCCTTCGCAATCTCTCTCAATAACACCAATTCCCACTGCACTGCTACACGAATCAAACACAGGAACAAGAAGAATTAATCTCTTCCAATTGAAATTTTGATTCTTCTGTCGTCTATTATTATTATCATCATCGTCTGAGATCAACTTCAAATCCACTTCTTTCAGTTTCAACAGCGCGAAGCCGTTTGATACAGATGAATGTCATTGCTAAGGAAAATTTCACTTCAATCGAAGAAACTGAGGTTAAATTCTGAAGGATCAGGCAATCGTGGTTCCTCCTATCGATTCATATTTTGGTAAGCTGTCCAAGTGTATCCGTGCAATCATCGAGATTAATTGCGGATGATTACATTCGTCGGAAATCCGATTGATGTTTTTAAAAAAACTTATTGTTTCGTGTTTGCTTTATCGCGACTCCTTTTCTCGATTGCTTAGGGTTTCTCGTCTAACTACAAGTGTAACGAGGCAATCTGAAATTTCCTTCACTTTGTAAAATGGCGTCTTTTGTTCGTCTATATGATCATTTAGGGGTTTTCAAAAAACAAATACCATTCCCTTCTCTTTTCTTAGAAACTTTGAAGTAATGAACTCATTGAAGATAGTATTAAATTGCTCCTAGAATTATTCCAATCCACAAGCTTATGTTTCCAAAAGTTCAACAACAAGTACACTTATTTGTATCTACATTTACTTACATCCTTATTATCTTCTTCCACTCAAATTCTGGCAATAACTATCCGTTTCTTACATAACTTTTTCAGGAAATTCTGCAATGCACCGTGTGGGTATTGCAGGCAGTGCCTCCAATTCAGTCCGTCCTCGTAAGGAGAAGCGATTCACTTATGTACTGAATGATGCTGATGACACAAAGGTCACCAATTGTGACCCTCTTTTGTATAAATAGGTAAAGAAACACACATTTAAATATCTAAAACACTTCTCCTTTTGCAGCATTGTGCAGGTGTAAACTGTTTGGCTGTATTAAAGCCATCAAAACCAGATAACTCAAGTTACCTCTTCACTGGTAGCCGTGATGGGACATTAAAAAGATGGACATTAACAGATGAAGATGCTACATGCTCAGCTACCTATGAGTCTCATGTTGACTGGGTATAGTACATTACTAATATAATTCTTCATTGTTATCAATTCAAATTTGGTTTTGATATATCTGGAAATTGGAATGTACATTGTACAGGTCAATGATGCAGTCCTTGTAGGAGGGAATACCCTTGTATCATGTTCATCAGATACTACCGTCAAGGTTTGTCTTCAGTGTAAGACTAAACCTTTTAATAAATTTACAACTTTTTATACAAAGTTTTAACAAATATTATATCTTTTGTACTACTAGACTTGGGATTCTTTTTCTAATGGAACTTGCACAAGAACTTTCCGCCAACACACAGATTATGTCACTTGTCTTGCTGCAGCAGAAAGAAATGTAAATTTTCTGTCCTTTTAGCAAACTCTTAGCAGGAAATAACAACCTACTTTATCTTTTCACCAATATATGAAATATACACAATGATCATATATTTTATTTTCTTTTTGTATACTTATTATTGTAGAGCAATATTGTTGCTTCTGGTGGCTTGGGTGGTGAGGTGTTTATTTGGGATCTTGAAGCAGCACTTGCTCCCGTCACCAAGTCCAGCGAGGCAGCTGACGAGGATCGTTCAGGTGGCACAAATGGATCAGGAAATCTACGTACTATTAGCTCAAGTAACAGTATTTCATTGCAAACAAATGTACCACAAGGGTATGTTCCCATTTCTGCTAAAGGACATAAAGAGTCTGTTTATGCATTAGCAATGAATGACACTGGAACTCTTCTTGTTTCTGGTGGCACAGAAAAGGTAAACTACTAAATTACTAAAAATTAGTATTTTTATAAAACTTTCTTTTTGGATTTATTTATATTTCCAAATTATTGTAGGCTGTACGTGTTTGGGATTCAAGAAGTGGTTCAAAGATGATGAAGCTTCGAGGGCATACAGATAATATTAGGGCTTTAATTCTTGATTCTACAGGGAGGTTTTGTTTATCAGGATCTTCTGATTCTATGATTAGGTATAACTTCTCTATTACATATTATTATTATTATTCTTATTCTTATTATTATTATTATTAGAGTAAATTACAGTTTTGGTCCCTTTGGTTTACACCAAATTACGGTTTTGGTCCTAGTTTTAAATATCATTCACCGGTGGTCCCTATGGTTTCCAAATCATTCACTTTTGTTCCCTGTGGTTTCCAAATCTTTCACTTTTGGCCCCTCCTTCTGTTACCGTTTGTGTAAACCACAAGGATCAAAAGTGAAAGATTTGGAAACGATAGGGACCAAAAGTGAAAGATTTGGAAACCATAGTGACCACTTATGCAAGATTTTCAAAACTAGGACTAAAACTGTAATTTTGTGTAAACTATAGGGACCAAAACTGTAATTTACTCTTATTATTATTATTATTATTATTATTTTTTTTATTACAGTTTTGGTCCCTGTAGTTTACACCAAATTACAGTTGGTCATTGTTTTGAAAATCTTGCATTGGCGGTTCCCGTGGTTTCCAAATCTTTCACTTTTGGTCCCTCCCTCTGTTACTGTTTGTGTAAACCACAGGGACCAAAAGTGAAAGATTTGGAAACCACAGAAGAAAACTGTAATTGGGTGTAAACCACAAGGACCAAAACTGTAATTTACCTTTTTGGATTAACAGTATTATTTTTTATAGATTATGGGATCTTGGACAGCAAAGATGTGTGCACTCATACGCGGTTCACACAGATTCTGTTTGGGCACTTGCTAGCAATTCAGCATTCAGTCATGTGTATAGTGGTGGACGCGATCTTTCTGTAAGTTTAATTCTATATTTTCATTAAAGAAAGTATCTTTTTTTTAATAATTGTATTTGATGTGTTATTTAGTTGTACTTAACGGATCTTTCAACAAGAGAGAGTATACTTGTGTGCACAAAAGAAGATCCGATTCAGCAACTGGCAATGCATGATGATGGTATTTGGGTTGCAACAACAGATTCTTCTGTTCATAGATGGCCTGCTGAAGCTCAAAATCCTCAAAAGGTGTTTCATAGAGGCGGTTCTTTCCTAGCTGGCAATTTGTCTTTTTCAAGAGCTAGGGCTTCTTTGGAAGGATCTACTCCTGTGAGTTATTATTATTATTTTTGAGTAAATTGCATTTTTGGTCCCTGAGTATAGTTGGTTTTTACAATTTTGGTCCCACAAAGTTTTCTCTTGCAATTTTGACCCTCATTTGAGATTTTTTGTAATGTTTTTGTCCCTGTTCCAAGTAAAATGACTATTTTTGGTTTCTTAGTATAGCTGATATTTGCAATTTTGGTCGCAAAAAGTCTTCTTTTGCAATTTTGACCCTCATTTGAGATTTTTTTGTAATGTTTTTGTCCCTGTTCCAAGTAAAATGACTATTTTTGGTATCTGAGTATAGCTGATTTTTGCAATTTTGGTTTTCTTGGATTGGGGACTTAAAACGTCACAAAAACCTCGAATAAGGACCAAAAACGCAAGAAAACTGTTTGGGACCAAAATTGCAAAAATCAGCAATACTTAGGGACCAAAAATGTAATTTACTCTTTTTTTTATAGTAAATTACATTTTTGATCCCTGAATTTAGCTGATTTTTCGTTCTTGGCCCCTACAGGAATAGGTTTTCAATTTTGGTCCTTGTATCGATTTTTTGTAATGATTTTTTGTCCCTGAATTTTAAATCTGACTACTCATTTTTTTCAAAATGATGATTTCCTGTGGACTACAGGGACCAAACCTGAAAACAACAGTATACCATAGGGACCAAATTTGTAGTTTCTGTTAATTTTGAATTAATAGAAGATGGTATATGTTGTATTCTGTTTTGTTTCATGTTTGGTTGCTGTAGGCCAAGGGCAAAACTGTCATTAAAAAAAAAGCTAACATCTGAGTAGTCAGATTTAACAATGCATGTACCAAAATCATAGTGAAACATCAAGATAAAGGACCAAAAATGGAATCTTATTCCATTAGGGACCAAAACTGAAAAAAATTCATTTCAACTTACAACCCAACTAATGTAAATTTCACATGTAGGTTCCTGTTTATAAGGAACCAATTTTCAGCATCCAAGGAATTCCAGGAATAGTACAATATGAAATCATGAACAACAGAAGACATGTTCTAACAAAGGTATTTTTATTTTTTTTATTTTACATATTTCTAAAAGTTAAAAATCTAAAAAGTATGAAATTTATCTTTTATAGGATAATGCTGGCTGTGTAAAACTTTGGGAAATCACTAGAGGTGTTGTAATTGAGAACTACGGACAGGTGTCATTTGAAAAAAAGAAGGAAGAACTTTTCGAAATGGTACACATCACCAAAATTTGACCATTTTATCCAACTTTGACTTTTGACCATGGTTGTCCTTGTCCAGGTCAGCATTCCCGCGTGGTTCACTGTCGATAGTAGACTCGGAAACTTATCCATCCACTTAGACACCCCGCAATGTTTCTCCGCAGAAATGTATTCCGTCGATCTTAACATCACCGAAAAACCCGAGGACGATAAGGTAATTTACTCATTCATTTATTCCATCAATTTCTTTTATTTATTCTTTTTTTTTTTAAAGGTTAATTTAGCACGGGAGACACTGAAAGGACTACTAGCTCCATGGCTGTCTAAGAAGAAACATAAATTCGGGTCCCAAAGTTTGGCCAACGGAGAAGCGCCACCTGGCAGGGACGTTTCTTCTAGAAGTATCACACTTTCGAAAGTCGAAGTAGACGGTAACGGTGAAAATGATTTTACAGTTTATCCCCCGTTTGACTTTTCAACCGTGTCCCCACCTTCTATAATTACCGAGGGTTCACAAAACGGTCCATGGAGAAAAAAAATAACAGAAATGGACGGAACAGAAGATGAAAAAGATTTACCATGGTGGGTTCTTGATTGCGTTTTACTTAACCGTTTACCCCCAAGAGAACACACCAAGTAAGTTGTTACATTTCTGTTACGTTTTTCTGTTACATTTCTGTTACGTTTTTCTGTTACATTTCTGTTACGCTTTTCTGTTACATTTCTGTTACGTTTTTCTGTTGCGTTTCTGTTATTTATTTATTTTATTGTATTTTCAGGTGCAGTTTTTATTTACAGCCATACGAAGGTTCAACGACGCAAACTGTGACACAAGGGAAGCTGAGTGCACCTCGTATCTTAAGAATACATAAGGTACATTTTGGTCCCTCTGGAATTTTTTCTTACATCTTGTATCCCTAAACTTTTAAAATATATTTTTCCAGGTTGTTAATTACGTTGTGGAGAAATTGGTACTGGACAAACCAATGGACAGCTTGGCAATTGATGGAACTTTTGCCCCGCAAGGAGATGGATCCTTTAGATCTGGAATTATAAAACCATGGCAAAAACTTAAGCCTTCTATAGAAATCTTATGCAATAATCAGGTAAGTTTATATCATTATTTATTATTATTGATTTCATTCTAGATATAAAATAATAAAACAATAGTTTTTATTTTTTTTAGGTTTTGACACCTGACATGAGTTTAGCAACTGTTCGTGCTTACATATGGAAAAAATCCGAAGATCTTGTTCTTAATTACCGAATTGTTTCCGGAAGATAAGTTATAGTATCCGTGTGATACTATCAATGATTGATTTTGGGCTTCCAAGATCTTTGGAGGTGATCATCTTTAATCCAAATTACGTCTTCATTTTATTAATTCTGTTTCACTAATTATATTTTTGTACCTGATAAAGCATATACACCAAGAACCACTTACGGGTTAATCAAAGTCTGGTCAAAGGGCTATCGAGTATAAAAAGAAATAGCAGAAGATGATGTCAGAAAACCACAATGTTTAGTAGTATTGATAACAACGTTGTCACACATGCCAAGTAAGTAAGTAAGTTTGTGTTTTGTAACCACAGTTGATCACAAACATTAATTTTAAACCCTTGTCGGAATTAATTCGCATTTTTGATTATATGTTTCACGTCCTCATCATTGAGATAAACTCTTCATAGTTGATCTTCCCATCCTACCATCAAACAAAATACAACAATCAAATCACCCGAAAAAAATAATAAAAGAAAACAAATTTCTATGAGTTTTTGAGTTTGTGATTGTAGCTAACCTTATCGGTATCCACTTTATCAAGGACTTATCAAGGATAGCACGATTTTAAGTTGTTCATACGTTATGGTCCCCATTCCGTCAATGTCAATATTGTTGAAGATCTGTTTCAAGCGTTTCATCTCTTCTATTGATTTGTTTTCTACAATAGCCTGGTTAAAAACCGCTGAATCTATTATATGGATCATGGCAACACGGCCACTCTATCACTTATAATATAAAAACATATGTTTTCTTAATCGAAATAAGCATATCTTCAATGCTAGCTTTTTCAACTTGTTCATCGCTCTGAATCGATTTATTCGAGTCAAAACCATGCTACCTATTGGTTGTTTCGATGCATCACCATCTTCCTTGAGCCATGGGTGCTCTAAGATTTGGATTTTATTCATGATCACTTATAGTATCTAAGTTCTCAAAATAGTAATATCAAAGAGATTTTTTTATTGACAATACTAACCGAGGGCTTGGTAGGCGGTGATACGTTTTTTAGGATCCATCGTCAACATTTTTGATATTAAATCTTTTGCACCATTAGATATAGATGGCCATGGAATTGTTTGAAGGTCGAGTTTACCTTCTAATATGTTTTCAAATAAGGCATTCAGAGTCCCTGCAACATTTGACTTTTTAAGTCAAACCTATTACTTATGTCTTAAAAGTAATGATATACTTTGTATAGAATCATTTTGATTTTGAAATTTGAAAACTTTTTAAATAAAAATAAATGCCAAATAATGCTTCTTTTTAAATGGAGGGAGTTAAGGGGTTACACCTCCCTTAAAAGGAAGGCCACCGCTAAGCAGAATGTATAAAATGACACCCGCACTCCACACGTCTATCTCCTTCCCATAACAACCCTGTAATACCTCTGGTGCCATATAATATGGAGTTCCAACGATTTCTTCATAAATCATTCCTAGAAAAGTAAAATGCATAAGCTATTGGACTTTAGTATCTTCAAAATGCCACAAAATAAATCCAAAGTCAAACAAGAAATGCATAAAAACCTAATGTTAACAAATTTAAATCATTTTCTCGTAATCAGACTTCTCGATATACCTGTGTACATTTTAACTGTAACTGTTTTTCTCACTATATATACAATCAACAATAGATAATATCTCAGATTGTAAAGAAAGAATGAATATATGTGATTGTGTAAATAAGATCATTGTTGCATGTCACAAAAGCTCTATTTTCTTGAAGTGTGCTCTCTAATCCATAAAATCATCAATTTCTTTTGATACATATCACATAATTTATTTGTTTTTAGGTTGAGGAGATATAAAGCTAATTATTATTGATCTAATGTGTAAATATGATTCTTTTGTGCACATTACTACATCTTATTAACCCGTTTCTACCTACTAAAATTGGTTAACACTGCCAAAAAGAGTCTAGTCCGAACAGGGCCGGTCCATTGGATTTTCATGCCCCGGGCGAAGTAAGCTAACGATGCCCTTTAAATCATATTATATCATATAACATAAATTTATAAAATAAAAATGCAAACATGTTTTATTTAACAAAATTCATACTATTACAAATAAACTTGCAAATTATCTAAAACGATGTCTACGTGCATTCTTTGAAGCAAATACATCAATTACTTTATCATAATTCACATTTGCTAGAAATTGGTTTTCAATACTTATAATTGCTAATCCATTCAATCTTTCTTGGGTCATGGTACTTCGAAGATATGACTTCAACAATTTAAGCTTGGAAAAACTTCTTTCAGCGGATGCTACCGTAACCGGTACGGTCAACAAGATTTTATATGCAATCAAAACATTTGGAAACATATCCATCTTCTTTGCAAACTCCATAATTTGAATTGATGTCCAAGGGTTTCCAACTTCCGCTGCTTCCTCCGGCAACATATCCTGCAAAATTTGTAATTCCATAAACAACATAAAACAGTCCGAAGCAGTCTTAAAAGGGAAAATGTGATATGTGCCCTTTTGTTGGCTGAAAATATATGAAGATATTTCTAACATGCTATCTGATTTTAGTAGGTAAATAACGGCTTAAATGAAAAAAAAAATAATATTCATAGCCATTTTTCTGCAAAAAATAAATATATATATTTCATACCGTATACGACTGAAAATGTAAAGGTTTTTCTAAATTTTGTCTAACCGTCAAAACTAAAATTATATCCATCTCCATATTTTTATTTTAACTAAAATATGATATTTCATGCTAGAATCAAACATCAAGCAATACAAATAATAAACTTGTTATGTTATCATCAAGCAATACAAAAATCATGAAATGCAATTTCAGTATTGTCACATATGTTTTATATAGTAATTGCAGGTAGGAATTTTCTTTTATAGTTCTTCAAAATCATATTAATTAGGAAGTAACATAAAGCATTGGCTTCAAATAAGATTGGTTCTTCTGAATTGTTGGCTAACTTTTTAAAACACGTTCCAACAATGATTCATTTACTTTTTCTGGAATGACAAATCTTATTTAATCCTAAACAATATCTAATTCAACCAATGTCCCATACGAAACATGAATCATCGACCTTAATAAAGAAGGACAAGACCTAATATCGATAGATTGCCTTTTAGTAATGATTCCTTTACTTGAACCAAAAGGATTGTATCATATATATATATATATATATATATATATATATATATATATATATATATATATATATATATATATATATATATATATATATATATATATATATATATATATATATATATATATATATATATATATATATATATATATATATATATAGTCCCGATCCGGTGGGGACTCCAATTTTGAGGCGGACTGCGATGACAATTCTCATCCAATCATTTCATCAAGGGTAATAACGTCAAACGTAATTATTGTATTTGACTTAATCGCATGCGACACTCGTCCACGGAACGTAATACAAACTTGATGATATAATCACATGTTACACATGTCCGTACAACCTAGTTGAGCCGTTTTCTTATTTGTTTTTTAAATATTTTTTTATCTTTTAATAAATTTGATTATTAGTTTTTATTTTTTTCAGTTTTTTTTTCAGTTTTTCCCCTTTGTTCTTTTATTTTTTACTATGTTTTTTTTTCCTTTTAAAACTCATTTTTGTCTTTTTAGACTCGTTTTGGATTATTGACCTAATATTTATAACAAATTCTGATTTTTGGATCATAACAAATATTTGATCTTGGATCATAACAAGTTTAGAATATTGGATCGTAAGTTTTAAATCATAATACTTAAAAATGATAATATTTAGCACATAATAAGTTTTGATTCATAGCATTTTTGGATAATTATAAGTTTTGAATATTAAAAGTTTCTTATATAATGTTTTGATTCATAATATATGTGGATCTTGAAATGATCCAAAATTTAAGACACATTTTGGATCATTTTAAAATTTGAATTATAATAAGTTTGATTTATAACATATTTGGATTATAATAAGTTTTAATTCATAAAAAAATATAGTTCATAACCGTTTGAATCATAAAACATATTTCGATTAGGGATGTCAAAAACCTTCGTGGGACCCCAAACCCCTACGGGGGTATTTTTCTGAAAAAATCAGGAGCGGGGGTGAGATTAACCCGCGTTTCAATTTCGGGGGCGGGCAACCCTGTTCCGAAACCCTACGGGGCCCCGTTTATATTTATATTTATATATATATATATATATATATATATATATATATATATATATATATATATATATATATATATATATATATATATATATATATATATATATATATATATATATATATATATATATATAGGGAAGGGTTCAAATGAGAACCACTAAAAGGTTGAGAACCGTGAGAACCACTAATTCACAGTTTAATAAAAAATTTACGTTATAGTATCCACAGTTTAATAACTAGAAATTTATTATATTGTGAATATTATAAAACGTATTAAAAAATAAGAAAATTTATTAAGTTTGATATATTTTCACATAATAAACAAGTGTGAAAAAACAGAAAAACGAAAAAAAAAAATAGAATTCTTAATGTGTGAATATCGGTTCTCACGGTTCTTAACCTTTTAGTGGTTTTCATTTGAACTTATATATATATATATATATATATATATATATATATATATATATATATATATATATATATATATATATATATATATATATATATATATATATATATATATATATATATATATATATATATATATATATATATATATAGAGAGAGAGAGAGAGAGAGAGAAGTAGGTTCCATTGAGAATGAAAAACAAGTTGAGAACGCGAGAATTAATCTCAACCACATATTTTTTTCTTGCCGCTCTAATGCGTTGGCGCGGTCGGAGCGTTAACGCTCTAACGACGAGATATATATATATTATTATTCAACTATGATTTTCGCACTACTACCACCTACACCGCCTTCATTACCACCACCACCGTCGTCGCCACCACCACCACTACCGCTGCCGCCACCATCTCTACCACCACCGCCGCCGCCGTCGTCGCCACCTCCCCCGACGCCACCGCCACCAATCACCACCACCGCTACTGCCAACGCCGCCACCTTCCCCACCACCTCCCCCACCACCGCCGCTACCACCTTTACCACAACCTCCACCATCGCTACCACCACCCACCGCCACCACTACCACCTCCATCACCGCCGCCACCACCACCACCTTCGTCACCACCCACCTCCACTGACACCACCACCACATGAACACCGTCGCCACCATCATCACCATCATCGCCACCCTCTATCGCTATCACCATCATCATCGCCACTCTCTACCACCATTCCGACCACCACAACCATATATGTTTATTCATATATGATTATATGAATATTCATATAATCATATATGATTATATGAATAATCATATATGAATATACCTATTCATATATGAATAAATCATATACGAAAAAAAACCCAGCTCGTCGTCGTGGAGCGGCGCGCGTCAGCGCTGGCGCATCTAGTGGCTCAGATTCATTCTCGCGTTCTCAACATTATTTTCATTCTCAATGTAACCCTCCCCTATATATATATATATATATATATATATATATATATATATATATATATATATATATATATATATATATATATATATATATATATATATATATATATATATATATATATATATATATATATATATATATAAATGATAGTTTTTTCATACGGGAAAGAATGAATCTTCAAAACTAACCTTCTTTAATGAACACAGAAAGCCCAAAATCAGTAACCTTCAATGGCGAATCTTCATCTTTACTAACCATCAAAAAATTCTCAGGCTTCAAATCTCGATGCATAACCCCCATTAAATGACATACATGCACCACATTCACAATCTGTATCCCAATCTTCGCCGCTTCTTTCTCAGAATAACTCCCTTTTCTTATTATCCGATCAAAAAGCTCACCACCATTACACAACTCCATAACCAAATGCACGCTACTTTCATCCTCATACGCCCCTTGAAATTCCACAATGTTTGGCTGTCCAGTTAGATGTTGCAATATCATAATCTCCCTTCGTACATCGTCCATATATTTTTTCGTTACACACTTCCTCTTTGATATCGACTTGCATGCATACTCCAATCCTGATTTTTTCTTAGTACACAAATACGTGATACCAAACTGACCTCTCCCTAGTTCTCTCCCGATGTGGTAAGTTTTCTTTAGATCGACATACTTCTTTCCTAAAATGGACCCCTCTCGAGGGACGAAATGATTATCGGGAAGATGGTGATGAGGTGGCGATGGTGATGAAACAAGGGTGTCATGGCTTCGACGAGGTTTTAGTAAAGACCAACAAATACCCATTTCAGATTGAGGTGAGATCTGAGATCTGTTTGTGTAAGATTTTGTTTTTTCTAAAGATTATGAAGTGGATTGGGTTGATTAAGACTAAGGTTAGTACTTCGTACCTTGCTTAAGGTAATTTTTTTTTTTTTTCTATTTCACTTTATATTCTTTTTGCTCGTACACGCTTTTGTTGGTTTCTTGATTCGGAGTGGATGTAATTAATTAATAGCCTTTTGATATGTCGGGGAACCGTAGGGTATACGTTAAGGCTTGTGTGTGTAAGGGTTAGGATTACTTCAAGAAATCATGGAAACGAAACTTAGGACCGAAAGCCGAGCTTTATATATTAATTCGGTACCGGTTTGGGTCCTAAAAAATCGGTTCTAAGACCATTTAGGACCAAATAAAAAACTTTAATATAAATCATTCATAACCATTCGAAAACTGAATAAAAAACTAGAAGATCAAAATAATTTATTTTTTGCCATCCGCGATACAATTCTGAATGGAATAACATTTTGTTTCCGGGTGTATGTCAAACCCAATAGTAAATGCAATTTTATGCTCATTTAGATACCTTTTTAACTCGGTTTCTATTGCAACCAAGTTAAGTTCCTCTATATGTAAAAAATATGCTCAGAAAGTCATTACACCCATCACATGAAATAATATCTTCATTACATGCTTCTTGAGATGGCGAATAAAAGTCAACATTGTCAAACATTTCTTTGTATTTTTTAAACAAATCATCCAATCTATTTTCAACCTTTCGCACCAAAGCCGCCATCTTCATTTCAAGATCTTATTTAGTGGGTAGGCAGATGAAACATGAGAATTTGGTAAGGAAAAATAGAACTTTCTTTGTTTTTATATGTTAAAAAGGTTAATTTAGCACAGAAGACACTAAAAGGACTACTAGAGTCGTGGATGTCTAAAAAGAAACATAAATTTGGGTCGCAAAGTTTGGCCAATGGAGAAGCACCACTTGGCAGGGATGTTTCTTCTAGAAGTATTACATTTTCGAAAGATGAAGTAGATGGTAATGGTCAAAATGATTATGCAATTTATCCTCCGTTTGACTTTTCAATTGTGTCCCTCTTATAATTACCGAGGTTTAGGATGTTGTTTGTTTTATGTCTATAGTTTTTCTTGGCCTCTTTTTTTGTGTCACGTAGATGGCATGCAAGCATTAGATTTTGCAGACTCTTTGCTTTTAAGAAGACCGCAGGCATAACAAGGTCTGCACATTCTTGCACATTCTCTTCTTGGAATAGACTTGGACCACCACTTCTTAGGTCTTCTAACCACTTCTAAGTAACAATCCCAAAACCACTACTAGAAAAAATGTCTTTAATGACACGCATTGCGTGTCATTAAAGGGTACATATGACACGCAAATGTATGTCAAGGAAGCCCCTGTCATAAATGACAGATGACACACATTTGTGTGTCGTAAATTTACGACATACATTAATGACACGTTTACGACATACAGTTATGACACGCAGTTACGACATACATTTACGACTCGCAATGTAAGTCGTAAAATATTCTACATTTACGTTTTATATATATATATATATATATATATATATATATATATATATATATATATATATATATATATAATATGCTTTGATAATATTAAAATTAAATCACACATAAAATTTAATGTCATACTAAACAAGATATAATTAATACATATACCATGGTTACATCATCACAATGTCATACAAAATAATAGTCATTGTTTGTCAAACATAAAATACGACAAAATAATAAGCATTGTTTGTCAAACATAAAATACCATACATTACATTTACGACTCGCAATGTAAGTCGTAAAATATTCTACATTTACGTTTTATATATATATATATATATATATATATATATATATATATATATATATATATATATATATATATATATATAATATGCTTTGATAATATTAAAATTAAATCACACATAAAATTTAATGTCATACTAAACAAGATATAATTAATACATATACCATGGTTACATCATCACAATGTCATACAAAATAATAGTCATTGTTTGTCAAACATAAAATACGACAAAATAATAAGCATTGTTTGTCAAACATAAAATACCATACATTGCCACATCTTCATTGGAAAATCAAATTTGTTACAAAAGATGCACATTCCTCACGAACATCATCAATATCATCATCCGTATATTCACTCTTGCGGCTCCCAAACTGAAAAATAAATGAAAGTACAATGCTATAATAACCAAAATGAATGAAACTACATTGCTAATTTGAAGGACCAAAATGTTAGGACCAAACTGTTAGGACCAAATCTGTTAGGACCAAAATGAATGAAACTACTGTAGATACATACATAACAATTTTAAAGTGAAAGACTCAATCGTTGCAGATAACAAATGTTAAAATTAGAATTCCATGATGGAAATAGATGGTTCAACAGAGTATGCCATCATCCGAATTGGATGTGTCTTCAATCTTATTGAAATGGGACAGACAAATCATAAAAATGATCCACTGACCCAACATAACGAAGTATTCACTCCATTTTAGTGGATCCTCCAACGAAACAAGGTAGAAATTTATTTATATGTATACCGAATCTATAAACGATAACACCTCAAATATTTGAATAAGATATACATTCTTTTGATTTCACTTGCTATATATATGATACACTGACAAACTTTTCCATATGTTCCATCATCCATGTCACTAATCGAACTTTTAATTTCACTTGCTAGATTATTAAAAGAATTTAACTTTGTTCCAATCAAGTCACTCCTCTCAATTTTGACTATTTTAAGCATTCAATTTGCTTGATTTAAAACCACGTACAACAATTTGAAAGTGAAATATAAGCAACACAAGTTCCAGCTTTCAAGTAATAAAACAAAGGAAAGCCTTCAAATCATTAGCATAGTTTCATACCGTGTTGTTCAAGTTGGCCTTCAAATCAGCTTCCAAGCAATAAATGACCTTCTTATCCTCGATCTCGCTGAAATGTATCCATGTCTTAATCTGCTCTCTGCACTTTTGAAGTTTCATAATCTCTTTCTTCAAGTCGGCCTCAAACTTCTCCTTCTGGTTGGCATCGTCAGTATCGTAAACCTAAAGTACGAGATTTGAATATACGAATTAAATTAAACCTTAAAAATTCAGATTAATTACATAAAAACCAGGAACGTCAATAATTCAAAGACGATAAAAAAGATTAATACATACCTTGTTCCATATGCGGAGGCACGAGCCGTAGGCGGGATGAATTCAGAGGAGTAGACAAGATGGTTGTGGAGGAGTATCGCATGATGATCTCGACAATAATGGAGACGTTGTAAGCCGGCGGCAAGAAGAAAGACGCACCAAAAACCCTAATAAGTTCACTATGATCGTGACAGAGAAAAGGAGAGAAGCGGGAAACAAAAAGATTTGGGGATTTCAGCAGGATCTATAAAAATTAAAAGTGATGTTTTTTTTTCAAGATGACACACATTAAACACAAAGCATCCTCCGTATTTTTTTTAGTTTTAGTTTATGACACAAAACCATGACATACATTTGTGTATGTCGTAAATGTTATTAAAATATGACATAATTTTACAACATGCATTTTTGTATGTCGTATATGCTTCAGTTTTGGCAAAGGATGACATTAATTTTACGACATACGCTTTTGTCTGTCATAAAAACAGCGTATGTCGTAATTCGTAAGTCATTAAAAGTCTATTTTGTAGTAGTGAACTCTCCTAATTCATTATATTTTAAAACATTGAACTAATTTGTTTTTGAGCTACAACTCTTGTTTGTTGATTTTACAAATGCAATAACAAAACCCGATCATGATTTAAGATTTATAAAGCTTATCAACCGATTCTTGAGGATGCTAAACAATTCTCACACATCCTATTTAAAAAGAAACTTCCAACCTTTGTTTCTAGTTCGTGGACGAGATGGGATTATTTTCCAAACCAACATGCTTAAGATTAATTATTTTCCATTGATATACAAGCAAATCTCACAAATCAATTGATATTATATTTTAATTTACTTTATCCATAGAAAATTTTCTAATACATATCATACTATAAAAGTTTAAATTTTGATTACTTTTTAATTTAGAATAATAGATACGTATGAATGGTAATTTCAATATCCAACTTCTTTTATAACATCGATGTATATCATATACATCATAATTTTAAAAATTTGTTACGTTTTCTATATATATATATATATATATATATATATATATATATATATATATATATATATATATATATATATATATATATATATATATATATATATATATATATATATATATATGGTCAGGATCATGTGAGATCCAAAATATTCGTGAGATTCTGAGATCTCTCAAACTAATTTTTGTTTTTAAAAAAAAAACGACTTAATGCACAAAGTCGCTTATATTTAAGATCTTTTTAAAAAAGTTGAAAAAAATTTGCATATACGAAATGTGCATATGTGCATTTTTGTGCAAACGTGCATCTTCAAATAAAAAATCAACTTTTGTTAAGATTTTTTTTGACGGAATGTCTTATATATAAGCGACTTAATGCATTAAGTCACAATTTTGAAAAAAAAAATTATAGTCTAAGAGTTCTCAAGATCTAATGAATATTTTGGATCTCACAAAAACTTAACTATATATATATATATATGTATGTATGTATGTATGTATGTATGTATGTATGTATGTATGTATGTATGTATGTATGTATGTATGTATATATATATATATATATATATATATATATATATATATATAATATAATAGAGGCATATTTCAAAGCACCACATGCATTTGAAACTCCAATGTCTTTTCATATTTCCATTGATTTTCAAACTTTCTATGTCTTTTCATATTTCCACAACTCAAGAGTTTTTTAACCTATGATACTTTATTGTTAGTTATCACACCTAATTAATATAAGAGTTATACATAATTCACATATAAATTTGATTCTAGCATGAAGAATATGATGGAAGAAAAGATGATTTGAGAAAACACACACTTTGAAGTTGCATATGTTTATATTGTATTACGAAGGAGAAACATGAAGAAACTATAACAAATTACAAGTCGCAAGGCAAGAGAAAAACGACATGGTTGAGAACACATATTTCGAAAGTACATATGTTTATATTGTATTGGGAAGGAGACATGTGAAGAAGCTAACGCAAATTACAAGTTGCAAGACAAGAAACAAAATGCATATTGGTTCTACCCCAACATAACAGTAGGAAGATATATAATAGATTGGTTATTCATTGTAACGTTTTCTAATCCATATTCACCAAAATGGTTTTATATTGTTTGAATAAGTGGGCTTATGTTGTTTGATAAAGTATTTAGTGGTCATTTGGTTCATATAATATTTTTTCATATTAGCGTTATTTGACAAGGCTAACTTATATTTATTTACCTACAAGTTTTACGAAGAAACGATCTACAATAATACATTCCTCAAAGATAATATATGTATTATTTTTAGTACGTTTTATTTTTTGTATTAGATTCTAATGTAGTTCACGTTAATGTGTTATATTTTTAATATTGGATTGTCTATATACAATTGACTTAAAATAGATGATTATATTGTTGGTTGAGTAACAAGTCATAATGTATTCAACTCAAGACTTACAATTCCCGAATACATAGAAGTTTGACATACAAATAATTAATGTATCAAATTGAATTATTAAACTATTAAAATAATAAATTATCTTTTTCTATAAAACCCTTCAAATGTTCTAAGCACTTAATACATGCTAGACTTGGTTATATTTCTATAATTTTAAATATCAATTTTTAAAGACTGGCTCATTTTTTCAGATATATTTTAAATTTAGATTTTATATCACTAAATATTGATTACGATGAATGATTTATAATAATTTTTACATTTATTAGAGCATTTTACTTTCATCATATCGACTTGAAACTCTTAACTATTCAACTTTCAACATTAAGTTATTTATTAAATATAAAATATATCATCTTGATGATCAAAATTTTGAATTATTAATATACTATACTTAAGTTGTTAATTAATGTATGGTGTTAAATACAAAACCTAAGTTAAACTTTTTAATTGACAATATAATACATTGAATTTGTTGATCGAAAGATAGTCTAACTGCAAAACTAAAATCAAAATATAAACTAAACTAAGACAATGATCAAATGCTTTTTTTTCAAAATAGTTAAAAGGCTTCAATCTGTAAAATATAAAACCTAAATAGAAATCTAAACCTAACTAAAAATATATAATTTATTTTTTATAATAATTGAAAATTTTCACGGATAGTTATAAATCAATTAACAATCTACATATTTATATGAAGATATATTTTTTATAAATATATAATATATGTTTGAAACTTTTAACACTTCAACTTCCTGCTATTACCAACACCATTAATTTATTTTAATACACAATCTCTTCACATTTCAACTAATTAACCACTACAACCCAAAAGTTTTTGAACTTATGGTACTTAATTGCTACTTATGACACATTAGTTAATTTAAAGATATATATAGTTCCTATAGGTAGCTTATTTTGGTAGAGTTTGGAAAATAAGATGGAGGAAAATACGACTTGACAACATACAATAATTACTTTAGACTCTTATTTATGTTATTACTGGTATGTTTTATTTTATATTTGTTTTAAATTCAGAGATAATTTATGTAAATATATTTCTATATATTTTTAATGTTGGACCATCTATAAAAATTAACTCCAAAAAAGGTGTTATGTTTTTTGGTTCGATGTTTGGATGAAAAATTATTATTGATACATATGTCATATGTTTGATTTATTTTTTGTTTTTCATATTTTGATTAATTCTAAAATGTTTATGTTTATATTTGATTGGTCATTATATTTTTACTATATTAATTTACTTATGCGCAACGTGCGGGAATACGCCTAGTATATATATATATATATATATATATATATATATATATATATATATATATATATATATATATATATATATATATATATATATATATATATATATATATATATATATATATATATATAGGGTCAAGATCTTGTGAGAATTCAAATATTCGTTAGAACTTGAGAATCCTTAGACTAAATTTTCTTTTCACAAAAAGTTAATTAATACACTAAGTCGCTTATACTTAAGATCTTTTGTCAAAAAAATTTGAAAAAAATGTGCATATACGAAATATGTATATGTGCATTTTTGTGCAAATGTGCATATATGCACGTTTTGTGCATATGTGCACCATTAAAAAATTAACATTTTTTAAAGATTTTTTTGACGAAATGTTTTAAATATAAGCGACTTAATGCATTAAGTCATTTTTTTAAAAAAAGTTATAGTCTAGGAGTTTTCAAGTTCTCACGAATATATGAGTTCTCAAATAATCTTAGCTATATATATTATATTATATATATATATATATATATATATATATATATATATATATATATATATATATATATATATATATATATATATATATATATATATATATATATATATATATATATATATATATATATATATAGCCTGCAAGCTTAAAAAAATATTTTTCTTATAGACTGCAGACGTATGGTCATCCTCTTCTTGTGTAGATGTTCTGCAGATGTAGTCTGTAGACTGTAAATATTTTACCTCTTCAAAAACAAATAGCACCTTAATGTCAAACTCTTTAGAAAACTATAAGTATTAACTCTAAAAAGAAACACAAACCAATCTAATTTACAATTTATTTAATTAATTATTAATTTTTTTGAAAACCATTAAATCTTTGCTTCTTACGAAACACTTTGATTGCATAGGACGTATATAAATCATTATCTTTATCCTGGAAAATAGAATAAAAATAAAAAAAATCTGAAAAGTGAAAACCCCTCTCAGCGACCTTCTCACTCGTTGAAGTTGAGAGATACCATCTGGAATCCAAGAACTTCTCATTCATCTACCTCTTAGACGCCGATGGTTGCTCCAATGTACACTGCCTCTGCTAGCTCCATGGACGGACCTGTTATATAGCCCGAGGTAGCACATGCTACCACTCAAATTTTCCCATCAAATATATATTTAGTGTGAATTCGTAGTTGATGATTTTAGCTGTGGATTTGCCACAAAACGATGCCTATAAACCTCTGCTAGCTCCTAGTTTCGCTCCCGACTAGCACCGCCTTGCCATGTTGTAGAATTGTTGGGTAATTGTATATCTCCCTTTCTTTGTTTAAACTCTCACTGAAGTATTAAATACAAAATGCAGATGGTATTGTGATATTTGAATGAGAATTTTTTCAACACTCCACCCTACTTTATATATACACCATAATCTATGTTTGACTATTTTTTATCGGTGTAATTTAACTATTCTTTAAAAGTGATTGGATGAATAATAGACATGATTACATAATAATTAGAACGTTTATAGTATACCAGGGTGTATTTAACAACAAATTATTTATATTTTGTCCAACTCTATGGCCAATAGTCTGGAAGTCTAGGGTTCTGTAAGCAAAACAATAAAAACTTATAGGCCACTCTCTCCCTCCAAGTTTTTACCGTCTTTTGTTCTCTTTTTAGTACAATAAAATTAAACCTACAATATCTATATAGTAATACTATTATTATTTTTATCATAAAGTAATATTAAATAAAATTAAATAAATCTTTATACAGGATTAGAGATTTTGTTGTAATTTGTATTTAATATTGTTCTAACATGGTAAAAATCTTGAACTAAATCAAAACAAAAAGATAAATTATTTATTATTTATTTTGTAATTGTTGTTTTAGTTTACTGATGATTTGTCAAATAAAACGCAAGATATATGTAATATATGTAACTAGTTTGTATTATTTTGTTTCAAAGTTTTGGTCTCGACCCTCTGTTTATAATGTTTGTGTTCCGTCCCTCTATGGTGGGGTTTAGATCGTGCTTTGCTTAATAGTTTCACCCCCCCCCCTTCAAAGAGAACATAACACATAAGCTGTTGCATTTTCTGTTACATTTCTGTTATACTTTCTGTTGCGTTTTTGTTATATATTTTTATTGTATTTTGATGTGCAGCTTTATATGAAGGTTCAACGACCCAGACCGTGACACAAGGGTAGCTGAGTGTACCTCATATATTAAGAATACATAAGGTACAAAAAATAATATATAACTAGCTGGAGCCCGTGCTTTGCACGGGTTCGGGGATGGGCCTTGTGCATCCATAACACCCAATGTATCTCCATGATATGATCCTTTAAGTGCTACAACCTGAAGGGGTATAAAAGCAATTATCGTTACCAACGTACTTTATTAGATAAAACAGTTCCCTATCAGAAGTAAGAAACGACCATACATACCCTTATGCTGGAAAGGCTTCCAGCATGTTTGTAGATATGAAGACAATAAAATTTCAAATGAATGTCATAATTAACAGAAGGGTTAAATGCAAGAAACATCAATGTACTTTCATAGATTCGTTCAAGAATAATTGGGTAGATTTTATAGTACAATTGTCTTAGTAAGAAAAAAGAATAGACAATGTTGCATTAAAAAGAAATGAAAGTAAGATACTACAATACACAAGTAAATGAAACTACGTTGCTATTTCTTGCATTTACTCGTTAACAGAAATTACCTCAGTGGGTTCCACGTGGGCAGAAAAGTTAAGAATCTCTGTCAAGTTGTATGATAATGACGACCAATGCATGATTGAATTGTTTGACATGAGATACACATCATGTTTTGAATTAGCTGGTTCGTTAACTGTAAATAACATTTGTAAATTTTTAAAAATTCCCATATCCATTATGTCAAAGAAAATAAAAAAGAAAAAGAATCATCTATATACCTAGAAGTGAGAAATCGTAGGGTTGACCAATATGGTGTTATGGGAAAATTCATAGTAATTGCCACCCTTTTGCTTCTGTTTGCATTTCTACAGATACCAACAAAGTTTCCTTTATAAACAAAATAGATAATGAGTATGCATTAAAAGACCATAATACCCTCATGGTAAAAGTGTACCTTGTTGACAGCATCACCCGATAACGGAGACAAGTTACTTGGTTGTACGAAAAATAAAGGTAGAACGTCATAATTTAATATGATTTCATAAAAAATTGAAATTAGATTTCATGCCATGCATTGCGTAAAGTAGGATAATGTAATCAAGTATTGACAAATATACGATATTAAAAATAATTCATTTATCATTAACTTTGAAATACTAATTATTAGACTAAGTTGTGGTAATTATCATAAATACATGATAATATATTTCATCCGAATAGCTTCTACACGTACCCACAAGTTGCATATGAAAATAAAAATAAATGTATTTTTTGATTTTTAGTTATTTTAAATATTACTATATCTAATCAAGTCGCATGTATATCTTTTAAGATCACTTTATTTTAGTTGTATCAATATTTCAATTAAGTTTACATGAAATTACATATAGTTTTAGATTTTATATTATTTTTAGCAATTTTTAGGATTAATAAATTTAAAAATAAACTAAATTACAACTCTTTTAGTTTTGCATCATTATCATTTCAAATAATAATAAGTCCTTCAAGTTAACATAATATGATTTTTAATTATATGTTACATATAACCATTATTTTTTATTAATTAAAATCTAGATGTTTGAAAAAATAATATTTTAAAGAAATAGGGCAAGCCACACAAGTCTATTTTTTGTAGATTATAAGTTTAAAAACGAAACTAATGTCAGATATGCAATTGACCAAGATAAATAATCATTTTTTGGAGTAAATAGATAAATATATAATGTATGTTTAATTGAGATGTCATTTATGGGAGAAAGGCATGAGCTACATAAGAGGAGTACTAAAAGCCATAAATTCACAAAGATTCTTACAGGTTTCAAAGATAACTGTTGCAAACATATGTACAAACAGTTGGTGTGCAAACCACCCAAAAAATCAGAAACCCAATGAATCTAAGTTTTCAAACAACCAATAATAAATAGATAAAAAGGAGATGACCAAGAGTTTCAAAGGATAACAATAATTGAAGAAATCTCTCAAGCATTTCATAAAACAGCTAATGTAGGCCATAAAATAATGCAACATCACTTATAGTACCAGGAGAAGGCTCATTCAAAACAAAGGTGTATATATTCTTTTAACGCAATGTCGCAAAATCATACTCTAAAGGAATTGGTTCAAGAACTCAGTTGCCAAAAAAACACTGTCAAATATAGATTTCTTCACGGAATTAGAAGAGCCAAGACACAAGGTTGAACTTTTCAATCCCATAAATATTAGGGAGGTTGACCAGTTTAAAGTCAAACTATTGCTTGGGAGGAACTCTATAGGATTAAAACAGAACAATTTACCAAAACGATGGAAAATCTAATCATCAAGCTCCAAATTATTAAAAAACGTTAATAAAGAAAACGGAAATCGAATCAGTTACGAACACGAAATTTCAGAAGGAAAACACTAAATCCGCTTCAATTGTTCATGAAATTATACAAACCAAAAAAAAAACCTAATTCGCGAATTCGTGTTATTGTGTGAGGTAAAAACGAATAACTTACAAGATAGTTGCTTCAAAAGAGGAGTGCCGACTTCACGAAGTACCCAAGAAACGATCAAAGAGAGACCAAAGACACCGCAATACCCCAGCCTAGCTGACTTCTTTGTGATCGTTGATGCCGCCGATGTGCACAGACCGCATGTCAAAGACATACGGTACCACTGTTTTGATATATGGATTTGTAAGAACTCTCACGTAAATTATACTTACAGCTGTGGTCAGTGAAAGCAACAAAGAACGGAGAAGATGAAGCGGCGACTGAATGAACCAGTGGGAGATCGTACGATCTGGAAGATATATGAAATTCGGATCCACAAGGATCCGACAAACAATAAAACGGATCCACAAAGATCCGCGTGACAAAAAAAACGTTACACCAGATATACAAAATCACGGGAATTAAATATATACTAGAGCAACTGGCTTACTTGTGCAACCACCCTGAACCAAAAAGATGCCATTTTCCTTAACGTTTTCAAAGATCCAATGGCTTCAGCAAGCTCTACAACAAAGCTGTCATGAGGGGCAGCATGAAGGTCTTTAAGCAAAGATATAACCGTTCCATTTGTCTCCAATTTACAACTGCTCTTCCTTCCAGAAATATGTCCTTCTGTGAATATCTTGCAAGGAATTAAAACATCATCAAGGGGATATGCAACTATGCAAGAATAGCTGTCTTTTTAGCTAACATACATTCACCAAAACGAAGAATCTACCTGCACCAAGAAGTGAACTGATAAGTGACACAACTTTGACTTTCTCATCAGCACCAAACTCCATATCTTCTTTATCTCTTAGTACTAATGATTTCATTGTGGAGAAGTTTATGCCAGTTTTCTCCCTCACGGGTGAAGAACCTCTTGATGACATCACAAGATCTTTCATTGACCTCACCATTCTCGTTGTCCTGCACTTCACAGTCTCATTTACACAAATTTCACAAGTTGAAAAGTTTAGGAAAATGAAATAACAGGAAGAACTTACTCGACACCTATTGCGAATTGCCTAAGTACAGCAGCTGATGGTATTATGTCAATATTTGAGTCATCTGAACCCAATAAACTTCCTTCTGGTTCCTAGAAGATATGAACATCACTTTCAGTTGTATGATATGGAATATAAAAGGATAATTCTTACTGCTTTGAGAAGTGATTGTTTTTTTTTACCTTTGACATAGAACTGGGACTTGGTAGGAACAGATTTTCATCAAATGTTATTGTAGGATCATCCGCTTTATCAGCTTCTTGAACTCCCTTTTTCCCAAACCTTATGTTTTTAGATCTCTCCTGCCAATCTTGCTTCGTTTTAATTGGTTCAGGTCTCCACGTTGCATTCTTTTCCTATCAACAAGACCAAAGTCAAATTCAACAAAAAATCAGATTTAGCACAAGTCGAATGTGAGCAGCCAAGAACTAAAGTGAAAAGAGGGATAAGTGTTCAATTTTGCAAACCAGGCCACTAATAGAAGGGGAAAAGCAGTAAATTCCGATTCGTTTTTATTCTTTTTCTTAGTCTTCATCGATCATCCTTGGAATTACTAAAGTGGAAATAATGATCCCACTTGGAATTGGAAAAGAAAAAAAGATATAAACTGGCAGTAGCTCTACCTTTGTAACGATCACGCCGCTAGGAGAATCGTCTTTCTCGGAAATCGGCGATTGTTTACCGAGCTCCTCTTCAGTGTCAAACGATGCACAAATCAGGTCAAGATCCAGAGGAATAGATTAAGTAAACGAAATAAACCCCAAAGGAAAACCCAAAGTTCGAAAAATAGCACTTGCGATTCGATTATAGTAGGAATCTTTAGTTGAAATGAGATGTAATTTAAACAGAGAGAGAAGGGATAAACCTAGAGATACACTATATGGAAGTATCATGTCAGATGCATTGATAATACCTCTTTCCAGATGAACAAATAGAATAAGTAGAGAAGCTAGCAAGTTCCCAAGAGAGATTAAACTCCAATTCAGTAAAGCAGCTACAGAAACAGAAGGATGGGCATAATTATAGAAAGGTAATATACAGAGTGATCAAATAATTTTTTTGAAGATTTATCAATCTGTGATGACAAATTCCTTCAAGTCACAGTTATATGTGGGTAAAAATGGTAGGTAGAAGTTGTCCAATGATCTCAATTAACATTGTCGGCAATGACTTGACATAATCACGAACAATGTCGCAAGTACAAAGATAAAATCGCATTATTTTGTTACTTAAATCTCGAAAATTGGCGCTAGCTTAAGCTTAGATAGAGAAAACAAATCACTATAATCTGTATTTTAACGATAAACATGAGGCATCTACATGAATTTACAGTAAAAAAATCAAACGCCATGCATGCACAATACACATCGTTTTGCGTCCTAATTCACACTCGATAATCTGTAAATCACTTTATGATTATCGCCAAATAAAACGTGCTCAATTAAGATAAGGAATAATAAAAAAAATTTACCTGTAAATAGTAGCAATGACAACAGATATCCACCGACTAATACCCGCATTGTTGGCTCGTAAGGTCGAAGCCAGATCGTTCATATCATCAGTTGATTGTTTAATCAGTGGAAATTTCCTTTTGGAGGACAAAATTGAATCGATAAGAAGCTATTTCCCCCGGTATTTGGTTCGATTTCTCTACTCTAACAGAAAAAACTCGAAATCAGAAAAGGCGAGTGGATCTTGATAGAAGATTTGCGTAAATTTGCGAGCTCCATGTACATCTACGATTAGTGTGATCTCGAAAGTTGAGTACGTAATTTTGATTTGAAAGTTGTTTCAAGACCACGTGGATGGAAATGGACAGCAGCGAATCAGGTCGAGATCGTTTTCAGTTTTGATTATAATACATCCAAAAAACCAAACTGAAATTTGTGTCACATTCGCCATTTTGTATGCAGCTTATGATCGTTGCTGCGGTCTCGCTTTCATTTGTGATCGGAACCATAACGCCATGGAGGATCTTGGCGTTGACAGGTTTAATATCGCTGAAGACTTTCTCGGCCTTGGCAGCGGCAGAATGGAAGGCAGTCCTTGCTTTAGACACAAATCCAGTGGAAGACGCCGCCATTTTCTGCAGTGTTGCGAACTTTGGTTACGAAAATGAGGGCATGTTTGGAGGGAAATGGGGTTTTCACCCAACCAGAATCGAACCCCATTATCAACAACAATTCTTCAAGCTCGCCAGCTAGGTCAGATTGGAGCAACATCCCATCGAGAAATAAGAGGAATCGGAGAGGATGAAGGTGGAGAGGATGGAGGTGAAGCGGTGGGAGAAACGAATCCTCTGGAAACGAATAGAAATCGACACCAGAGAGAAGAGGGTGGAGGCGGTGGTTAACAACTGGAAAAATGGATCCAAATTAGATCCACATAAGATCCGCGGCGTGACAAAAAAAAAGTTACATTTGATATAAAAAATCACGCAAATTAAACAAATGTATAAATATAAATATAAATATAAATATAAATATATATAAATAAATTATGTTATGGAGAAATTGGTATTAGACAAACCAATGAACAGCTTGGCCATTGATGGAACTTTTGCCCCTCGAGGAGATGGATCCTTTAGATCTGGAATTAGGCCCTCTGGTATGGTCTCTCACTCCCCCTTATTTTTTTCGTGCCACATTAGCATCCAATCAGCACCCATCACTATTCCCCTCTCCTCTGAAAATGATCACCCCTCACTACCTCTCACTTACCCTCACATTTTAACTTCAAAATTTATTTTAAAATAATATAAAACTAATAATTTCAAAATAAAATATTTCATTAAAATAGATAAATTAAAACCTACTAAATTTAAAATTATGTTAGCTTAATTAAAATAAAATAAAAATTATATATAAAAAACTACTAGCATCTCTCTCATTTTTCTTCGTCGTAGTCAGACAAATGCATCGGATGAACTCTAGCCCTATAGATATGTTCGACCAAATCCACACGAATGTTGTTATGCGTTTCTTTACTTTGCACTTCTCTTCTGTTTGCTAGATATTCTGGCGAAGCAACTGGTACCGACTCGTACAATGATACAATTTCGTTCGGATCATACGTACATGTCGCCCTCTCTTCATCCTCCAAGATCATATTATGTAATATGATGTATGTGTACGTAACGTCTCTTATTCTCCTCGGATGCCAAGTTTGTGTCAAGTATTTGACAATATGAAAGCGTTTCCTAATAACACCAAACGCTTGCTCCACATCCTTCCTAGTCGCTTCTTGTGTAACCTTAAATATGTGTCTCTTTAGATCCATTGGGGATGTGAATGACTTGAGAAACACTGAATAATCATGATATATTCCATCAGCTAGATAATACATGTGTTTGTATTGCGTTCCCTTGTCCTGAAATGGAAAAAGGGTAACGCCTCTATAAATGCCATTAGATATATGTGACTGGTCCAGAACGTTCAGGTCGTTGTTTGCACCCGCAACACCAAAAAATGCATGTCAAATCCATAAATCCTGGGATGCCACTGCCTCAAGGATTATGGAAGGGTGTCGATGATCGTCTCGTGTAAATTGACCATGTCGTGCATTAGGACAAGTAGCCTACTCCAAATGCATGCAGTCAATGCTTCCAAGCACTTCGGGAAAACCATGTTTGCTTTCGTGTGCGGCGTACAACGTTTGAATGTCATTAATTGTTGGTTTACGCATATATTGTTTGGCGTAAAGATGGATGGTAGGACTTGCAAACTCGTAAACACTTTCCCGAAACGGTCCCTTCCGACATTTTGAAATAATCATCCCATAAATCAAATGCAGTGTCGGTTGCAATTTGACGAACTGCAGTAACACATTTTTGTTCCAGTGCGAAACCCCTTTTACCCCTTGAATCCCATTTTATTTGAAAAAATTGGTTGGTTTCATTCAAATCACGAAGTATACGCAGAAAAAGTTTCTTACTCATTCGAAACCTTCGCCGAAACTGGACCATCATGTACAACGCGTGTTCCGCAAACTAGTCACGTACAAGGTGATCGTGTGCAGCTTCAAGATCTCTGTTCATTATAGTTCTTCTTGTGAACCTTCGTGCACTTTCAGAACTTTGTGCAGTGTCGGCTATTATATTGGTTGTTTCTTGGACTAGTACATCTACTTGCATTGTCGATTCCATCAACCAATCATCGTTCAATGACGACGACGATGACGAATCGAATAAAATAAATTGGACAGGATCCATTTGTGTTTTAGTATTTGGAAGTATAGTAACAAATATGTGTTTGTGGTGTAAAAATATTGTGGTGTATGTGTATATTTATAGTGAATAAATGGAGTAATTTTTATTAAAGTTAACCACTATATAGCATTGGAGACAAACTCGTCGCACGATGTTGGAACCCCCTCGCGGGGTAACCGCATGGGGGGCGGTGTTCCCCCCGGGCCCGTAGCATCCTTGCATTCCACATTGATTGACCTTATAAAGCCATGACAAAAACTTAAACCCTCTATAGAATCTTATGCAATAATCATGTAAGTTCGTATAATTATTATTTATTCTATTCTAGATATAAAATAATAAAACAACAGGTTACTGTTTTTCCTTTTTGACACCTGACATGAGCTTAGCAACTGTTCGTGCTTACATATGGAAAAAAATCGAAGGATCTCGTCATTAATTGCCGAATTGTTTCTGTAAGATAAATTAATGTATCCATGAGATACTATCATGATTGATTTTGGACTTCCATTGTTTGATGGTGATCATCTTTAATCCAAATTACGTCGTATATCCAGTTTCATTTTATTAATTATGTTTCATTGATTATAGTTTTGTACCTCATAAAGCATATACACCAAGAACCACTTACGGGTTAGTCAAAGTCTAGTCAAAGGGATATCGAGTATAAAGAAATAGCAGAAGGTGATGTCAGATATTAAAACCACAATGTTTGGTAGTATCGATAACAAAGTTGGCACACATGCCAAGTTTGTGTTTTGTAACCTACAATTGATCACAAACATTAATTTTAACCCCATGGCGAAAAAAATGTGTAGTCTCTTTATGCTTAAAGTCATACATTGCATGGATTTATATAGAGAAAAATCCCAGAGAGATAGATAGGTATATATATTATTTATACACACATGATATAAGATAAGCACAAAAGGTAATTTTTTTACCCTTGGCCGTTTATTTACCACATAACATTCACTCAACCTTAAAAGCCTTTGAAGTTCTTGTCAACAAACACTACAAACCAAGTTCTTGTATTTTGCTATTTTCACCCGTTTCAACGGTTCCCTTCCTCATCATTGTAACAAACTCATCATAGTTGATCTTTCCATCCTACCATCAAATCAAATACAACAATCAAATTACCCGAAAATAATAAAGAAAAAAGAAATTTATACATGTTAATGTAGATCGGGTACACAGTAGTTCACCAGGTGGCTGACATAACAGCCCAATGCCCAAAATAAGCCACAATTCAGGCTCTGGTACGATGACTATTGAGAATTATATTGAGTTTTTGAGTTTGTGATGGTTGCTAACCTTATCGGTATCTACATCATCAAGGACTTCATCAAGGGTTGCTTCATCTCCCATTCCATATTGGGCCATTGCATGTTTTAACTCATCTCTAGTGATATATCTATAACAAAACTCATGTCAACCAACAAATACTATAAATATTTATTTTATAAATGACGAAAAAATGTGTATAAACAAACCCGCTGTGATCTTTGTCAAAGAATAGGAACGTTTTGTACAAATTCTCTTCTTTATCGAGTTTATGTCGATGCATAGTTGCCGCCACAAACTCGTGGTAATCAATTGTTCCACTCTTGTCAACATCCGCCTATCAAAATGATAAATGATAAGAAATCAAGTTAAAAAAAAGGTAAAAATTGTACCCTTTGATCCATGACAGGGTCCATCACATGCGAGGTAAATCATGAAGCACCAACAATATTTGAACAAACTATAGTAGGAGCTTACAGCTTCCATGAGTTGTTGTATCTCTGCCTCAGCAAGCTTTGATCCAAGTTTTGATAGTCCGATTTTAAGTTCTTGATATGTTATCGTCCCACTTCCGTCAGTGTCCATGTTGTTGAACATTTGTTTCAAGCCCTTTATCTCTTCTGTTGAATCTATGTTTTCTGCGATAACCTGTTTGAAAAACACTGGATTTGTTATATGGATCATGACAACAAGACTACTCTGCCGCTTACAATATGAAAACATATGTTTTCTTAATCAGAATAAACATACCTTCAATGCTAGCTTCTTCAACTTGTTCATCGCTCTGAACTGCTTCATTCTAATCAAAACCGCACTATCTATTGGTTGTTCCGATGCATCACCATCTTCCTTGAGCCATGGGTGTTCTAAGATTTGTATTTTATTCATGATCACCTTTCGATATTTAAGTTTATAAAAAAAGAGATAATTTTTATTAACATACTAACCGAGTGCTTTGTCTGCGGTGATACGTTTTTTAGGATTTCTTGTCAACATTTTGGATATTAAATCTTTTGCACCATCTGATATAGATGGCCATGGAGGGCTTTGAAGGTCGAGTTTTCCTTCTAATATTTCTTCAAATATGGCCTTTTCAGTCTCTGAAACAAGAACATAAACCTTGACTTTTTCTGTCAAACCTATTACACACTTTGCATAAAATCTTTTTGATTTTGAATTTCGAAAACCTTTTAGTTAGAAATTAATTTCAAACAATATTTCTTTTGGAAATAAAGTTATAAAGGGAGTTAAGAGGTTACACCTCCCCAAAAAGGAGGGACACCGCTAAGAAGAATGTACAAAATGACACCCGCACTCCAAACGTCTATCTCCTTTCCATAACGACGTCGTAACACCTCGGGTGCCACATAATATGCACTTCCAACGATTTCTTTATAAATCTTTCCTAGAAAAGTAAAATGCATAAGATATTGTACTTTAGTATCTCCATAATGCCACAAAATAAATCCATAGTCAAACAAGAAATACATAAAAACCTAATATTAAAAATTTGAATTCTTTTTTATTTTCGATATATCTGTCTACATTTTAACCATAGCTATTTTTCTCACTATTATACAATCAAATGTAGATAAAGTCTCACATTGTAAAAACGAATGAATATATATGTGATTTGTATAAACAAGATTATTGTTGCATGTCACATAAGTTCTATTTTCTTGACGTGGGTTATCTAATCTATAACATCATCAATTTCTTTTGATACATATCACATCATTTATTTGTTTTTAGGTTGAGGTGATATAAAGCTAATTATTATCGATCTAACTTATTTATGTGATACTTTTATGTGTACATCTTGTTAAGAGCCCTACATGGTGGGCCTATTTCTATTTTATTGTGTACATTTTTTATGTGTCACAAGTTCACATTAACATGATTATATGTGATGTGGATGGGCACTTTCAAGACTTCAAGGGCACCGAGACAAAATTCATTGACCTGGTTGACTTGTCATTTCATTGTTGACTTATTGACTCGATGTGGATTACACGTATGTACTAGACACTTCGCTATCAATCAAAATGTCTATCCTCACTCATTCTATTAATATTATTCTAATTCAATCATCTTAATACACAACAAAAGATATTTGGAACATTTTTTAAATAAGCTAAAATTTTGAAACTTTATAAGCGTCAAACACAGTTATTTTTATAGAAATTGTTAGTACATATTTATATGAATAACTGGTTTCACATGAATTTTGGTAAGAAAAATAGGTATTTCCTTCATCTAAAAAGGTATATCTCTCATTTAAAAACATATAACACTACTCGTTAAAAAATGCATCACTATAAGTAATTTCAATGATTTCTTTTGTTTGTAATAAAATTATTAACCCATGATATTGACACTTTTGATCTTGGCTCATAAGGTGTTTTATTATGCATCACTATCTCCATATTTTGTTTTGACAAAAATTTGACATTTGATGCTAGAATCAAACATCATGCTATACAAATAATAAGCCTGTTTTTATTATCATATAATATTTCATTAAAGACGATTAAAATGATATAGCATGACCGTCTAATACAAAAATCTTGAAATGCAATTTCAGTATTCTCACATATGTTTTATATATTAATCGTAAGTAGGAATTTTCTTTTATAGTTCTTCAAAATCATAGTAATTAGCAAGCTAGTAACGTAAAGCATTGGCTTCAAATGAGATTGGTTCTTCCGTACAACATAAATTGTTCGCTCACTTTATACAACACGTTCCAACAATGTTTCCTTTACTTGAACCAAAAGGAACGTATCAAAAAATTATACCTTTGCAACATTTTAAACCTAAAATTTCATTTGCAAAAGTTAATTATATACCTAGTTTAGTAAAAAAAAACTCCAATCATTATACGCTAAATCCAGTAATAATTAAAAAATCTTATATCGAAAGTTAGTATTTCTCATCCATTTCCTAAATGTTTGATTCCGTGGAACATAGTTTTCGATAAATCATATAGAATAGATAATTTAGAGAGGATAATCATACAAAAAGAATGAATCTTCAAAACTAACCTTCTTCAATGAAGACAGAAAGCCCAAAATCAGTAGCCTTCAATGGCGATTCTTCATCTTGACTAACCATCAAGAAATTTTCAGGCTTTAAATCTCGATGCATAACCCCCATGAAATGACACACATGCACCACATTCACAATCTGTCTTCCAATCTTCGCAGCTTCTTTCTCAGAATAACTCCCTTTTCTTGTTATCCGATCAAAAAGCTCACCGCCATTACACAACTCCATAACCAAATGCACGCTACTATCATCCTCATACGCACCTCGAAACTCCACAATATTTGGCTGTCCAGTTAGATGTTGCAACATCATAATCTCCCTTCGTACATCGTCCATATCTTTTTTCGTTACAAGCTTCCTCTTTGATATCGACTTGCATGCATACTTCAATCCCGAGTTTTTTTCAGTACACAAATACGTAATACCAAACTGACCTCTCCCCAGTTCTTTCCCGATATGGTAAATCTGCTTTAGATCGACGTACTCCTTTCCTAAAATAGACCCCTCTTCATGGTTTTGGATGGTTTTTTGTGGGTCGAAGTTGCTCGGGATTGGATAGTACGTTCTTTCTTGAGGGACGACGAAATTATGATTATCGGGAAGATGGTGATGAGGTGGCGATGGTGATGAAATTGGGATATCATGGCTTCTACGAGGTTTTAGTAAAGACCAACAAATACCCATTTGAGATTGAGGTGAGATCTGAAATGGGTTTGTGTTAGATTTTGGTTTTATAAAGATTACGAAGTGGATTGGGTTGATGAAGACGAAGGTATAGTACCTTGCTTTATGTAGTATTTTTTTTTTTTTTTTCACTTTATATTCTTTTTGCTCGTACACGCTTTTGTTGGTTTCTTGATTCGGTGTTGCTTTTAAATGCCATTTATAGCCTTTTGATATGTCGGGGGACCGTATGGTGTACGTCAAGGGTTGTGTGTGTAAGGTTTTTGGGATTGTGGGCGGAAACGGTCAGATAAAATGAAAGTGATATCGTATAGTTTCAAAATAACTAAATTTGATCGTTGCAACAATATTGCTTGTCCAAAGGGTTAGAATTACTTCAAGATATCATGGAAATTTTGACAAGTAGGATATTTTGAGTATCGCTTATTGAAAATGGAAGCGGGTCATTGATTAGAAGGACTATTCTATCTTCATATTTTACATTGCGTTCCGGAGTCTAGAGAGAAAACACATGAAGGAATTAAGAAATATTTATAACAATTTTTTTTTTTTTTTTGCATGTTCTCTATTTAGAAAGAAAAGAAAATAATGGAATGTTCTTTTCTTTTTTGTTTGTGTAATGATGATTAAAAAAATTATTCATGTGTAAAAAATCAGACATTTCTTTTCATTTCTCTCCAAATATTCTCACATTTAGAATGAAAGTTTTAAAGAAAAAACTCACTAAAATAGTCCGTTTATAAAATAACTCCAAAATATATGTTTTTTTCTTAGAACGATTATTTTTCCTAAAAAACCCCATATTACAGCTAGACCTGGAAAATGCGTACGTATCGTGTCGTGTCAAAACATTAAATAGATTGATGGAGCTTGACTCTAACTCAACTCATTTAATAAACGTGTTTTGTCGTGTCAAACCGTTTATCTTCGTGTCGGGTTCGTGTCGGGTTAACGAATTTAGGGGTTAGCCTTTTTAAATGTGTAATATTGTATCATTATGAAATACTAAACAAGTTGAAAGAGTAAAAGTTGTTAAGACATAAATAAAAAAAAAAAGGAAAACTGAAATGAGTAGAAGTTGGGAGGCACAAAGAAAAGATTCATTGCAAGTTGAAAATGAAAAGTGGAAAAAGTAGGAGTTGTACACCTTATCCAAAGAATTAAAAAAACTTGCATATGATTAAACGGGTCATGTTCGTATCATCTTTCGATTTGAAACTCTCAACCCTAACATTACCTGTTTAATAATCGTGTCGTTTCGTATCAACCCGTTAAATTAAAGGGGTTGAAATCTCTTATCCAAACCCGTTTATTTCAAGTCGAGTTCGTGTCAGGTTAACACGTCGTGTCAATTTTTGCCACATCAAATTACGGTCACAGTGTTTCCCGCTTCTGCATTAGAGTTTGTGTTTTGGTTCCTATCCTATATTGCGTAGACAACCATCGATCCAATCCCTAAAATATTCTCAGGCTTGGTTGTTTTTATTAAACCATTATAGGGGCCCAAATAATCAATAATCTTGATTCTTGAATCCTATTCCAAGCTAGAGGTGCATAAATCAAACCGGTTTTTAAAAAATAAAACTAAAAAACGAAATCGATTTTTTAATAACCGGTTTTTTATATCAAACCAAACCGGTTTTTTACTCCGGTTAACCAAACCGAACCGTTTTAAAACTCAATTTCATTTAAAAAAAACCGCCAAAACCGGTTGAACTATAACCAATTTTTTAAAATACCGGTTTTGAAAAAACCCGAACCGGTTTAAAATCGGTAAATGTGCACATTTATTCCAAGCTATAGTATCGTTTTTTATTTCTTGGGAGAATTTCGTGTACGTCCTTACTAACTTTTATAATTACGTCTATATCCTTATAAAATTTTAAATTACGTATATATCCTTAAAAATCTTAAAAAATTACATATATACCCAAAAGATTAATTTAGTAATAATTAATCTTTAAAAAAACAAATTTTAAATTAGATTACACCCAAATTACTAAAATACTCTATGAAATCCTTTTATAACTGATAACTCCTTCACACTTAAAGAACTGATTACAACATATTCGGCTATGATCGTATATTCCATATCGAATGATAAGAAATTGTAACAATTGATATGTTTGAAAAATTAGGGACAATGGTAGTATGATAATGTCACAATTTAATTAGTTTTTTAAAAAATAAAAAATAGAATTAAAAGAAGTTTTTTATTTTTCAAAATGATTAATTATTATTAAATTAAATATTTAGGTATATATGTAATTTTTTAATGTTTGCAAGGATAGACACATTATTTCAAATTTTATAAAGATATATAAGTAATTATAGAAATTTGTAAGGACGTGAAATTATTTCTTTTCTTGTAAGCCATTTTGCCGTTTTTCTTAGCCGATGTATATGACACCCAAAATTGATTTTTGTTAGCCCAGTAATCACTTTTTGAAAACTACAAATTATCATCCCATTTACGTTTATTTTTTTGGCCTATAGATAAACCATAAAAGTATAAAACTAGCCTATATATAATCTCCCATAATCGTTTTTTTCCCACATAACAGCCTCTAATTGTTTTTTTTAAGTGATAACGACATCATTTACCATTTCTTTACAGCCCTATAAAATGTTTTTCTTACCCCTTATTAAACGTTTAATAGGTACGATTGTTCCATAGCTACTGTCAAGTATCAACTTCCGATTTTGGATCGTGACACTCGTTATTTCATTTTGGCAAGATAGGGGTGTTGAAAAAAAATTGAAACCGAATAAACCGACTTAACCAAATAATGTTTCTTTTATTTGCTTGACCTTAATTGGTTTTCGGTTCGGTGTTCGGTTTAACCGATTAAATTGAACTTTATTCGGTTCTATTTTTAGCATTAAGTAAAGATATATCATTAAACAAATTACATATATACATATTTTATTTCGGTTGAAGTACATATTATATGCTCTGCATATAGTTAAACAAAAATTATCTATAATTTAAAAGAAGTTATAAAATAAAAAGAGTGAAATAACATAAAATCTTAAAATACAAATATATTAAAAAACTTTTATTTATTATATAAAAATAAAATTTTTATTTAAATGAAGTTTAAAAATGTTTAAAAATATTCGTGTTTTTAAAAGATTATACGAATAAATGTAATTTAATTTTATTATACATCATTCCATTCTTGAAAGAATGAAAAAAAAAACACATCTCCCCTATGGAATGAAAATTAGTCAAAGAGGAGAAATCATATTCCTTGAGGAAATGCCCCATTCCTTTCTTTCTGGCAATCAAACATGATATCTTTTTTTCATTCCGTTGTAAGACTCCATTCAATTCGATTACCACATATCAAACGCTACCTGAATGCTTTGTTAATATCCCATCTAACCCATAAGTTTTCATCATTTCCCATGACAATTTAGGTTATGTTTGACAAACTAACTAAAAAGCTAGCTACTAACTAGAAAGCTAGCAGGTAGCTATAAAGCTAGCGACTAACTGAAAAACTAGCTGCAGCTGAAAAATTAGCTGGTAATAAATGACGTTTGGTAAAAACTACTTGTATAAACTAGCTGTAAAACGTAAATTGACATAAAAGGACTCATACAAAATTTATCATTACGTGTATCTACATATCTAGTTATATTTTGAAGGATAAATTTGGAAGATTTTGAAAATGGTACTTTAGATGTTACTCATACACTTGGGTCAGCGGGTAGTGGGTTCGAACCCTAAGTGGGGGAGAACAGTTGGAGTAAATAATGAAGAATTGTGTTAGAGCGTTTCGCTGGGTTGCGAGCGTTGGTTGAGATCTCCTATTCTGTTGATTGCCTCGTGTTATGCAGTTAATCGCGCCAGTATAGCGGTGGTATCACGGTTAGAAAAAGTAGACAAAATAGCGGTTCATTTTAGCGGTAAATTATAGCGGTTCCGCAAATAGCGCCGCGATTTACCGTGATGTGGACCGCGAAATACCACGATTAACCGCGATAGCTGTAGAATGAAAGTTGTACCATATAAGTAAAAAAATTTTAACGTAATCACATGTTTTTTATTTTATTTTTTTACTAGTTTGATATATTTTTTGTGAAATATGGATATATTGTGGCATTCATATGAGATTGATAAACATTTGTTGTAAAAGTTTGCTATCAGGGTAGAATATTATGTCTTAAGCCTCATACTAGCATTTTAAAAGACTAGCTTATATGCTAGTTTTTGGTACGCCAAACATGTAAAATTAAAAAAATTCAAAAAAAAAAAAAAAAAAAAAAAAAACTAGCTTACGTACAAGCTAGGTGTGGTGTATCAAACATAGTCTTAAGCTACCGTTTTGACTACAAATTGGTATTTATATAGAAGTTATTTAATTGTACCATCTCCAGTGCGATGTTTTGACTACACATGGGATATTATATATAATTTATTTAATTATATCGTCTCCAATTCGATATAAACTCAATCAATTTATCTGTCAAAAACTAATAACATCTAACCCGAAAGTTTCCAATCATATCCTCTGCGATATAATTGCTATCTATCCAAATTCCATTTGTTGCATGATACAATCTAATTAAGCCCATTTAGTGTATCAAATACCTTTTTAAAGTCCACCTTCAAAATGCGAGTCTTTCTATGTGTCTTCTTAGACCATGAGATAAACTAATTAACTATCAATTGTTTGTGAAGGATATTGTGACCGACTATAAAGGCAGTTTTTAACTTACTAGTTACTAAATCTACAACTATCTTTAATCTCTTATACACACCCAATAAGTGTTATTAGTCTATACCTGAAGCACGAGTTGGTACCTTATCAAATATGGTATACCGCTCGAAATGACAAACAACAAATAGCACATTTAACCATGATGATATTCCACAAATGCTTAATGATTGATGATAAAAAAACCATCTAGTCCCGACATTTTCTCATTTCTGCAGATCCGAACCGTTTTTCATTTCCTCTAACGCGAACGATGCATCTAAGAGATATTTTATTTTGTTGAAATTTTCTCAAACTTGCCACTGATGAGTCATGGTCTAACCAAGTGAGTTTCTCAAAATTGATCAAATTTTCTCAAAACGACTCCTTTTGTGGGATCCAAATTTTCTCAAAACGACTCCTTTTGTGAGTTTACTAAATCTACAACTATCTTTAATCTCTTATACACACCCAATAAGTGTTATTAGTCTATACCTGAAGCACGAGTTGGTACCTTATCAAATATGGTATACCGCTCGAAATGACAAACAACAAATAGCACATTTAACCATGATGATATTCCACAAATGCTTAATGATTGATGATAAAAAACCATCTAGTCCCGACATTTTCTCATTTCTGCAGATCCGAACCGTTTTTCATTTCCTCTAACGCGAACGATGCATCTAAGAGATATTTTATTTTGTTGAAATTTTCTCAAACTTGCCACTGATGAGTCATGGTCTAACCAAGTGAGTTTCTCAAAATTGATCAAATTTTCTCAAAACGACTCCTTTTGTGGGATCCAAATTTTCTCAAAACGACTCCTTTTGTGAGTTTACTAAATCTACAACTATCTTTAATCTCTTATACACACCCAATAAGTGTTATTAGTCTATACCTGAAGCACGAGTTGGTACCTTATCAAATATGGTATACCGCTCGAAATGACAAACAACAAATAGCACATTTAACCATGATGATATTCCACAAATGCTTAATGATTGATGATAAAAAACCATCTAGTCCCGACATTTTCTCATTTCTGCAGATCCGAACCGTTTTTCATTTCCTCTAACGCGAACGATGCATCTAAGAGATATTTTATTTTGTTGAAATTTTCTCAAACTTGCCACTGATGAGTCATGGTCTAACCAAGTGAGTTTCTCAAAATTGATCAAATTTTCTCAAAACGACTCCTTTTGTGGGATCCAAATTCTCTATTTAAGACCTGTTGATGCTAAGGCCAATAATATTATGGTTTCTTCTATTTTTATTTATAATGCAATGAAAGAAGCAGAAATTCTATCACCTTCCACCACCCATCTAATCTGAGCTTTTTGTCTTATGCCACAAGATTCTTTTAGTTTCAAAAAAAGAGAAATCATATTTCCTCCTAACTTTTCCTCCTACTTATCCTCGTACCATGTTAAATGATGACAAATGTCATATTTAATAGAAATAATAATATTTTAAAACACTTATCACCAATTAACATGGGTAGAAATAGAAAGAAATATAATTTCATTTAAATTCTCCCTATGACCTTATTTTTGTCTTTGCCAGCATAAATGGATTCTTGTTACCTTGAATTTGTTAGTCCATAATGGGACTTTATTCATAAGCGCAATATTTTCTAGATGGGTCACAGTATTATTATATAGGACTATAGGTTGGCAATTCGTTTATGGGCCTGTCCCCAGTGGTTTATCGCCACCCCCAAGGCCCAAATTGTGAAACATACTTTAATAGTTTAATTAGTGATAAATGAGATTGGATATTAAACATCTAAAAAAAGAAAGGTTAATCCGTTTAACCCCAAAATTATCTTTAGAAGTTTTGACATTCTAGTTTGTTTCTGACTTTTTTCGTTCCTAGTTAACCCACTTTGACATTCTAGTTTGTTTCTGACTTTTTTCGTTCCTAGTTAACCCACATCATCCATCGGTTATATTATTACTCACTAGTTTAGAAACTCGTGTGCAACACAGTTGAGTTTAAAAGTTATTATGTAATAAAAATAATTATGTTTAATTATAATATAGCAAACAACTTATATATTTAATAATGGATGAATTTTGGCAATTATCTCTCTTTTGACAGGTTGTTTCAAATTAAAAATAGGACTAATTTTTATTTCGGCAAATAATATTTGTGCAATATGATCGAGGGTGATTACTTTCATTTCAGCTAATTAATTTTGGGGTGGTGGTTAGTTTCATCTTATAACCATGTTATATTCTAAAGGACTGCACAGTGCAGTGATCATTAATCGCCGTTGGTTGGTTTTTCTTTAGTTTAATGTTTATTTACTTTTTTTAATGGCTAAATTACTACTCCTAATAATCCACATATTTCCCCCTAACGGGGATCAAACACTCAACCTTAAAAGAAGAGGACGACGCCTTTAACCAACTGAGCAAGGTCTGTATCCATGCGATGCGGTGGCGGCAAATAGTTCGTTTAAGTGAATAGTTTCCTGGTGATGAATACATTGTTTTTAGCAGATTACCTACGCATTGCTTCGGATGACAAATGTAAGGGCAATAATTTACTACTAAAGTGTGCCTATAAGGGATGTACATCTTTCTATTTACATTAGACGAATACTATAGAGTATAATGTTTATATCAGCCGTTTTGGATTTAGGACTTGACGTTAGAGTTTAGGGGTACGTTTGGTGTGATCCAATTAACAATTCATGTTGCTCGTTCATTTGCCTTCATGATTTACTTTTATAACAATAATGACATAAAATACTTATATAATACATTACAACATGTCCTATAACAATTAACATACATGAAAACTCTTTGTATAATATTTGACAAAAATTATTTACATAAGTTTCTTTAATGAGAGGCTAGCAGTTAAGATCTTGATATTAAGCCATGCCGCAATCAAATTTTTTCTAATGCGATTAAGATATCATATGATGGTATTGGAACTGATTCGCTGTGACCATCTATATGATGTTGTTTTTCCTTTTTAATTACATACACAAATTTAATCTTAGAAATTAAAGTTTTAAAATGCGTCTCATAACAAACCCATATTAAAGCATTAGAACGCTCAAATGGATGTTCTATATTAACTATTTGACTTTTAAATTATATCATATGATGTTGTTTTATATTTATAATTTTACTATACTAATTAATAAGATATATAATATATTATATATGTATTTAATTGTATTATATTAAACAAAATGCTTTATTCAAACAAACTAACGAAATGACTTTGATTAAGAAAACTAACATATTCGTTAAAAAATTAATCTTTTTTTAATTGTATAAAGTTCAAACTAATTTTCATTTCAAAAATTTAAAGTTAAGTTTTTTTATTGTATTATTGTTATTGATGATATATAATTTATACCCGTTCATCTTTATCCAAACAATTTGAAGTTTATCATTTATAGTTTTTTAATTATCAATAAATGGTTCATTTGAGGTTTTATAAAAAAATATGGTTCGCAACATAATAAAATATAATACATTATGGTATTTTCAATTTTTCATACGGTTTCTCATATATAACAATGATGCGTATTAGAAAAATATAAATTAGGCATGTATAAGTTTATGTGAAAGTTATATTTTTACAACAATTATACCAAGTATTTACGTCATGCCCATAATGATATCATTAGTAATTTTGATTTTTAAATCTTAAATGTTAGGATTATTTTAATATACATCGAGTTATAATGTCATTTAAATTATTTATACTAAGTATTTACGCCATAATGATATCATATAAATTATTTACATTTAAAGTTAAGAATTATAGTTAAACTAATAGATTGAAATTATAACAATATAAACACTAATTTTAGAAGCATAATGTGATAAATTAATATTATATAAAGTTTAAGAGTATATTGGAAATTACGTTAATATGGGAGGAAATACATAATCGCTAATAATGCAAATTTGAAAGGATAAAAAAAAGAAAGTGACCATGAAAATCGATACAAATTGATACATATTTTGAGGCATAAAATATAATTTGTCATACCACTTTGGATTATGGATATCTCAAAAGCGATGCAGCTAAATAAAGATTTGTTTGAAAATTTTAAATTGATAATTATTCTAATATATTTTGATTAAGATTTAAAAAACTGACTTTAACTTAAAAATTATATTTATGAGTGAGATTATTAGGATTTATTTTGAATTCAAATTGAATTAAGCTTAGAATGCAATGTGGAATAAATGTCTTAAAAGGATGACACGTGGTACTAAATTGCTTTGTTTATTAGTATATATATAGATTTAACAATCGATTCTTCCATTGTTACAAGTTGAAACTCTTAGTTAGCAGCAATAGAAAACAATATAATTGTTACACGCCCATGTGTAGTAAGTTAGCGATAACAATATGAAATAATAATAATAAAAAAAATATTTTAATTAGGTCAAACATGTCAAAAGGCCAAAATCCATGGTACTACAAGGTAAATATATCATCCTCAATGGAAACTGTTTAGATATGAACATCAAAGTTAAAATATTGTGCACTACAAATCATCCAATTTTATTGTTGTTAATCTTCCTTGGTCTTTTACATTACTCTTATATCTCACCAACACAAAAAATCTCATTCTAGTAAATCGAGGCACTAAAAATTTTGATTTTTTAAATTTATATGGGAAATAGGAGATAAATAATTAATCATGGTTTATCTTTTAACAAACACTAGATTTTGAATTTGCTTGGAAATTTAAAGATGGATTATTAATCATGTATGAAGATGTTGATGAGGAGGTTGACATTATTCAAAGGCCTAAACATGAGCATTTTGCAGGGAAGTAGCCTAATGGTTTTTGTTTGTTTTAGTATATTAGTATACATCCAATTGCAAATATGTTATAAAGAAAGAAGGTTTTTAGAGATTATATATATATATATATATATATATATATATATATATATATATATATATATATATATATATATATATATATATATATATATATATATATATATATATATATATAAGCGATCGGGTGAGGACTCTTCTTAAAGTGAATACTCGTGAGGACACCTTAAAAAATAAAAAAATAAAATAAAAATATAAATAATAAAATGGATCATAGTACTATATCGGAGAAAAAAAATTCGAAAAAAAACTTTTGGATCATTATTTTTTTATAATGAAACAATGATCCACAAAATAAAATTTTTTGTGGATCATTACTGTTTCTCAATGATCCAAATTTTTTTTTCCAATTTTTTTATAATGATATAATACTATTCTCGATTTTATGATTTGTATTTTTTTATATTTTTTTAAGGTGTCCTTACTAGTCCTCACCGAAAAAAGTGTCCTCACCGGAACGGAACCCTATATATATATATATATATATATATATATATATATATATATATATATATATATATATATATATATATATATATATATATATATATATATATATATATATATATAAAATATATATATATATATATGTATGTATATATATATATATATATATATATATATATATATGTATATATATACATATATATATATATATATATATATATATATATATATATATATATATATATATATATATATATATATATATATATATATATATATATATATATATATATGCTTAAAATCTTTTGAGAACCAACCTCACCCCGAGAACTTCAAAACCGATATTTTTTCAAAAAACCGACCCCGTAGGCCTCTTAGACACTCAAAATGGGTCTGGGGCACTAAAAAAACAATTTCCGAAAAAACGAATTTTTTATTTTTATTTTTAAAATTTGTACATGTGCAAAAAAAAAAAAATTTGTACATGTACAACTTTTTTATACGTGCACTTTTTTCAAGTTTTTTTTATGGATGTTTTTCTAACACATATTTAACACGTTTTGTAAAAAAATTTGAAAAAAAGTGTACGTATAAAAAAGTTTGTACATGTACAAATTCTTTTTTATACATGTACAAATTTTTCAAAAAAAAAAAGTCGGTTTTTCGGAATATTTTTACGAATAGGCTTATATTTGAGCATTTTAGAGGCCCCAATTTTTGGTTTTTCGATAATATTGACCGTTTGGGAGTTCTCGGGTTCTCGGGGTGAAGTTGGTTCTCAAAAGATCCTAACTCTCTCTCTTTCTATATATATATATATATATATATATATATATATATATATATATATATATATATATATATATATATATATATATATATATATATTATAACTCTTATAATAGAGGCCATTCAAATCATTGTAGTTCAAGATAAAATAAATCATTTCACCATATTCATTTGAAACTCCTTCAATACTTCAGTTTTCAACTAATTAACTTCTACCATTCAAGAGTAAATATATCATCCTCAATGGAAACTATTTAGATATGAATATCAAAGTTAAAATATTGTGCACTATAAATCTTCCAATTTTATTGTTGTTAATCTTCCTTGGTCTTTTACATTACTCTTATATCTCACCAACACAGAAAATCTCATTCTAGTAAATCGAGTCACTAAATTTTTTGATTTTTTAAATTTATATGGGAAATAGGAGATAAAAAATTAATTATGGTTTATCTTTCAACAAACACTAGATTTTGAATTTGCTTGGAAATTTAAAGATGGATGATTAATCATGTATGAAGATGTGGATAAGGAGGTTAACATTATTCAAAGGCCTAAACATGAGCATTTTGCAAGGAAGTAGCCTTATGTTTTTGTTTGTTTTAGTATATTAGTAAACATTCAATTCCAAATATGTTATAGAGAAAGAAGGTTTTTAGAGATTATATATATATATATATATATATATATATATATATATATATATATATATATATATATATATATATATATATATATATATATATATATATATATATATATATATATATATATATATATATATATATCTTATGATGAGGCCATTCAAATGTGGTTCAAGATAAACTAAATCATTGCACCATATTCATTTGAAACTCCCTCAATACTTCAACTTTCAACTAATTAACTTCTACCACTCAAGAGTTTCTCTAACTTATATATTAAATCCATATTAATTTGTTAAACAAACTTAATTACAAGAAAAATACATTTAATGCTAAAACTCTTCAAATTTCATCTTTTTTGGAACAATAAATATAATCGTATCTAACCTACTCACCTTAATATCTCCACCTATGCCTCTAAAGATACTTGAACCCTCCACCTCAAGGAGGGATGGCAACACCGGTACCGCTTGGCTACAAGCCCTTTGGTTTTCATCTAATTAATCATTACATCTCAGGAGTTCTATAACGTATGGTATTGAATTGGTACTTATGACACATATTTCTTAGTTTAGATATAAATAGTTGACATAGCTAGATGATGTTGTTAGAGGTTAGTGAATAGAATGGAGGATATTATGAATTGATAACACATAAAACTCTACATTGGGAGGGGGTGTGTCTATTTGTATGGAACGAGAATGAAGTACGAGCTTTTAAAAATGACTTAAATTTTGGATGTAATAGTATTCATGTATGATTTTTTCCCATAATCTTAGAAGAACATTTTTATTCATACTTTTATGGTTTATATTATATTGTCATCGTGTGTGTAAAATGATGTCGTGTTTATTTGTATTTTGAGATAATCTTATTTTAATTGTTAGTTTTAGCTTTAACTTTTTACTTATTAAAAGCAATTGTTGTATATATATATATATATATATATATATATATATATATATATATATATATATATATATATATATATATATATATATATATATATATATATATATATATATATATATATATATATATATATATATATATATATATATATATATATATATATATATATATAATAAGAGATATTGTTGATAAATGAGTGACTAAATTTCATTAGTGTAAACAATTAATAACAGCGTTTAAAAGTTATATTATTTTACTCATGTTGAAAATTTTATTTTATATATTTTTTACTTTTAAATTGATTAATCTATAAGCTTAATCATTAGCGTAATGTAAAATAACAAACTTATTTTATTTTTATTATTTTCATCTTCAAAAATTTAAAATCTTATTTACATGACTAAATTCAAATATAACTCCTAAAAAGTTAAAATTAAACTAAAATCAAAACCAAAAGATCAGTCATATAAAACTCAATGATTACATAAACTATTTTCAATTAGAGTTTATTATTTTAATTTGATGTGGGGATTAACTGGTAATTACTAAACAATTTAATTACAATTATGTAAAGAGGGGGATAAGAAGAAAATAAATGAAAACTTATAAAATATTATATACCCTTACCATGATAAATAAATACTATATAAAACTTATAGTCGTATACAAGTCATTTTTATATATGTAACGTACACACAATATTAGATGTCGATAATTAAGTCTTTAAAAGTATGTTAGGTTTTTGATGTTTAACTATCTATATATATAATTGAATTCAAAAGGGTTATTATGTAACCTTTTTCAAGTTTTGGATGCAAATATTAATATTAACACATGATATATATTATGATAAGCATTTATATTTAGTATTATATGTTTAGATTACATATAAAGTTTTAAAGTTCATGTGACCGACAAACACTTTTACTATATAATTTTACTAATATGTAATACGCGGGTATATGCCTAGTTCTAATCTATATATCTTATAATAGAGGCATATTTCAAAACACCACATTCATTTGAAACTCCTATGCCCTTTTATATTTCCAATGACTTTTTAAATATCTTTTTATAATGCTTACTAATTTGAATAGTTTTTCTTTGTCCCACATTGCTCAACACATATATATCTCATTTCCTCTTTTGCTTATATAATATCATTCATTTGCATCCATGATCCATCAATCATGATCATAGTATGACTTATCACTTTCAACTATTATTTGTTAGTGGTTATTTTATCAAAATTTGTCAAAGTTTTAAATGATTCTACTATTTGGTTTTGGAGTTCAAAACTATTAGATCTAAAAAATAAAGACGGATATTACTAAAAACTTTTAAAAATTTATTGCGTTACACGTTTAAAGTATGTTGTAGTAACTATGTGACAAATGTGCTTACTTTTTTAGATTCACTGCGATGTATATACATAAAAAAAAATTCAGTAGCAAACGTTTCAACATTTATCAAACAACTTAAATTGAACCATTATATGTGTGTGTCTATTATAAAAAAAGTAAGGAAAACAATGTTTCAAGATAAACTATTTACCTTTTACCACATTAATTTGATGTTTTTTAATTGTGTCACATTGCTTCACACATCGGTTCTCTTATCATTATATCTTGATCATAACATGGTTTTCAAAGTATATTGTTGATTACGGGTCAATTTATCGTAAAAACCTATTTTCGGCTCAAAGTTTCAAAGAACTCTACTATTTTGTTTTAGCTTTCAAAAGTATTGAAACTAAAAATATGAATATTAAAATGAGTTAAAAACTATTAAAACCCAATTGGGTTGTAAGTTCATCGTATGTCATGTATCATATTTCAATTTGATGATGACAACGTTGCAAGCAATTTTTCGATTTAATAAGGTATATATAAAAAAAATTGAATCGTAAATATTCGAATATTTTTAAAGTTCAAACATATATATCTATGAATATTTATCTAAATCTTATAATAGAATTCTTTTATTAAACATGATTTAATATGCATTGTTATCATGTACCACATTAGTTTGAATACTTTTAAAAAAATAAAATAAAAGGGCGCTGGTACGCACCCATCCAAATTTTATGAAATCGAACCTAAAATTGGAATCAATAGTCTATGAAATGATGCACCCAATGCTTAAGGTGGTTACAATCAAAGACACAGAAGAACAAAGATATGAGAGAAATGGTTTTAGACTCTTTACTTATAGAGCTTGCTTTCCCTTAAAATTTGTTTCTTAAGCAATGTGGGATGAGATGTGTATTAATCTATTTACTTATAGATGTTTGATTTCCATTCAATTGTGTTTCTTAAGCGATGTGGGATGAGAAAATGATATAAAATAACACAATGTGAAGGATAGTTTGAACCTATATCGTCATGATAAATCAACTTAAGAAACTTTTTATTATATGAATAAAAGTCTCCCTCATAGTTGAAACAGTTACATAAACCATTAGTCATTTTGTATTGTCAAAAACGTTTCCAAATATTAAACATCAATGGAATATATAACTTAAAGTTCTATTATTTTTATTTTAATGAAGTTGAGCTTTACATATATTACGGATGATGATGTTTTATCCCTTACGCTAATAACTTTGAGATTTGTGTATTAAATTAAAAGTGATTGAAAATAAGCGGGAAACACTTACATATATTATGTGATTATACATATTAAATTGAACTTAAAAGAAATAATACACATGATGGTGGTTGAATGAGATTAGTAGCAGACAGGCAGGAAACAAAAGCCAATAAGCTTTGTGTTTTTATCGCATATCAGTAGGTTCATGGAAAACGAGTCATATATTGCATTATAAATGATGATTTAGTTAATACAAAAGAAAAAGGCCGCTTAAGGATAATGAAATCAAATGAATTGTATTATATAAGAGAAAGAGAAAAGATCATATATGTATGTGAAACAATGTGGGATAAAGAAAAAAATCTCAAATTAATGGGGAAAAAAATTTAATTAATAAATTGATTATATTAAGTGAGAATTTGAAAGGCCATGGATGTTTCAAATGCATGTGGTGAAAGGAAAAAATACTCTTAGTTTAAATAAAATATTTAAAATTGAAACATGACCGAATAATTAGTTTTTATAAATCCTAAACCCTAAACCCTAAAAGTAAAAAATTAACTGAAATTAAATAGAAATTATATCCATGCATAATCTGTAGGTGGATGCTATTAAAATAATGTGGTTCGAGATAAGTATTTTTTCTTTAATCATATTATTTTTAATTTTATTTGATTGTGTTTATTCATCATACATGTTACAATTTTTTTATCTTTCAGTAATTTGATACATATATCTATCATCAAATAATTGAAAATAATGAGGATAAGTTTATAATCTTTTTAAAAATAGTATAAGAATAATATGTATTTGTCTATACTATAGATACATAATTTTCTTCCTGCGCAACGTACGGGCATTCGACTAGTTTATAATATAGATCATCCAAAATGATGTGGTTGAAGATAATTTGTTATCTCAAACATATTCATTTGAAACCGAAATGACTTTTTGTGTTCATTCAATTAATAACACTTAAGTTTTAATATAAATTTCAATAACATATGTAACTTCTTTATCTACTTGTTTTATACTATACTAATAAATAAAGGTCTTTCAAACTCATATGATTAGATATGTAATGTTTATTCAAACCATAATGATTTGAAAACACAAATGAATTTTTATATTCCTTAAATTAATGTCAATTACTAATAACTTTTCGTATTTCTCTCATTTATCAATGTTGTAGCTACATAAGTAGAATTTTATCATAAAAATATTCATTTCTTTCAAGGTGTTCACAATTCATATATGAAGAGTAGAATAAATGAGGTTTTTTTTTGCATCAATGGTTATTTCAATTTAAGTTTCTCTTGCAGTAAAAGTTTTTGAGGAAAACATTAAAATTGAAATACCAAAAACCTTCATTGTTAAAAAGAGAGACAACAAAGTGAAAATTTGATTTTTTTTCCGATAGAGAAAACATATCAACCATTTATTGATTCCTATACATTTTCTCGAAATTGTTTTTTATTTTTTTTGTATGATTTAAGAGTGTTTGATGTATTTTATTTACAAATGTTATAATCATTTTTTTGATGCTTTTATCTTATTAAAAGTTATACTATTTAATTTTTTTCTTGCTATTTGCTATTTACAAATGTTATAATCATTGTTTTGATGCTTTTATTTTATTTACAAATGTTATAATCATTGTTTTTGTATGATTTTAGAGGGTTTGATGCTTTTCTAATACAAATGTTATAATCATTGATTTTGTATGAGTTTGAAAGGTTTGATGTGGTTTTGAATATAAATGTTATAATAGATGTTTCGATACTTTTACGTTATTAACTTTTTCATACTTTTTGTTATTCGTTAATTGTAATATCTAAAATCATGAAATTGTTTCTACAAATTTTTTATATGATTTATGAGTCTTTCATATGTTTTTCGAATATAAGTATTAGATATTTTGATGGTTTCATGTTATTAAAAGTTGTAGTATATATTTTTATACTATTTGTTATTCGTTGTATTGTGATATCCAAAATTATATTCATACATACGTATATATATATATATATATATATATATATATATATATATATATATATATATATATATATATATATATATATATATATATATATATATATATATATATATATATATATATATATATATATATAGTAAAGTTCAATTGAGAACCTAAAAAATCCTAGGAACCTAAGAACCCAATTTATGAACTTTTTTTCTGCACAATATTTTAAAAAAATACCTATTTTTATATCACACGATTAAAAGATTTAAAAAAAGATTTGAAAAAAATCATTTTTTTTATTTTTTTCATATGCATATGCATATGCATATGAATAAGCATATGAAAAAAATGATTTTATTTGATTTTTTTTAAATCTCTTAGACGTTCTATATACGTAACTTTGAAATAAAATTATATATGCATATGCATATAATATGCATATGAAAAGAAAATGAATTTTTGAAATCTCTTAGAGGTTCTATATACGTCATTGTGAAAAAAAATTGAAAAAAGTTTATATATGCATATATGCATATACATGTGAATTTTATATGCATATGCATGTAAATATAAAAAAAGTGATTTTTTTGAATTTTTTTTAAAAACCTCTTAGACCCACATAAAAAAAATTAGGTGTAACTTTTTTTGAAAAATATTGTGGAGAAAAAAAGTTTATAGGTTCTCTCATGATCTCTCTCTCTCTCTCTCTCCCTATATATATATATATATATATATATATATATATATATATATATATATATATATATATATATATATATATATATATATATATATATATATATATATATATATATATATAATTAAAAAGATTTTTAGATTGTAGACCACTTCAAAATTAAGTCGGTGGAATTTGAACATGTGTAAAATCTATTTTGAGAGATTATATAACAAAAATTATAGGCCATCTTTTAACCATGAAAAAAATACCACTTTTAATTAGTGCCAACCTATTTACGTAAAAAATTAATCATGATCGATCTTTCAGTAAACCAATTTATTTTGAATTTTAAATTTTAATGGATAATTAGATATGAGTATTTAATGACGCATCAAGATGATCATGTGGCTTGCATTTTCTAGAGGCCGACACATACATTTTGGAGGGAAAATAGTTTTCAGGTTGTTCTTGTTTTAGTATATGGTATACCAAAATAATATATACAGATCATCTTCAAAAAAAAGTTACATTATAAAAAGGTTTTTGAGAGATTAACAAAAAACATTGTATTTAACATTTTCGGTTTGTGTCAACGTGCTTGTATCTTGTGGCATTGCAAGTTGGTGAAGTGATAATGTCTCTTTAGGTTGTGTTTGCTGTTAGAGATGGACTGTGTTAGGACATGACTATAAATGAATTGGGTTGTTAGATAGTAGATAACTGTTCATGGTAATATTTGTTGCAACGAGGATGGAGAGAGCATACATGTCTTTTGCATAGACGATAGATCGAGATCAGGTTCTTTCACACCGTATTCCAAATTACTATGTGGGACAAACTATTATAATTATGTTATTGTCTTGTTAACATCAAGCTCCGTTTAATAGATATACAACTTGCCCCGTAATAGGGGCCTAACATTTGAGTTGCGAAATTCCATAGAGGAGATTCAGTGTTCAAATCATCCACGTCCAAAATATTGTTAGTGCTACGCAATTCATGGGTCATTGATGAAGACAAGGGTGGATACATTAGCGATGATGTCATCAAACATCACCATTTGGATAAATTATTCACGCTTTTCTTCAGAGTCGGATAAGAATGAAATTTGCATTATCGATCTGAGATGAGCGAACGAGTAAATCTCAACGCTTTGTCATGACGTGTGATGATTTTTGGTCATTTGGGATTGTTAATTGGTTGAAATTAACGTTTTTCTATTTCATAGTATTAATTAATATTTGTTTGAATTTCTTAGTTAAAAATAGGCTTTTCATTATAATATAATTTGCCAACCGTATTTAGATTTTAGATTGGGCTAATTCATATCATAAGTATTCAATTAGTTTTTTTCTAGGAAGAATATTTTGATGTTTTATGATAAATCCTAACACAATTTAAGATTTTCTTGGTTGCTCTTTATGTTATTGTTTTATGGCAAATTTGGTATCGTCGAACCTCCATCACCCGTGCAAAGTGTTGGAAAATTATGTTTAACTAATTTTTGAAAATGAGATTTTCCCATTTTTGATGAATTTCAAACCCTAAACAATATTAAAATGGATAAACGGTTATAAATTTGTGTTATCCTCTAAGATACATTCGTTTTGATATATCACACATCCAAGACGGACTTAAGATGAATGAGATTTTAATTATTAAAGTGAGGTAGTTGGATGAATTGAATAAAGTGGTTTATTAGGTTTAAGCCATCTTATACAAGAGGTAAAAGGGGAAAATGAAGTGAGTTTATAAGTACAAAGGCTTCTAAACCTTGTAAGACTTATAAGAAAAATAATTCGCATTGTTACGTTTTGATATGGTCTTACATTTATAAACCAAGTGAATACAGAGTACTAACATATTAATGTATTATATAAGGTAATATGCTAGCTAATTGAGTTGTAAGGATCCTCAATAGATGAAGCCTTAGAGAATTTTGTTATACATAACATGTTAATTGTCATAGAAGACTAAGACAACAACAAGAGATAACAACAATGCTTATGTTGAATCAGTTGGATACAACATGATATTATTTGTGAAATTACACAACATAATTCCTTATATTGCATACGATGTATATCACCATGGTTATTGTGGGGGAAGTCAGGGTTCAAACAATGTCCTTCGTAAAAGGACCCCCACAATATAGAACACACAACATCTTTTGGTTTTGAAAAGAGATAAAGCATTTACTTATGCATGAAATGTAGGGGTGTCTTGCTAAAGAATATGAGAATTGATCTGAATACAGTTGTGTGTGTTTTCAATAAAAATGATTTCTTGTTTTCAAATTTAGAGTAAAATGATACTTCATTATTTGAGAGTTATTTCTATAAAATTTAATAATATTGGATGAAATTCATTACAACAATATATGGTGGGCTTGCATTCAACATAAAGTTGAAAGGACTACGAATGGAAATATGAGTATTCAAAATTTAGAATAAAGTAATTAAGAAATTGGTTAATATTTTTTTCTCAATATATCATTATGGAATTAAGTTATAAAAACTAATAATGATTTTATCATTTGAACTATGGAGTTTTCTATAAGAAAGAAATTCCTGAGGTTCAATAGATTTCCAAATGAGAAGTAAGAGCTAATGACATATTTGAAGTACATGGCTGTGTTACAAACATAAGAGTGCCTAGATTACATTGATTTGTATGCTCTTGTTTTATAATGATATGTGGTTGCAACTTCTCAAAATTTGGAAGTATATCATTCTGATATGATACCATAACATCTAAACAAATATTAAAAGTATAAATCTACTTGGAACTACCTATCAGTTATCTTACTCGAGAGTAAGAATAAAAGTCCGTAAATTTGTGAAGTAGGTCTATGACTTAAAATAAGCCTTAACACAATGGTAATTCCATTGTAGAGTATGGATTCAACATTAATATATGTGATTAAGTGGTTGTATATAACTGGTAATATAAAGTTTATGTCACTATATGACTCCCTTGACAATGACATAGTAGGATCCTTGGGATAGCCTTAAATATTTTACATTAGATGGTTAACATAAGAAGTTGCAATAATATTGGCAATGAGAATTATGTATGGTATATTCATAATTATATCGCCAATGTTATTATGAATTCAACAACACATGTATGTATGTATGCTTATCGCATTATGTTGACACGTTTATATTGATATTAAATAAATGGTCAACATTTGTTGGAATATATAGGAGTATAAATTCAAAAGTTGATTCAAGTTTGGATAACAAAAGAGTTGTGTACATCCTTAGGAGACATCAATGATGGGCCAATGTCTCTTATATGTATATATATGGTGATATAATTAATGGCAAGTCTCGACGTATTTGTCAAAGAAATAACACCATTCAACAATGCATCTCAAGACGAATTATGCATTATTAACTATATAAAGTCCAAAGAAAGCATTTTTTTAACATCAGAATTTTATTAAACTAGCAAGGAGCTAGAAAAACAAAACAACAAACAAAACACAACAAGAGTCTAAAGAAAACGACTAATTACAACATAACTAGCCAAGGGTTGAGATGCCAAGTAACCCAATCAAACTTCTTATTGCTTCTATTAGCTCCCCAATGAAAAGATTGATTAACAATCTCATAAAAAATTCCACTTTTTCTCAGGAGCCTTAACACCAAATATCATCTTATTTCTAAACCGCCAAATATACCACCAAGCCACGAAGAAGACACCTTCCAAAACCTGTTTCGCCATTTTTTGAAGCTTCAAAGTACCAAACCAATCCCGCCACATGTTAAACGAGGTGAAGTTAACAGCATCCAAATCCCACCATGCTAAAACACGACGCAGCACCGCATCAGCCAAGGAGCATGACAGGAAAAGATGTTCTACTGTTTCTGTTTTATGATTGCATATTGGGCACAAAATAAAAGGTATCTCCATACCACGTAACGACATGTTATGACGGGTAGGCAACCCATTTAAGAAAACATTCCAGCAGAGAACATTGACTTTTTAGGAACCATTCGTACCCATCTAGTCGCCATGTCACTAGCTCCATTCAGAACATGTCTATCTACAACTTTTTGAGTGGAACAAACAGAGAAAATCCCGTTGGGATCTAAATCCCACACCCATCTATCATGGTTCCTATTAAGCACAACAGAAATTAACAACTCATCCAAATGAGACCCTTGTTCCAATTCAGCTCCACCCCGCAAAGGACGCCGAAAGGAGTTCAACCAAGACTGTCGTAACTTATTAGCAACAGACACTTTTTTTTTTCCAATTCCAAGGCGAAAAGTCTGGGAAATTTATCTTTCAAAACAAACTCACCAAGCCACTTATCTTCCTAAAAACGTGTATCACATCCATCACCCACAATCTTTTTACAGAAACTCATCAAATCCACACCCTTACGTTTAAGGTCCACCATAGCCTGAAGAATATCACGCCACACCGAGATATGTTTGGGAATATTGCTCAATTCAGCACCATCATGGACCGCTCGAATGACTTTAGCCCATAGCGCATTCGGGGAAGATTTAAACCTCCATATCCATTTAAACAACATAGCTCTATTAAAAGAGAAAAAACTTCCCACACCTAGACCTCCATCTTCCTTTGCACAGCAAACTTTATCCCACAAAACCCATGCCATCTTGTTTTCATCTTGGGTCCCACCTCTAAAAAATTTGCTCATTAAGGACTCCATCTGTTTAAGAATACCCAACAGAACTTTGAAAAGAGACATTGGATAAGAGGGAACCGATCCAAGCACCGAATGGAGAAGGGTCAAACGGCCTCCAATAGACAAAGTCTTAACTTTCCAATTTGAAAGTTTAGACCTAATATTTTGCAACGTATCATCCCATGCCTGTAACCGAGACATATTTCCACCTACTTGAACCCCAAGGTACTTAAACGGCATCACTAACGACGCACAACCAACTATATCCGCAACACGAGCAACCTCCACCGAAGGAATAGCCACACCCAATATCTTTGATTTTTGAATATTAATTTTGAGCCCCGACGCTAAAAAGAAGCACTGCAAAACAGCAACAATATTAGCAAAATTCTCTTCTTTCCAATCCCCAATGAATACCGCATCATCCGCATAGAACAAATGAGAGATCTTCAAATTTCCTGGCAAGGTAAGAGGAGTGAAAAATCCTTGATCCATCGCACGAGAAAAGGAAATATGAAGAGACTCCATAACCAGAATAAACAGAAATGGGGAAAGCGGATCTCCTTGTTTTAAGCCTCTAAAAAACTGGAATTCCTTGGTTGGGCTTCCATTAACAAGAACAGAACCCATAGAAGACGTCAAACATCCACGAATCCACCTACACCAATTTTGACCAAAACCAAAGCCTTTGAGACAATCTTCAGGAAATCCCATCTAACAGAATCGTAAGCTTTTTCAAAATCAACTTTGAACACCATCGCTCTCTTCTTCTTCACCTTACACCATGCTATAACTTCATTAAGAATCATAGGACCATCTAGAATTTGCCTTCTGGCAATAAAAGCATATTGTTGCTCACTAATCAAATCTCCAATAACCACACTAAGACGATTTGCAAGAATTTTAGCAACAATCTTATACATACACCCAATAAGACTTATAGGACGAAAGTCTTTAACAAGCTTGGCATCCGAGGACTTAGGGATAAGAGCAATAAAAGATGGGTTACACCCTCTAGGAAACACACCAGATCTGAAAAACTCGAGCACTGCTTTTATAACAGAATTTTCCAAAACATCCCAAAACTTCTTTATGAATTCAAAAGTGAAACCATCGGGCCCCGGGGACTTATCCACCCCACAACCCCACACCGCTCTCTTTATTTCTTCTTTCGAAACAACCCCTTCGACGTCCATACCTTGCTCCTGAGAAAGCTGTCTAGGAAAAGCATGATTAAACGGCACACGAAACTCAGAAGGACGAGAAAAACGGCTAGCAAAATGATCAAAGAATTCATTTTTCACACGAGTCGGATTATCAATCCACTCCCTATCAACATAAACACCACGTATGGCAGACCTACTTATGTTTTTATTAACAATGCCATGAAAATATTTGGTGTTCTCATCACCTTTAATAGCCCATTTAATTTTTTCTTTTTGAGCCACGTCTGCAGCTTCCATACGTTCGATATCAAGAAAAGATTGGTATTTTTCATTCCTAATATCGACCACCGACAAATCCCCTTTATCAATATTTTCATCCAACTCTGCTATCGAAGCTTTCAGCTCAACCGAATCACCCATACGCTTTCTTCTATTCTCCTTAGCCCAAATTTTAAGGCGATCTTTAAGCGCTTTTAGCATGTTTTTCAGTCGAATCATAGCATTCTGATTATCAATGCCATCATTTATCCAAGACTCACAAACAATAAGTTGAAAATCCTCCAGATTCAACCACGAATGAAACACGCGAAATGGGAAAGAACCATAGTCCAAAACCAACTGCCGAAGCAAAATAGCACGATGATCTGATAAATGCTTCTGTAAGACAACACCATTCACATTAGGGAATTTTTCAAATAACCCTTCAGAAACAAGAAAACGATCTAGTTTACTCATCTTCACAGCAGAGCCATGAACCCAAGTGAAATCATATCCTCCAAGCGGCACTTCCACTAAACCCGCAGACGCAATGAAATTATTAAAAGCTGCTGCTCCACTTGCATGAAACACGGACCCAAATCTTTCAGATTCCAACCGGACCTCATTAAAATCGCCCATAATAACCACTTCTCCTTTGCAGTTATTAATCTTTTGACATAAATAAACCCAAAGCATTGTTTTTTCACCATGATCTTGCGGAGCGTACACAGAGATCACCATAAGAGAGGTCTTAGAGGGAACCCATACACCTTCAACAATCAAAAAGTAATTTGAAGACGCCACTTGAAGCTTTCGAAAGATCCCAGAATCCCAAACACAAAGGATACCACCTGACGCACCCACCGAACCACTAGCAGCAAAATGGAAATGAGAATTACCCCATAAATTTCGGACCAAACAATCATCAATACTTTCCATCTTAGTCTCTTGCAAGGCTAAGAAATTAATGTTATTCTTGTAACAAAGCTGTGAAATCCAATGTCTGATTACGGGTCAATTTGTTTTAATGACATTATGTTCGATATAGGCCTCAGCTTCTTGTTTATTTTGATGTTCTATCGTATCTATATATTTTTCTACACAAAGGATGTGGTTTACCTTTGCAACGAGTTTTCTAATATCATTTCCTCGGTAACAAAGGAGGTCTTCAAAAATTAAAAGCTAATTAACGTATTTATCGTAATTCTTATGAGGTAATACGCTCAAATTGATGATATACTTTCCGCTACGTCATAAAAAGAGGTTATATTTGGACATGATGACGACACATGTGACTCAATATTTTATTTGTTTCAAATCAATCTATGCAATTTTAGGTGTATCTGGTGGTGACATTTCTAACTTTTTAATATAATCTAAAAGAAAAGTATGATATTAGTTTATATGATAAGTTATCATGTCGTAGCAGTCTTACAAGTTACAACTCGACTGTTGAATATACTTGTCAATAATGAATGGTCGGTTCATTTTGGTATGAATGATAAACTTATGAGTTATTAGCATACAACTTATTCATTTTTTGTTATTAGCATACAACTTATTCATTTTTTGTTTAAAATGAATTTAAGTCGTAGTCTCTTTTCTAGAGCAACAAGTTTATCTTATAATCATATGTGAAATCTCTAGATGCTGTAACTTATATAGGAACGAAAATTAAGCAATAATAGAAATAAAAAAAATTATAATTGTTATATTGTAAAATAGTTTTTTTTGTATGTTATGTAATATTGTATTAGGAAAGTAAAATAAATGAACAATTCATAACCGTATTTGTTTAATGGGTTAGAAAACAACTGTTTAGTACATGATCACATGGTTGTATATTTTATTAATTCAGTTACAAAATCCAAGCTCTAGGTCATCAACCAATTCACATTATGTATGCATACACACGCACCTAAAATTACATACATGCCACACATTACATATGATACATGATACATAATGTACATAATAAAAAACATATCTAACTTGATTAGTGGATGTGAAGAGACATCGTTTAAGAATCAATGATTGAATCCCCGTGAAAATGTAAAAGTTATTTTTCATGGTTCTTTTCCCAGTCGTGCATTCATATGGATGGCAAGAAATTGTATTATACTTGAGGGTTGTTGCGTGTGGCAAGGTCGATAGGATAGAGAGTTATTTATATTTTATTCAATATAATATTTTGTTTTGCGTTGATCTTGACCTTAATTTCACACTAAATTTATCAGCATTATTGTTACATGTTATATTTGTCATTTGTATAAATTTTCATTTTTATATTTAGTATGCATAAATTCTATTATATCAATATTATTTGTTGGTGATTCCAGACTCATCAAATCATTTTAGATAACCGTAATTTATACGAATGTAAAAAAAGACTTGGATTATGATATGATGCAAGTCTGGTGATACGAAGTGCATACTCATATAAATCTAGTTTGCCATGAGCGGATAACATAATGTAAAAAACATAGCCCCTTCCGGTGGTTGCGATGACTGCTCAACTAGGGAGGTTGAGGGACAACATCATGAACCTATAAGTTTGGGACTATTAGTATAAAGAAATAAGTATGGAGAAAAGCATGCTACAACATAATGTCTTAGGAGCGACCAAAATCAGTCTGAACTAACTTGGAACAAACCAAAGTAACTTTAAAATTGACCAAGTATGTTTTGCTTTAGCAGCGATTAACTTTGTCAATCATGAGACATGCCATGGGTTTACAGTTTAGGCACCGAAAATCGCTAATTCAACATCCTTCTCTTTAGTGGGTATTACTCGTATACATAGAGGATGTATACCACGTTTTGGCTCTCTTAGCTACTGAACATTCCATACATGAATTTAGTATGGTGTACTGTTCCCTATTTTTGTGCCTGAGAATTTGAAGTGCCTTTATTAGGAATTATCATGCATATGATTTTGGGAAACCCAAACGTAGGTACTAAAACATAGATTATGGAAAGTTAAGTCACTAGCAGAAAATAAACTTTTAATGACACACACTAATTTTATGACATAAAAAATGTCCATATTTAAAAGCCGAAGGATTTATGACATGAATAACTGTATGTCGTAAACTTGTTTCATCGTTTCTAACATGTTCAACATATAAAAATGTGTGTCATCCTTTAGTGTCATAAACCCAAAAGAAAAAAAAAACACGGAGTACACTTTCTATGTCATTTTATAAAAACGTGTGTCGTCTTAATTTATTTCCTTTATTTCCCTAGATAGTCGATCATTCTCAAACGTTTCAACCATCTTCCTGCTCTTCCCATCGTCTAAAGTTCCATCACTTCAATTTCTACCCTAATCAACTCGTTTGCCCTGCTTCGACCTTATTGTTGGGAACAAACATCGGATGCACCAACGAACACGTCCAAGTACTTTGACAAAACGTTCTTCGGCTATCAAGACTAGTGGGTAATGCGAGAGGATTGAAACTGAGAAACAGATATAAAGTTGTTCACTCGACAACGATCGAGCTATGTCCACTGTGAGAAACGAGATAAATATTCATTGATAAACTTCAATAAACTTACAAGAGAGAATCTATGTCTACTTTTTGCATCTATTTGACCATATTATTTACATAGATATGAGCTTGTATAAATAGCCAAAAGTGGAAGGATGCACACGCAAGTCTTGGAAGGGAAGATGGAAAAGGACAAACTAGCCCTGCACCAAGTCACTTTACAGTCAGTGAAGTGACAATTCCAAGCTCTCATGCTGCCGCCTGATGGAAGCACTGTTTTGTGCGTGTTTCCAAGATATTTTTGACAGTGGATGTGACTTAACCACACAGGGTCTGACCAATACTTTCTCGTGAACCGAGCCCTGTTGGACTTCGATCGAGTGCGCCCTTGAACGAGACTGTGGCTGTTTAACTGTGCTTCTGCAATTCGTACAAGGTCAAACTCTTTCTTCAAGGACTCTTTTGTTTGAACTTTGCTTCGGTCGAAGGGCAAGTTGTTGCATCTCCTTTTACATTCACTACTGTGACCATAGCCCAAGCTATTTCTGTCACTGCGAATGTAGATCATAGATGCTGATTGGCTCCCTCGGACGTAACTCCTCGGTTCAGACTAGTACTTGCTTTGTCACATGCCTTAGTCTGGTAACGAGTCTGTTACTAACTAACTTCAGTTGTCTATCTTGATGCCTTTAATGTCTACCTTGAAATCGAATACATCAAACATCAAAATATTATGGAAGCCGGAAACTATATCTTATAACTCCTTTATCATATTTTTTAGAATAAGTAATTTGGTATCAAGTTCCATGTGTAAAGTTTTGGTTTGAATGGTAGTAAAGGAATTGGCTAATCTTGATATGCCATGATGGAAAAAAACTTTTGGAACAAAAGCTAACTGACATGGATGATGGAACTTAATCATCTTTTGTAATTCTAAACTTTTTAGAAGTCATAGAAACGAGGCATAAGGACTAACAGTTGTAGTTACTGTAGATTTTGATTGAGGGTTTCAAGATGGAATGCAATGGGGACATACATACTTTGTGGGTTAAGCTAATCATAATACTGTTGGGATTCAAGTTGCTCAGTTAGCATTAAAGAATCACCAAAACAAAAAGAAACAATAAAGGATAATTGTGTTTGTTGGAGGGTACGTATATGTGGTTTAACTATCTTCTGATTTCTTTGGTCTTATCATTTGCATTTCTTGTTTTTACTTTCATCCTTTTAAAGTATGACAAGAAAGCACTAGAAATGATTGGTAAAAAGTTAAAAAAGAATAATTTAGCTCTTAATGTTGTCAACTTTTGTGAAGAAGATGAATCTGAGTCAGAAAAGCTTGAAGCTTTGGTTGCTGTCGTAAACAATAACGACAACAATTACATTATTCATGTCTCGGATGGATCTAATACTCGATATGATGTTCTTTTATGGTTTTTATTATTCTTTTCTTTCAGATAACAATGTGTTGCATGTTATGGATGATGAATGTTCTTGACTTTTATTGTTAGTACTCCAATATTTATAGCAGTTTTTAATCCACCTTTTCCACGAAAAGCAACTACAAAGTTTTTTTCTCAAGTTAAGTATGGCAAGGAGAACTACACGTAACTGATATTGATGACATTCCCGAAGAATGTGTGTCTTTTGTAGCAAACTTTATTTTCCACAGATATTTTGTATTTGACATATGACTACAATATTTTTTATAGTTTTGAAATGTATCTTAGTATTTGACATGATATTATTGTGATTATATATATATATATATATATATATATATATATATATATATATATATATATATATATATATATATATATATATATATATATATATATATATCAGTGTTGTAAAAGTCGGCCTAGGCGGCCGCCTAGGAGCGCCTAGGCGCTAGGCGGGCGGGTTCCGCCTACGATTAGTGGTAGGCGGTAAAGCTAGGCGGATTTGGTCAACGGCGGTCAAAATCGGGTTTAGGCGGGCCTAGGCGGGTCTGGGCGGGTCTAGGCGGCAAAATTTTCAATTTTTCAAATTTCAAAATTTCAAAATTTTCAAAAAATTTCAAATTTTAAAAATTTTCAAAAATTATCAAATTCTCAAAAAAATCAAATTTTTAAATTTTTAAAATTTAAATTTAGAAAATGTCATTAATTATGATAATCGGTGGCTAAGTTACAATTATCGATGATTAAAATGATAAAAAAATGTCATTAATGAGTCTAAACATTCTGATGTTTGATGACTTACATATTTAAACACTTTGATTTGCAAATTTTTATACTTATTTATTCATTTTTTAGGGATATAGGTAATATCTAAATTTAAAAAAATAAATTTTGTTACAATTAATACTCCCCGCCTAGGCGCCGACTAGTCCTCGCCTAGACCGACTAGTCCTAGGCCCCAGTCGACCGCCCGCCTACCGCCTAGCGACTTCTACAACCTTTATATATATATATATATATATATATATATATATATATATATATATATATATATATATATATATATATATATATATATATATATATATATATATATATATATATATATATATATATATATATATATATATATATATATATATATATGATATGATATGTCCATTTGTATTATGAGGCATTAAATGTGATTTAATTTGAATATTGGTAGATATACAAAAATAAAAATTTTGAACACTAGAAATCATGACATACAAATTTCTGTCATAAATGTATGTCGTAAATGTGCGTCCTAAATATATGTCATAATTGTGTCTCAAAACTTATGACACACAAATGTATGTCATCTTTCGTTTATGTTTGAGGCTTCAACGACACACATTTTTGTGTCACCTGTACCCCTTAATGACACGTAATGCTTGTTCCAGTAATAATACTATCTACAATACTATCCATGAACTTTTAATCGTCCCGCATTATTTTCTTTCCCTGTGATTTCTTATATTCCTTGTATTGTACTATTTATACGTCAATTCTGGAATAATAAAGGATTCATAAAACCCAACACCCCTTATAATGTCATAGCACAAACCTCAACACCCCTTTGCCTTTTATAGAAACACTGATTCCCCGACTTCCTTCTTCAGTTGTGTTTCCCCCACCATCCATCCTATAGTTTCTTTTATTCCCACTAATACTTTTATATGATTATTAGTAAGAAACTCGATGATACTAAGACTCTTTTCCGACTCGTTTTTGTTGTCAACCATATGAAGAATATTATCACTCTCATTATCGATCATTGAAATTGTCAATATACATCGTAGGTGGAAGTCTCCCAAGTCAAACCATATGTACAGAATGTTCTTAATCATGGATCCACCTCGATGCCATTGTTAAGTAATGTAATCATGATACAATCTCCGTTATTACAAAGAATTATAAACCAGGTACCATCGCGCAAGAACTTCGGACCCATATTGAAAAAATATTCCCAGACAACAACATACTCCTATCGTGTACCTTGGAGAAAAGTTCAACACTCCTATCATGTACCTTGGAGAAAAGTTCAACACAACTTGGTACAAAGTCTTTCAAACATCCCCAACTACTACAAATGCATTAAGACCATTGCCAATCAGTTGGATAGTATAGGAAATATAATTTTGAAAATAAAATAATCCTCTAACTTATTTTGAGTTTGACAAAAGGGGAATAAGACAATAGCTCTACCTTATTTAAATAATCAAATCTTTTTTCAAGCTTCCAAAAAGCCAAATTTTAAACCCTCTAAAAATAATTTTTTAGATCAAATAAGGTTCATACATAAACCCTTAGGAGTCAATGTCATCCATCAAACCTAGTACTTTCACAACTCCACCAATCAAACCCATGTGATCAACAAACCAACCAGGGAAAATATGGTCACAAACGAGGTGGTACGACGTGGTCATGGTGGTAGCTTGAAACATCCCTCATATGAGCAATTTAAATTAGTTATAAACCAGGTTTTAAAGTTATTGTATAAATGTAAATCATTTAAGAAAAAAAATTAGCCAATAAAGGTCCCACACAGGCAAGTCCTTAATATTTAAAAAATTTAAAGTTTTAAGGCATATAATGATCTAGCAACATAATCAAGAGATAAGGGAAAAGTAAATATTAATGCATGCATCCAAATCTACTAAAAGTTTTCTAAATTCCCAAATGCAAGATCCATCTTCGGTTTTTAATGAATGCACTTAATCCGAATACATGCCAAAATAAGTAAGTTAGGGTGTTGGATAACGTCAACAACCAAAACCCAAAGTCCAATCCCAAAAAGGTTTTCAAAACTTAAAATATTAGTAACACTTTAAATGTTAGGGAAAATAATATTTAAGTATCTGCATTGGCATTAATTCCAATAATATTAAATAAAAATGTATAAATGAAACGCAAGTATGCTTATATTCCCAACTCCTATGTCATCTCTAAGTCCAAAGCATCTAAAAACTGATGGGGTTGAGCCTATGTTAAGTTAGCACATATCACATTAAACACTTGAATGCTCCAAATGTTTGAACACGTGGTCATCACAAATTAACCACACAAGGAGTATCAAATACATATATTCAAGCGAGGACGTCTAGAATACCAAGCAAAAATAGGGTATTTATTTAATCAATTTGGGTTACTTAACTCTTAAGTGGCCATACAAGTAATTACCTAAGCAAAGTAAATGCACATGATCGTGATTCAAATATCAATTTAAAATCTGTAAGTTTTGTCCCAATTTCAAAATTCTTTGTGAAATATGTTTTATGAATGCACATGTATTACATCTATTATACACATAGAAATACAGATAAAGGAAATTTTCAAGTACAATATATGGTAGTTACATGTGCTCTTAGGTAATAAATTCACATTGCAAGTGTAGGAGATCTTCTAATCCATTTTATTGGAAACATTAGAGGTGGTTGATCACCTAAAGAATTATAATAAGTATTAATCATCAACACTATACACCTCTAATTAAGCTAATTAGAGACAATTGTAGCATAGATAGAAGTCAAATATCTCATAGACACTCTTATAATGTCCTAAGGGAAACATTAAATGCATCCAAACATTCACCAAGTCAACATTGGAGGTAAGTAAGTTTATGGATCAAAGATCAAAATGGTTGTGTAGCATGTGTGTCAAACATAAAAACGGCCCTAAGGCTCCAAAATAACCCCAAAACTTATCCAGTTCAATTTTTAAACATTTAAACTGATTTCTAATGACTCAAGATGATTAAATAGAGTTCAAAGCTTTTCTAGCAAATGAATAAAAATGATTAATATCATTAAAACCATAATCCAAAAATTAACTGACAGTCTTTGTTATCTCCCAATTAAAACTTCAAACTTTAAGATATGACCACCAAATTGAAATAACTCCAATGATTTGAACTTAGAACACTGCAATCTAAATCCATTCTAAATTGCCTTCAAAGTATTCATATTTGGTTAATTACCTTATGATAACAAGTTATATCCCTCATGTAATTATAACTACATCTTATAATTATATGTATATCACTTTGAAATTCTCTTGTCAATATATAGTTTTTTAAAATCACTATATTTCAAGTCCCATATAAATACAATACACTAGAGGATCCATAATTCGTTCTATGGTTCATGATACTTTCCTACTCCTTTAATGTCTTCATATCATACAACATGCTCCAAGATGACATACTTATTCAATTGGTTTCTTTAGTTCTACATGACTGTCCAATGTTTTTGTCTCTTTCTTTTTGAAACATAACCTAAATGGTACTTTTATGTCTTTCTCATGTAAAGTCAAATTGGGTAAATTTATTTCTTTTCCTCTAGAACTTATGAAAATATAACTTGATTTAATCACATATCCCAATATAGCTAGGGTCGACCCACATGCAATGTGACCTATACCGAGGCGCATGGTAGCAACATATCATGTGGCATTAGATTTTAATTAACTCTTATAGGTATACCTTAGTTGGGCCAAGAATTTGATACATAAAATATTATTTTTGGTAAGCTAAGGGGCAAGGGCGTGACTGAAAGGTAGAAACATGAAAGAAGCGAAAAATGCTATTCTCGATTGACTAAAAACATACACACACCTCAATGAAGAAGACGATGAGATTGGGAGAACTACACTAAGACCTTTGAGGGTTTTCTGAATTATTAGTTATATAGTTTAAGCTAAGGTCTAATTCTTTATTTAAAAAAAAGTGGATAATTAATTTTTGCTTCTTTATTATAGAGAAAAAAACACAATTAGTTTCTGATTCTTTCTTAGTTTAAATCCAATATAAATCACATTTTCACTTTTCACAATCTTATGATTCATGATTCTTTGGATTTTAACTTTGAGATTTACATTGCATACGTGTATCTAACTGAATTATGATCTCACTTGTCGATTCATGATATGTATTATGACTTTTAAGTTAATCATTTGTAGCTATATCTAATATAGTCGACAATTTTATGCATCACGAAGCTGTTTCTCAGTTCTGGTTTGACGGTAGGCGAAAATTCTCCACAATCTCCCTTTAAGGTAATTTCAATGTTCTATTGTGTTAAGATTGATAGGTTTTATGTTTTGTAATTTATCATACTCACTAGTCCAATTGGTTGATTGGTTTGGTTTAAGTGGAGAGGAAAAAAGAAGAATTAAACAAGAATTTTGTGCAATCTATGTGCTGATATGCATTTTCGTATATAATAAATGGTATTTTAATGTTAATAATGAAATGGAAGTTCAGAATTTGTGTAACCAACATGAATAAGTTTCCAAAAAACAGAAAAACATAAAAAATAACTATTTTGCTTTCACTTTTATACCCTATTTAGCATGTTTAATCAGAATGAGGAAGGAATGGAAAATTAAGACGGTATGAAAAATTATGTTTAATGTTATAAAATATGATGAAATATGCAGCTATATCAAAGAATAAAGTAAGACATGAGATTGTAAAGAAGCCTATTCCTTACTTGTGGTAAACACCTCTAATTTCCAATACATGTTACTCACTATTTATACTAGTTCCAAGAAGATGAAAGGAGTGAATAACTACACTTATAAAATTCATAATAATGTTTGTCATTAATGCTGACTAATGATGGAGAGTTATGGAAGAAGTAGGGAATCTAATGGTGATTCACTAAATAATATTTCATAACACTTTCCCTTGAATGACAATTGTGTCATGCCTCGTTAAAACCTTAATATGTAAAACCTCATGGGAAAAAACCCTTATTAAGGAAAAAAGGACATGATTAATATTAGAGATTGGAAATTATTGCCTCGTTAAAAACCTTGCTAATAAAACCCACAGGAAAAAACTTAGCTCAGAAAAATAGTACAATAGGTTTCCGACTCCCCCTGATGGACACATAATTTGATTTCCATGAAGCGCCGCATACTAATATTTCTCACCATCTTTTCAAAAATGGATATAGGAAGTGCTTTAGTAAACAAATTAGCCAAGTTGTTACTTGATTGAATTTTTTGAATGCTGATGCCATGCTCCTTTTGAAGATCATGGGTAAAAAAGAACTTGGGTCATATATGCTTGGTTTTGTCTCCTTTAATAAACCCTTCCTTGAATTAGGCTATACAAGCTGCATTATCTTCATATAGTATGGTTGATACATCCTTGTTAGAAGTGAGACCATAATTCTTGTAAATATGTGCAACAGGATGTTCAATAGTTATCCCAATCGGCATGCAATAGTCATTAAAAGCTTGTGATGAAAATTCCCAGCACTGTCAAGTCAGATTTTCTTAATTGGGTAGTTGGGAAAATGTTCCCTTAAGCGGATTATTTATGCAAGTAATCTTGCTAAAGCAAGATTACGACTAGACAACAAGCACATGTGTGACCATCTAGTTGACGCATCAATTAAAACCATAAAATATACAAATGGTCCACATGGTGGATGAATTGGTCCATATATATCCATTTGAATTCTTTATAAGAAAATAGGATTTTCATACCCAACTTTATTCAATGATGGATGGGAAATTAATTTTCCTTGAGAGCATGCAACACAAGACAATTCATTAGCTTGAAAAATCTTCTCGTTTTTCAAGAGATAACCACTAGAAGTTTCAATTATTCTACGTATCATAATTAATTCGGGATGGCCCAACTAGTCATGCCAAACTTTAAACTTGTTACACCTTTTATTTTCAGTACCATGAGATTCAATCATTCTAATCTTTGTACAATACAATCCGGAGGACAATACGAGTAATTTTTCCAAAACACATTTCATACCCGATATCACTTTTATAATATTGAGATACTCTTTTTTACCATCATTAGTTATTTCAACATGATATCCGTTAGTTTTTAGAGAAGCTTGATATATATATATATATATATATATATATATATATATATATATATATATATATATATATATATATATATATATATATATATATATATATATATTTTTTTTTGATAACCGAGGAAGCCACCCGACCCGTCCTTTGGACGACCCGACTGACCCAACCTCGGGGCAACATGAACACCCAGTAAACTCATGTGCCAGGCAACCCACCCTTTGGGTGTACTGGTGGCCATCCCTAATTGAAGCTGGTGAGAGTCGAACCCTGACCTCTCCTATGGAAAGGTGGGAAAGCTACCACTCAGCCATCAGGTGATGGTTTATATATATATATATATATATATATATATATATATATATATATATATATATATATATATATATATATATATATATATATATATATATATATATATATATATATATATATATATATATATATATATATATATATCGACGGCCAGAAAAAAGGATGTACGTTTTCTAGTTAGACACGAATATAGATGATTATAACAAAAAACCTACTTCTTTTTATGTTTTTTTAATTTTTACACTTATTCTATTTTCGAAAAATAAACTAAATATAACAAAATTCATAATTTTGCATCCTCTATAAATAGACATCCATATTGATGTACATTTTTTTAATATTTTCAATTCGTCCAGATTCACCATGCGAATCTGAACTGAACTATATTGTTTTAGATATATTTATTCACATATAAATGACAATTCTATTCGATTTTTTTTAATAATTTATGACCAATCACATGTGAATTTTAAGTAAATAATTTTCAATTTCAGTTAATTCAATTGTATATGACATCAAAAGGTTGAAATAGTAAAAAACATAAGTAATTTTTTCTTGAATTCACATATGAATTAAAGAATGTTTTTAAATTTACATGTGTTATTATTGAATTCAATGATTATTTACATGTGAATTGTATTCCATACAAATTTAGTAGAATTTATATTTACATTATAAAATTTAACTGTTTCTTATTTTAGACATGTTAATTCACATATAAATGGTAATTGTACCCGACTTTTTCAACAATTTTTTATCATCCACATGTGAATTTTAAGCAAATTAATTTTTGAATCTAAATTAATTTATTTGTGTATGATCAAAAGGTTAAAAATAGTGTGCATCTAGTTTTAGATATATTAATTCACTTATAAATGATAATTGTACCCCATTTTTTCAACAATTTTTTGTTCATTTGCATGTAAGTTTAAGTAAGTTAATTTGTGAATCTTAGTTATTCAATTGTATATTATCAAAGTGTTGAGATTGTAAAGAATATAAACGAATTTACTAAAATTCAATATGAAAATTTAGTGAGATTCACATCTGAACCTAAAAGTTTATTTAAATTAACATATGTTGTTATTGAATGATCAATGATTGTTGAAAAATAAAATTTCAATGATCATTTACACGTGAATAACCTTCTATAAAACTTGTTATAGTTCAGATTCATATTGATTAAGTGTTGTGAATCTGAACAAGAGTTTTGAATTTTTTTTTGTTTTTAGTATATTGATATGGATGTCTATAGAAATAGAATAAAAAATTATTAATTTTGATATATTCGATTTTTTATTCGATAAAAAATAAGCTCTAAAATAAATAATAAATAAAAAAATAAGCGAGTTTTTTGATATTATCCGCTACATGCACATTAAATTAAGAAATTTACAATCTTATCTCCGGCCGTTGATAATTTGAACTCTATGCTCACAATTTGTTCATTGGTTCCTTGTTTTATTTTGGTTCTCTATTGAACTTTTGTCTATAAATATACAAGTAACGATTGCCTTTGTTCTAATTAATTAAAGAAAGTTTGAGAAGAAGATGAGAGAGCTTTGCTGCTCCATTGTTTCTGCGGTAGTATTCCGATCACTCTTTCTGTTAGCCATCTTCCAGTTTGGAGTTGGTGAGTACAATAAAGATCGTATTGTTCCTTTTTTCCATATAACTTCCATGAATATACTTTTGTTTTAATTTTTGGTTATATACTTATGCGGGGCTCAGTCGGAGCTACACTTGGAGCAATGGCAGGAGCAGTGATAGGATGCAGTAACAAGATGAGGTTCACGGAAGGTGTAATTGTAGGGGCTGTGTCTGGGACAGCTTTGTCATATAATCTCATTAAAGCTAGCTATGATCATTTGCTTTCTGATGACGCCGATGAAATGGTTTTCCTTGTTCATCTTGTGAGTAAACTACACCTAATCTTTTGAATTCACAAGAAACTTTGATGATCTGCTTTTGTCATTGAAAGATTTCTCTCTACTACACACTAGGTTAAGCTTATAACAGGAGCTCTAGAGAAAATACTTGGTCATGATGAGTATAAAATCATGGGATCTAACAAGGTAATTGCGTCGTATTTTATGTATTTAAGTTTCATGAATATTTTCATACATCTGGTAATTGATCGAGAAGGCAATTGTTCACCATCCGAGCCACCAAGATCGGGTAAAATTGAAGTACTTTCTTTGGCATGTGCGAATGTTTTTTCTGTAATTTGCACTAGCTATAGCGTGCTTGGTTTTGGCCAGATCTGTGAGGATGTGCAAGGCTGGATCTATTTTTTCACACATCACCATATGTTATTGATGTCATATAATGCATGAAACAGCAGGAACCCTTTGGCAAAGGTTATTCACTTGCAAATTTCGTCAAATCATGGAAACATTGAGACTATTCATGCACGTTGTTGTAGCTTATATATGTTGGCTTGTACAGTCCAACGGCAATTCAAATATTGTTTCATATAAACTTCTTTTACGTTATTTGAGTCTTATATATGGAGTGGAGGCAATCCGACAAGTTGGGTGCTTCACACTTTTGCATTGTAAGGCTTGGTATCTTTGTCGAAACGCAATAAAAACCTGTGATGAACATTGATGTATACTGATCCTTTGTATATCATATTCTCTTCTTACGTATATGGTCCTTCATTTTGTGAGTGTGTATGGGTACGGCTTTTAGAGATTAAGAGCCATGTGTGGCTTGAAAGTCTCAAGCATTATACATGAATATTATTAAGATTTGAATACCTTTTTGCAGTTGTCCACATTGTAAGCATGTAGACGGTTTAAAGAGTAGTTAAATTATGAATACTGATGTACATGATATAGTATCTTTCATTATTACAAACTCGAGATACCAATTTTAGTGTTGATAGTTCTCTTGTAAACATGTATGTCGTCCGACTCCAAATCACAGTCCAAATCACTACCGATGCCTAGGCCGCTAGGAATTCTACCAGAAAACACTCAAATAGGGTATTACACACGGACTAATCCGTTCTAATCTGTGTGTGATGGTCTTTACCGATGGATTCAAATTTAATTTGTCGCGAAAACATGACAGAACTTAGCAATAGTAATTCTTTTTGAAATTCAGCCATGGAAGAAGCTGTCGCTACACATGTTGTTTAGCGCGAACTTCAAAACCAACAAATAGCCACAAATTTGGCACGACTTAGCTAAGATTACACACGGCTTTAAAGTTATATATGATTTTATTTTTTCTTAAACACCTCTCCTTAATTACAAACATATTAGCCACAAACCATTATTCAAAATAAAAATCTTTTTATTAAATTTACTGACAGATTAAGGACAAGCCTTAAAAGTTATTATAATCAGCTGCTAAGTCCTTGGTAAATTTCTTGCAGTTCGACGGACTAACCATGAGTCGTCATTTGTTGCTATCCGTCACAATATCATCACAAAAAGTCTTTAAAAATTGGGTATTCTAATTTGTGGAAGACCCATGGATGGCTAATCCGTCATTATTAAGCAAATGGTCAATTTAGGGTTGTGTGATACTCAGTTCCCTTGCAGTACATCGCATGTTTCATCCCTTGTGAATCTACAAACAAAGAAGATAAGTAAGTAAAAGCATCCATAGTATGAGGATTTTCAAGGGTTTAAAAAAAATTAGTGTGGAAGCTTATTCAATCCAAAACTTTTTCAAATAGTTAGTAAAAAAGTAAAATCTGCTGCCATGAGAATTTTTTCAATAATTGTGTGGTAGATCCTATACTTCGTCTACCGGTTGTACATAGACAATATATATAAAAAACGTTATAAAAATAATATAAATAAAATTAAGTCATATAAACAAGTTGATGGAATACCTCTCTTATTGCATATAGTTTTTTGAGTTTTCTAATTTGATGTGTTGGTGTTTAGATATAATGAAACATCTGAACCGATATACTGGAATCACGAAGGAGTAGAAGTGACAAATAATGTAAAAAATATTGTAATTGAATAAATCATTACATTTTATGTTATGTTTGGTTGTCTCAAACAAAATAAAATGAGTAATTCAAAATTTTGTTTATTATTAATAAAAAGAAAACAAAACAAATTAAATTGATAAATAAAAATTAATTTGAGATTGTTTTGTAAACTGAGCCAAAAGATTAAGACTTTCTTGTAAATTTCTATTTTATGCTATGCACCAAGGTTTGCTGGTTGCGGGTGTGGGTCTAGTCTCTGTGCAGTCTCCTCGGCGAAGGGTTGACGACGAAGAACTGTAGTTAGCCTGATGTAATATATATATATATATATATATATATATATATATATATATATATATATATATATATGTATATATATATATATCGTTTGAAAGTATATATATATTATATATTTTATAAATAGTTAAAAAAATTATCTATGATTTAAAAAAATGTTATAAGATAAAAAGAACACATTACCATGAAACCTTAAAAAATATAATCATAATAATAAAAGAAATATTTATTAAAGATTATATAAATACAATAACTTATATATATATATATATATATATATATATATATATATATATATATATATATATATATATATATATATATATATATATATATATCATTGAATTCCATTAAGGAATGAAGAAACTATATTCGTGTCTCATTGAATAAAAATCGGCTTAGAGCAAGAAATCACATTAGGGTTTTCAAGTTTTCTTATTATTTGTTATTTTTATTTTTTTCTATGAAGGCTTTCTTCTATAAGGAATGCTTTATACCATTCATTCATAGAAACAAACAATACTTTTTTATTTATATTTATTTTTCAATTACTTTATAACAACCGCTAACCTAAAATATAAGTACGAGGATCATGAGCTCTTTGACCATATATACTAATACTACGGAGGTATAAAAAAATTATTAGCTTGGAAGTCAATGTTAGGTACGAGTAATTAAACTACAATATCTTAATAATTAATAATTTTCATATTGTTGCCGTGTATCAAATAATTAGTCGGATGGTTCAAGACTACGACTACAGGGTTGACCAATGTTGACATGACGAATGTTGACAAGTGTAAAGATTTATTGTATGATTGTTTTATATTATACAATATGATACTGAAAGATGAATGTGTTGTTATATGTCTGGTATATGATATCGATTTTCCCACCGAAGTAGAAATAAATGAAGATATGATTATGAAATTGTGTGACTTAGGAACCCACTACCAATTTCAATGGATCTTGATGATCACATTGAACATACGTACATACCTTCTTTGGACCACTAGTTTATTTTAATTATCATATTTACGTTTTAAATGTTTGTTTGTAGTTGTGTGCTTTTTTAATAGAATGTTATTTTGAATTTTTGTTTTATTTATTTCATGTTATACTAGTAAATATTTAAATGTTTTTAAAAAACAAAAATTGTGTGGGTTGGGAGGATTAGGAAAGATGAGTTCCTTGTGTTATGAGTTGGGAAAGATGAAAGCAAAAGAAGAGAGAAAGCTGATGCAACGATTATGTGGCAAGTCAGTTGGGAGAGGTTGAACAAGATTGTAACGCTGCAAAATCCATCATCAAATATATACAAAACATTTTAATACATCAGTAGAAAATTTGGTTTTTAAAACATAATACTCGATGTCTTGGAAACGACAAGTGGATACCTTCAAGATCGCTCCACGATCAAGTTGGGCGTTACTACACCTAATTCCTACAAAACATCACAATTAAACACAGCATAAGCGAAAAGCTTAGTGAATAACTCTACTGCAACTAAATATAATCCACAACAAAAGTTATGAAGTCAAACACACAAATAAATCTCACCATTCGTTTGTCACTTGAACACTAACACCAACGATATACATTATAACACCAAAGTCACCAATAGCATAAACACACCAAATATAAGACTAACACCAATATTATAAGCATTCACCGAGGGATCTTGGGCTTTTCACCAATCCGAAGATCTATCACCAATCTTCGATTACACAAATTTCTCACCAGGATTTGGTTACACCTTATAGTTGCAATCTAATCGTTATGTAACCATTTGAAGATCATATAAAACACACCAACTAATATAACCACCTACGATTACACCACTCGTACCTAGAAACAACTACTCTTAGGGCGTGTTTGGAAAAATTAGCTGGAAGCTGGTAGCTGGTAGCGAGAAGCCGGTAGTGGATAGCGGGTAACTGGTAGCTGGAAGTTGTGACTTTTAGTTTGTATATGATTGTTCGGCAAATGTAGCTGGAAGCTTTTAAAATATGTAAAATTACATAAAAGGACATCTGCGTAATTATTGGTTATAGTTTTAAGGGTATTGTAGTAATTAATTGTATAATTGGTAGAGCTTTTTGTTAAACGCTACTTCAACTAGCTTTTAAAATAGTAGCGTTTAGTTTAAAATAAAAGCTTCAAGCTCGTGTCGCCGAACGAAGCTTTTGGTTTTTATTAGAGCTGTTTGCTAAATGCTAGAAGCTAGAAGCTCTCAAACGCTCTCAAACGCTCCGTGCCAAACACGCCCTTAGAGTTCACCTATATCAACATATAAGGTCATTCATACTATTATTCACCCATGTATTAAACCTAACACCATCATATGCCATACATACATGCATACATTCATACATACATACATACATACATACATACATACATACATACATACATACATACATACATACATACATACATACATACATATATATATATATATATATATATATATATATATATATATATATATATATATATATATATATATATATATATATATATATATATATATATATATATATATATATATATATATATATATATATATATAACAAGACACCAGTCAAGCTGAGTAAAGTTACTCATTTGTAGTCCAAGCTCCAAAAGTAAGTTATACTTAACATTTGTAAGCTTCCTTACACCTTCTTGTTTACAAGGGAACAAGTTTAAACCTTCATTAGACATTATATATCACCAATACAACTTGTACAACAGAATTCATGAAGTTATGCCCTCCAGGCATCTTAACATCTCAAATCCGAAGATTTGATTCGTTCTTCACTTTAACATTTTTAGTCCTTTACCAAAAACATCAATGTCTAAATCTAAAATTCCTTAAACACCCTCAACATGTTATTACAGGTCAAATAAGTATGCAAACCCGATTCTTGAGGTGTTACAAAGATCCCCCATCCTAAATCATAACTAATTTGTTCCTTTTTTAAAGTAATATACTTTAAAACAAAACAATTTGTTAGAATGTGGTAATGATCGAACACACAAGAACACAAGAATTTCACACAGAAAAACGATATATTGATCTCACACAGAGATCTTTAGAATTGTATATCGATGCATTACAAGAACCCTAGCCGTTATTACTTATATTATGGTTAATCTACGTATATGGAGTATCCCTACAATTCAGGGATAACTCCCAACTATAACTCTGATAACTATGGAAACAAGATAAGTACAAAAATACACAAATCACGCTGAGCTGACGGTCTAGCGCTGATTCAGCTATGCAGCGTGTGATCCATTTTGACACACATTAGATTCTCTAGCTGATGCTTGATCAGCCCAACACAATTTAGTTATTGAATTTTGATTTTTTTTCTTTTATTTGTAGTCATCAATGATCTACTTAGCATTAATCAGTTATTTGATACTAAGGGTGTTTATGCCGACTTATTTTTTTAGTAAAAGTGATTATTATCTAATCCAACGTCAAAATAGAGTTTTATAAAAAGTTTTTGGTTAAGCTTATCAATACTAAAATGTAATAAGGTGTTAAGTTATTTTTTAGTATTTGACAAATGATGTTTATACGTATAATGCACAATAACTTAGTGTTTGAAAAATGGTTATAGGTAAAATGTATAATAACTTATCAAAAACTACTTGAATAAGTCCATAAGCAAGGAGGAAGTAACTTATCTAAAACTTTTTATTTAAATCAATAATTGCTTATGAAATATTCTTATACACATTTAAAACTCCTTATTTAAATGTCAACATATAACACTCCTTATTTGCAGGGTCTTAGAGAATCAATAAACACTTAAAATAAGCAATCCCAAACACCCCTAAATTAGAAGTCGTCTTTATTACAATAATCATCGACTAAAATTAAAAATTCATTATTTTAAACAAAGAAAGTTTGAAAGTTTCTTACCTCAAATATATAAGGAAAAGATTAAAACATTCTGGAAGTTTTAAAGTAATTTATTTGGAAATGTGGTAAAATACCAAAAGTTTGGAAAAAGATGATGAGAAAGGGCAAAATGGTCATTTGACATCCAAATGACTTTTAAGTAAGGAAAATATGATTTTTGGAGCTAATATATAATGAAATAAAATTTTTACACCAAATAATGGTGATAAGTATTTGAAAGTTAATTCTAGTAAAAGAGGGTAATTTGGTCATTTTACCATAAAGGGGTAATTTGGTCATTTGCCCATGAATGAGATTTATTATGAAATTATATTTTTAGTTTTTGGACTAAAAATATAAGAAACTACATTATATGTAGTAAAATTTGATTGTGGTGGCCAAAGTCCAAGAAATGGAAGTCCAGGGACTGAAATGTCATAAAGCCAAAGTTGGAAAAATATATAAATGAAAAATTATGTCATAATCTTCATAAAAACAATAAATATCTTCTGGGAAATTCTCTCAAGAACCGTGAACGATCTTTCAAGAAGGGGAGCAAGATTAAGATGAAAAAAAACTAGAGATTTACACTTGGAATTTTGTGATTTCAAACTTCATAAGGTAAGAACTCCTTAATTCTTCAAGTTTTGTTGGATGATCTTCAAATCCAATTTCTGATTTTTATGGGTGAGGATAATCCAACGAATCCATATACTCTAACTAGCTTAAAAATCATAGAAAACAAGTTTTAACCATTGAATATGGTGGAATTCAAAGAAATGGGTTTTTAGCTCAAGAACCCTAGAAATGAGTTAATGAGTTGAAACTAATTTCATATAGTTCTAATGGTTTTGTTAAGTCAAACATGACATAAAAGAAGTAAGAAATCAGTTATTAAGCTTGAAAATCCAATAAAATGATTTTTGGCAAAAAATGGGGATTTCGGAAGAATTTCCAAATTTATAAAGATGATTTGATGATTTTGAAGTTTAAAGTTAAGTATAAGCTGGTATTTAGGGCCTGGAAATGACCCTAAACTAATTAAGTCAAGTATTAAGAGCTTAATGGGGAGAATAGTGAAACTGCAGTTTGAAAAATCGCCAAATAAGGCAATCTGCTTTGCCTTCGAGTCGCGACCACACTTTGGTCGAGTCGCGAGGCAGCGCCAACAGCCTTCGAGTCGCGACCACACCCTTGGTCGAGTCGCGAGGCGGCGCCAGCAGAAACATGCAGTGAGTCTCCTGCCAAGTGATTTTGAGTTTTTAGATTTTGACCAATACTTGTCCGTTTGACCCCAAATTTTAAACATAGGTCTATTATGGCCCAAAACTTCATGTAAAATTGTCGGAATCGAAATACGACCCTCCGAGGGTACTGTAGTAAAATACGTACATTATACGATTTAATTAAAGTTGGTCATTTTAAAGTTATATACTTATTATGACCCAAGATAGTATTATAAGGACTCTAATGAGTTATAGAATCAGTTAGCATGAATGTTAATGTATAACATGTTAATTATAGGTTCATGCCAAGTGATTATTTAATCACAAAAGAGTATAAATACAAGGAACGTGTAGTCAATCTTCTAGCAATACATGAGGTGAGTACATGCAGTATTTTTACCCATTCTGGGGTACATGGCAAGTAAGTATTTTCAAGATTTTCCTATGAAACTTCTATATGTGAAATTATATGTAAGAGTATTGTTTCTAAATGGTTGTGAAAGTATAATGATATATTTGAAGCTAAGTTTTGAACTACAAATTTTATTAAGTGAAAGTATGTTGGTCTATGTACCAATTATGTGAAAGTATATTTTGAAATACAAGTTATACATGTTTGAAACTATGGATAGGCATATAGCCATAATGTGTTTAAGAAGTATGTTTCGGTTACAAATTGTATATGTTTTCAAGTATGAACGGGCAAATAGCCATAAGATGTTTGGAAAGTATGATTTGGCATTAAGCCTAAATTGTTATAAAGACATGTTTTAAACACATAGTTTATGTGAAACGAAAGTTATGAATTTGGCATTTAGCCATAAAGACAAGAAATGGTGAAGTTTGGCAATTAGTCACTATGCAAGTAAGTAATGTAAAAGTAAGCAGAAAATGTTTTGTATGACTGGTAATTGTAGCAAGCAGCGTTAGTAAGGGAACTATGTTCCAACCTACCCGGGTTAGGTAAGGGGTCTACTGGGGAAAAATCCCCATCGCGAAGTAGATTGCCTCAGCACTTCTATGGTGAGGATTGATCCGTTCTTTCTAGCCATAGAGACTTGGGGTATCACTTATAGTGATTAAAGCCCTAAGTATAAAAATCCAGCAAGCTTATAAAACCAGTCAAAGAAAGTAAGAAAGATGTTATTTTTGTAAAGTATGTCATAAAATGATTTTTGAGAAGTAAAGAATTATAGTATGTTGCTATTATAAAGTTTTGAAAGAAGATATTTTTGCAAGGCATGATATGAAATGATTTTGAAAAGTAATGAGCTATGGTATGATATTATTATAAAACTTTGAAAGATGTTTTATGTTATAAGTTTTATAAAAAGGTTGGAAAAGAAGTTAAAAGTTTGAGTCTAAAACTCATGTAACTCACGAGACATTATTGTCTTACGTATTTTATGTTTTGCCATGTATTCCAGGTTAAGATGATATGCTATAGTTGAATGAAGTTTAGCTGGAGTGGAGCCCGAGTTAGCTCCCGTCTTGGACTCAAGGTTAAATCCTTTCTTGCTTACTATGGTAAATTTTGATATGGATTTGTACACCCACTGTTTTAAGCATTTAAATTATCGGTTTTTGATAAACCGTATTTTTGTACTCATGAATTGTAACACCCGGCTTTTAAAACAAAACACCCCTAAAAAATTTTTCATTTAAAACCAAGTTTTCAATACATAAAACCATAACAAAGGGGTATATTTTAATAAACACGGGTACAAGTGTATCAAGGAGAGTATATAATACCATAGTCTCCTTTGAAGCCGGGCTGCTACTGACAACATCTAAGAGTCCTACTTCACAGTCACGGACTCTATCTTATCCCCTATCAGTATCAAGCTAACCTGCAGGGACAATAACAAATATCGTGAGCTATAAATCTCAGTGAATAATCATATCTAACGTGTACAATAAATACATCCATATATAATTCGTTATATATGATACATATATCTATTATTTCATCAGTCAATATCAACTCCCGTTTTATAGCCTTTTCTGCCCAAACATGTATATCTGTCTGGATATCGAACCCAGACTGCTAGCCTTACCGGCTAATCGTATGTATCTCAGGATTTCACATCCTACTGTGTAGCCTTGCCGGCCGAATCATGATATCATGTGATTTTCAAATCACATCGGGAAATTGTACACTTTATCATACCCAGTCTGTTATTTGCATACCAATCATATCCAGTCTGTACTGTTTTTGTCCCATCTTTCTTAGTCATACCTGACTATACTATATATCATGACTATATAAGTCATATTATTTGTCAAAGCTATACGAGCTGTACCAAAGCATTTCTAGCATATAAATCATAGCCCGCAGACTGCACCAGTTTGGGTTCAACGACCCGGTATCGTAGCCATCATGCTGCACCATTTCTGTATAATCATATCATAGCCTTATAGGCTGCACCAGTTGGATATAGCATCCAATATCATAGCCACAAGAGGCCGCACCATCTGTTAACTGTTTCTTTCACGATCAAATATGGCTGACGGGTTAGCCCGCTGTTGCCTAGACTCACGGGTTAGCCCGCTGTTGTCTATATAAGTTTGGCTCATCAAAATAAACCATGGCTCACGGGTTAGCCCGCTGTTGCCTGAAATATGTGGCTCACAGGAAAATCCCGATGTTGCCTAGACTCACGGCTGGATCCGGTCTTGTCTATATAAGTTTTATTGACTCACGGCTGGTTCCGGTCTTGTCATTTCATTTTATTGACTCACGGCTGGTTCCGGTCTTGTCATATCATTTTATTGACTCACGGTTGGTTCCGGTCTTGTCATATCATTTTATTGACTCACGGCTGGTTCCGGTCTTGTCATATCATAGTGTATATATATATGTATTGACTCACAGTTCCGTTCTTGTCATCACAATGACTCACGGCTTATCTGGTCTTGTCGTTTACATATATTTTTACACTTGTCATATTCGTCCCTCGAAGCCATTTCAACCTGTAACAAATCAATCATCATATATCACATATGATATCAGTGAGATTACTCACCTGGATGCTAGCTGCATTTATATTCCGGTTGTTTCTTGCCTTTGCGTGCACCACAACCATTGTGTCCCACACCTATATAATCATTTATATACCAAATGATAATAGGTTAATAGTCATTTCAGTTGGCTCTAATGCATAAGAGTCCAATGTAACAACATTACGAACAATGTCTAGATGATAAACTTCCCATTTACCATATTTCTTTAAATTATACATTTTTACAAAATATACGTATTTTGCTACAGTACTTTCGGGAGGTCGTATACGTATTCCGAAAATTTTCCCCGAAGTTTCATATCATATTAGACCTATGTTTAAAATTTCAAGTCAATCGGATAAGTCTAACATCAAATTCCAAAATTGGACCAAGGCTTAACAGAAGGCAGGAGAAATCTGCTCATTTTCATGTAGACGCAGGATCGCGACCCGATCCTCATGAGGATCGCGACCCTATCAGGATCGCGACCCGATCCTCATGTGGATCGCGACCCGATCTATCGCTGGGCAGATTCATTTGTCCGTTTTTCATACTACAAATTCCCATTTTCTCATTTTAAGTACTTAATACTCTTCTTAATCGTTAGGGGTTTGTTCCAAGACCAAAACCCTTCATTTACATCAAGTTTTTAACAATGGAATTGGTAATTCCAATCCATTTCTAACATTTCCCGTTTTTCACATTTTTGGTCCAAAACTGAAATTGTTGAATTTTACTTGCTTCTACTGATTTCTTTCAGTCAATATAGCATCTAGAATTCATTTTAAGCCACTGGAATTAAGTTTATCACAAGAACTCACAATCTAGGGTTCTTGATCAAAATCTCAATTCATCAAAAATAACAACCTACTTCCATTTTCTTGAATTAAGCCCTTTTTGCATGACTTAATGGAAGATTTAAACCATTTAAACTACATAATCATAACTGAAATGTACAAATTTCAGTTTCTATAAAACCAAACCAAGAACACTTCAAGAACTTGGTTAAAATCAAGTTTACTAACCTTGATTAACATAAGAATCACCAATTCAAACCATGCTTTCAATCCCTTGCTTCAAGCTTCATGATTTCTGCAGAATTTGCTCTCCAAACTTCCTTCCCGTTGCTGCACAAATGGCCAGTCAAAGAAGAGAGTCAACCTCTCTATTTATACTTCCAAAATTTACATTTTGGTCCCTAAGTTCCATTCCTTGAACTTTAACCACAAAAACCAAGTTTTATTACAATAAAACTTTCATTTCTTATACTTTTACCACAAGGAACAATATTTTACAGAATTGGTCCTTCGCATGGTCAAATGACCAAAATACCCTTTAATGGTAAAATGACCAATTTACCCCTTTTTACTATAATAAACTTTTAAATACTTATTACAAGTATTTGGTGTTACAAATTCTCCCCTCCTTTAAAAGATTTCGTCCCCGAAATCATACAAGGAGTTGAGGGCATGTCTCTCTCGATTCGCTTTCGGTCTTCCACATCACATCGGAATTTCCATGGTATTGCCTAAGCACTTAACCATACTATCTTCTTATCTTGTGATTAAATCACAATTCGCATACCATTCCTCCGGTTGTCCCGGGCACCATATCCACTTATCTATCTCTATCTCATCATGAGGGATTTGTTGGGAGTTATCATTACATAATTTCTCGTCCCAAACAAATTTTAACCTTTTCAAAGGATTACATTTCATACCACCACATTCCTTTGCTTGGAATTTCAAAGGTTTTTACTTAGTGATCCACATACCATTTTTGCAAATCTTAACCATTCTTCAAATTCGTTCATACCCGTCCGGTATTTTCTTCAGTTTGTATAACAAACTAGGATCTAGCCAACGGCTTTACTACGTCTTCAATCCAAAAATCGAAGGATATCACAGTATTCCATACCATTCTTCAAACAAGTCATCAAACTTATAGCAAATAAGCTGCTATTTCTTGCAAATTCTATCAAAAATAGAAAATTTTCTCATCTTCTACTAAGATCTTCTGTGCAATTTTCAAGCACATCTTCTAAATTCTGCATCATCAGATCATTTTATGCATCAACATACGGTACTTGTAGAGACTTTACTGCAAAGTCTATCACAATGTTGTCCCACTTCTTCTCTGGGGCCAACAACATGTAAATTTCTTCGCATGTTTCTAACAGTTTGACTTTACCTTACGTACAAGTCAAATACTTTTCATATCTTTCAATATCTTTCTTCTGTCCCGGCCACCAACTCATAGGTTTTATCGACCTATCCAGTCTGGTATTGCCCCGGGTATACTGCATATCTAATACAAATTACATCTTTTCAAGATGATTTTCCCGTTTCCAGACTTGCACACAATCTTCCTGTGCTACCCCAATCAACTCAGGTAATTAATTTGCCACATTCATATATGTGAACGTAACCTTCAGAGGTTACTCTTTTCAATTAAAGGCATCTATAGCCACATCCGTCTTTTAGAGATGGTACAAGATTCCATAACCGAAATCTTTAAGTAACCCATCTATCTTTACATCTCATATCCAGTTTCATTTGATCAAATAAGCAATTCAAACTCTAATGATCCGTACACGCGGTAAGCTTTACACTATATAAACAGTGTCTCCAAAGCTTCAATACCAAAAATCATAGTTGCTACTACAACATCATGCATCTACAATCAAATCTGAATGCATATCTATAATCCAATTTATCCGTTTAGCATCAACGCTAACATCAGAATTTCACACAAGGTTTATCTCAAACCTTTACAAAATTTATGTGGTCTTTCTACCACTCAAACTTTTTAGTCAACTTTAGTCAACTAAACAGAAATCAAGGAGCAGTTTACTATAACTCTCCTATAATAACCCACCAATTCCAGGAAACTACTAATTTCAGTCAGATTCCAAGGCGGTTTCTGTCTTGTCCCAGTATCATTTCCACTGGATATACTTCATCATCTTTGGCATTATTAACATGCCCAAAGAATATGAAATTTCTCTTAGCCAAATTTTCATACTTGGAGAATTTTTACAAATCACTTAACTCAGTGATTTAACTCCAATATCCGGTACAAACGTACCTCATCTTCGATCTGGTTTCAAGAATATCAGATTCTCAGTAGTTAATGCACATATGCATCAACTTATCTTTCTTCTTTTCAAACAAGATAGGGCTCTACACAATGACACATCCAGCCATAAGAGACCCCATTACAACATGTTCTTCTAGTTGTGTTCCAACTCTGCCATCTCTACAGATGCAAATCGGTCTAGAGCCTAAATAACATGAACGGCTCTCAAAATCAGCTTTATCATAAACTCTTCTCGCCAACCTGGCAGAAATCCTGGAAGTTCTTTTCAAAAGAAACATCCGAGAATTTATCTAAAGTAGTACACTATTAGCACGGCTTAATTTAACTTGGCCAATACCACGTATGCCAATTACAATATCATTCTTTACTAACTCCTTTCCGAGTTTAAGCAAAGAAAATAACCGGTATTCTCAACAACGGTCACTTACCATGGATTTCCATCCATTTCATTTCTGTTTTAAGAACCATAATGTTCTTACTTCTACAATTCATGTTAGCATAATTCATTGCTAACCAATTACTAAGCACAATTGCTTCCAATTCGTTGGTAGTCATCGGCTTCAGATTCATAGGGAAAATGGTCCCATAAATCCTAGGCAGACTACTTTCCAGGTGTTCAATATCTAGAACATATTTGCTATTTGCTATAGCTACTTCCGAAATTTCATCCATAATCATTGATGAAATATTCCAACAAGACATCAAGTCATCGATCCCAAGCATAGCTTCATGGATCAAATACAACATACATGTGGTTATATTCAAAACCATTCTATTAGAGATCACATCAGTCTCCTCACAAGCTTCTTCCACAATCTGCTGGAATGCTCATAGTACTACTGGTCCTTTCCGACCGTTCAATTCTTCTTTCTTTTCTCCCCGTTCTTTCCTGGTTTTATCACTCGTTACTCCACATTTAGCATTTGAGTATTTTATAAGAAAGTGATCTATATTTCCACACTGGAAACACTTTCGTTCCATTCGACAGGCCTGAGCAACATACTCATGTTTTCTGACATTTCAGCCATATATCAGTAGAGTCTCAGCTCTACAATGTTCTGAGTGCTTTTCCTGCACTTCTTACATCACATCATCTTTTCATTCTGGTCTCTTCCCTTTTAAGGTTAGACTTAATTCGTTTTAACTTCTTCTGAGAAGTCCACTAATATTACTTCTGCTTTTCTTGTAGTCTCAACTACTATTCTTTCATCTTGAATATCAATCAGGGTGAGCAACCGATTTCTTTTTCTGACCCCATCAGCTACTAATGCTCGTCAAGTGGATTTCTGCTATTCGTCCCCTTCTTGCTCCTCATACAACGGAGTCTTGAGAGAGGGTTGATCCATTTCCTAGAGCTTCGCGCCTTAAATGTCTCCCAAGGAGATTTACAGTTCATACTTCTTATACTTCAGAAGTTAGCAACGGTTAGGTTATATATGTATAATAACAAATATATACACCTAACTATGCATCATGTCTACTATCTCAGGGTTTAAGTCCAGGAATCTACTCTATAGACACCTAGTTCACTTAAACCTCGGCTCTGATACCAACTTGTAACACCCGGCTTTTAAAACAAAACACCCCTGAAAAAATTTTCATTTAAAACCAAGGTTTCAATACATAAAACCATAACAAAGGGGTATATTTTAATAAACACGGGTACAAGTGTATCAAGGAGAGTATATAATACCATAGTCTCCTTTGAAGCCGGGCTGCTACTGACAACATCTAAGAGTCCTACTTCACAGTCACGGACTCTATCTTATCCCCTATCAGTATCAAGCTAACCTGCAGGGACAATAACAAATATCGTGAGCTATAAAGCTCAGTGAATAATCATATCTAACGTGTACAATAAATACATCCATATATAATTCGTTATATATGATACATATATCTATTATTTCATCAGTCAATATCAACTCCCGTTTTATAGCCTTTTCTGGCCAAACATGTATATCTGTCTGGATATCGAACCCAGACTGCTAGCCTTACCGGCTAATCGTATGTATCTTAGGATTTCACATCCTACTGTGTAGCCTTGCCGGCCGAATCATGATATCATGTGATTTTCAAATCACATCGGGAAATTGTACACTTTATCATACCCAGTCTGTTATTTGCATACCAATCATATCCAGTTTGTACTGTTTTTGTCCCATCTTTCTTAGTCATACCTGACTATACTATATATCATGACTATATAAGTCATATTATTTGTCAAAGCTATACGAGCTGTACTAAAGCATTTCTAGCATATAAATCATAGCCCGCAGACTGCACCAGTTTGGGTTCAACGACCCGGTATCGTAGCCATCATGCTGCACCATTTCTGTATAATCATATCATAGCCTTATAGGCTGCACCAGTTGGATATAGCATCCAATATCATAGCCACAAGAGGCCGCACCATCTGTTAACAGTTTCTTTCACGATCAAATATGGCTCACGGGTTAGCCCGCTGTTGTCTATATAAGTTTGGCTCATCAAAATAAACCATGGCTCACGGGTTAGCCCGCTGTTGCCTGAAATATGTGGCTCACAGGAAAATCCCGCTGTTGCCTAGACTCACGGCTGGATCCGGTCTTGTCTATATAAGTTTTATTGACTCACGGCTGGTTCCGGTCTTGTCATTTCATTTTATTGACTCACGGCTGGTTCCGGTCTTGTCATATCATTTTATTGACTCACGGCTGGTTCCGGTCTTGTCATATCATTTTATTGACTCACGGCTGGTTCCGGTCTTGTCATATCATAGTGTATATATATATATGTATTGACTCACAGTTCCGTTCTTGTCATCGCAATGACTCACGGCTTATCTGGTCTTGTCGTTTACATATATTTTTACACTTGTCATATTCGTCCCTCGAAGCCATTTCAACCTGTAACAAATCAATCATCATATATCACATATGATATCAGTGAGATTACTCACCTGGATGCTAGCTGCATTTATATTCCGGTTGTTTCTTGCCTTTGCGTGCACCACAACCATTGTGTCCCACACCTATATAATCATTTATATACCAAATGATAATAGGTTAATAGTCATTTCAGTTGGCTCTAATGCATAAGAGTCCAATGTAACAACATTACGAACAATGTCTAGATGATAAACTTCCCATTTACCATCTTTCTTTAAATTATACATTTTTACAAAATATACGTATTTTGCTACAGTACTTTCGGGAGGTCGTATACGTATTCCGACAATTTTTCCAGAAGTTTCATATCATATTAGACCTATGTTTAAAATTTCAAGTCAATCGGATAAGTCTAACATCAAATTCCAAAATTGGACCAAGGCTTAACAGAAGGCAGGAGAAATCTGCTCATTTTCATGCAGACGCAGGATCGCGACCCGATCCTCATGAGGATCGCGACCCTATCAGGATCGCGACCCGATCCTCATGTGGATCGCGACCCGATCTATCGATGGGCAGATTCATTTGTCCGTTTTTCATACTACAAATTCCCATTTTCTCATTTTAAGTACTTAATACTCTTCTTAATCGTTAGGGGTTTGTTCCAAGACCAAAACCCTTCATTTACATCAAGTTTTTAACAATGGAATTGGTAATTCCAATCCATTTCTAACATTTCCCGTTTTTCACATTTTTGGTCCAAAACTGAAATTGTTGAATTTTACTTGCTTCTACTGATTTCTTTCAGTCAATATAGCATCTAGAATTCATTTTAAGCCACTGGAATTAAGTTTATCACAATAACTCACAATCTAGGGTTCTTGATCAAAATCTCAATTCATCAAAAATAACAACCTACTTCCATTTTCTTGAATTAAGCCCTTTTTGCATGACTTAATGGAAGATTTAAACCATTTAAACTACATAATCATAACTGAAATGTACAAATTTCAGTTTCTATAAAACCAAACCAAGAACACTTCAAGAACTTGGTTAAAATCAAGTTTACTAACCTTGATTAACATAAGAATCACCAATTCAAACCATGCTTTCAATCCCTTGCTTCAAGCTTCATGATTTCTGCAGAATTTGCTCTCCAAACTTCCTTCCCGTTGCTGCACAAATGGCCAGTCAAAGAAGAGAGTCAACCTCTCTATTTATACTTCCAAAATTTACATTTTGGTCCCTAAGTTCCATTCCTTGAACTTTAACCACAAAAACCAAGTTTTATTACAATAAAACTTTCATTTCTTATACTTTTACCACAAGGAACAATATTTTACAGAATTGGTCCTTCGCATGGTCAAATGACCAAAATACCCTTTTATGGTAAAATGACCAATTTACCCCTTTTTACTATAATAAACTTTTAAATACTTATTACAAGTATTTGGTGTTACATGAATTTATACGAAAAACCATAGTATTTGCAAACAGTAGAATTGGGGTGTCACAAGTTGGTATCAGAGCCATAGTTTAAGCGAATTTGGATTGGCTTGTTCCACTCCTAGGCTTAAACTCATGCTATAGAAATGTTAGTTTATGAAAGTATGCTATATGATGTCTTAAATGATTAAGACATTATGCATTATTTAAAATATGTAGATATATAACACTAAGATGTGTTACGCTAACGTTTATAGTGAGCAAAAATTTGACCGTTAGGAAAATTATATGATATTTTTCGTAACCGTCTAAACTTATTAAAGGTTATGTTTATAAAGTAGTAAGATTTTTAGTATTGATCACTATGTATTTATAATGGGGTTATATGTTAAAGGAACCAGTGTCCCATGAGACCTTGTGGTAACAGCAAAATCAATATATATAGGTGATTATGGTAATATGGGCCCGTATTATCATAATCACAGGATATGTATTGAGACTGGTGGAATCGTAAAGGAATTATGGTAATCTGGTGGGTAAGGGTTTTGAAGAAAGTAGTAAGGATAACATAGGAGTTATATGCCTATGTAATAAGAACAAGTAAGATTATAAGTATTAAAAGATAATGCAGTGGATTTATACCACTTAGTATGGTAAAGAAAAAAAAAGAAATCAATAAGATAATTAATACTTCTTAGACAGATTAAATGACATTAAAGTATATGCCTGCCAAGGCGAGAGGAAGTATGAATAAGAGCAACTTAAAGAAGAATTATGGGTATTGATTACCTATATAATAGTTGTAAGATTCTTACATAAAGGATGAAAATTATAAGTAGAGTGTATTAATAGTAAATAAATTTGGTAATAAATAAAAAAAAGAGTATAATGTTGACAAGTGGTGTGGTTTGGGCATAACCATTAAATTCAGAATCTTATCTAAAAGTCGTGTGAATATTAAATATATAAAGGAAGTAAGATATCGTTGCAGAACGATAAGAGTAAAATGATGAGAAAAGTTGAAGACAGAAGATGGCAATGCTAAAAGGGAATGGAAGACTAACGTATAGATTGAACAAAGAAGATGTATGAAAGTGTCCAAAGATTTAACAATTGATCAAGTTATAAGTATAGTGCTACAATGAGTAAAAAAAAAGTAAGATACCCAAATGGAAAAAAAATGATGAATGGGAAATTGTTAAAGATTATGACATTTTAAGTAAAATGCATTAATGTAATGTGATAAAATGAATGTGAATCGAGAAATAAAGATTGAATGCCTAAATAAATGTTAGGCAAGAAATTAAAGGTGAAACAAATGATGATAAGATAGTGGTTGCCAGGAATTAATTTCCGCAACCAAATGGATGAAATAAAAGAAGAAATACCAGTAATGAAATAGTTTAATGATGTATGATAATGGAAGAAAAATCAAAAACATGTGAGCAAAATGACTAAAGGTCATAAATGATATGAAGTAAAGAAAAAGAGTAAATATCTAAACCAGTAGTAGACGAAGAATTAAAGATAATGTAAGAACTATGATAAACAGACAGGAAGTTACTATTTCCGAATGGGAATAAAGGCTAAAAGTCTCCAAAGATTGTGAGAAATGGTTAGTACATGGCTGGTAACCATGAACTACAAAGAAGTGTATATATGTTTATACGTGTTTATAAATATAAATGCATGAGTAAGTGTTGAGATATATATATAATGTATAAAAGTATAAAGGTGGTCATGAAATAGTATTCTAATTAGAATACTATAAGGTATGAAGCAAAAGTGTAAAATAATGTATTGGGCATATTGCCTCGAAATACAAAAGAACGAAAGATGACGAGAAAATAAATGACAGTTGGGTATCACCTAAAGATACATAAGAAGTAAGTTTTATATGAAATATATAATGTTGTAAAGATATATATAGTGTAAAGAAGTGGAGTTTAAATGAAAGAATAAAATAATGTGTTAAGTATGTAGTCTATAACCCATGGAAGAGATGGTAAAAGGTGTAAAGGTAAGAAAATTATTTTTTAGCAATAACTATAACTAGTAAAGAGTAATGAGTGATAATGGTGTTTGAAGGTTGTGTCACGAAATTGTCATGTGACGAAAATGTTTAAAAATATCTAGTTGAGTTCTTAAACCAAAAGGGAATCAGGTATATATATATATATATATATATATATATATGTGTATATTATGTAATTAAGAACTTGCAATCATATGTCAAGAAGTTAACAAATGTGGTTTGTGAAACATAAATACACCACAAGATAGTAATATTATGAAAAGTGCATTAAGTATGGGAATATGAATTATCGTATGCAACATGTATGAAGTCCCATAAGTGATTAGAAGAAAAACAAATTTTGAATCAATCATGGTAAACAATTTAAATACCGTGAGGAAAGAGTAAGCAGAAGATCAGGTACTAAACTAAGTACTAATGTGAGAAATAAGAATGGGCAAAGATGTACTAAAACATAAATAACAATATGAGAATGGTACACGGAGTATACAAGAAGATGAAAAATGTAATAGAGACGATACCATCCAGCATGATGAGTAAATGAGGATGAAATCTCATAAATAATAAAAGAAGATGAAAGAAGTAGTTAGATTGTTATTATGTCGAGATGTGGAAAGAACATGAAAAAAGTGATATAACATATGTATTAATGAAAGTAATACATATATAATATAAGAGATGAGAGATATGTATTTAAAGAAAATAATACATATAGATTGCAAAGTGGAACGTATAGAAGGGGATTGCGGAAGTATAGAAGCTAACAAGAAGTATACAATTAGTATACAATTAGTAGTATAAAAGCTAAGAGTGGAAAAGAAGGAAGTTGACAGAAATAATAGATCAACTTCAATAGTAAAACTATACAAGCTTACAAGGTCAAATGTTGTGTATTATACATAGAAAGAAAGGTAATGATGTCTAATTGTTAAAATAAAAAGCGGTACGTCGTTTCAACACTTTCAGAACGAGATATACAAATTCTCGTGAAGGATATGCTGATTCGACAGATTCTGTCCCAAACAGAAAAGTAAGGATGTGAAATAAAACGAAAAGAATGCATTCCTTATGAGCGGTAATAATTTGAGTTGCAAATAGTTATATGAGACAAGCTGAATTAATACGTGTACATTTTGTTTAATTATGCTACTTGGGTTGTTTCTGGATAAACTTGTTATTATCCAGTTCTTATATATATTGTGAGTGGTTGTCCACGTGGAGATGATGATAACTAATGCAATTATAGAGATCATCTTATGAGAATGATAGCGGGCGTTAGTTATATTATGATGAGGTCTAATAATATATATACGTGATTGCATGTGATGTGTGATTACGATGATGAGGTAGATTATATAGACCGTGCCCATTCTAAGAGATTCCGAGGACGGAATCTTTTGAAGGGGGTAAGAACTTGTAATACCGTAATTTTTAAATTATGGTAGAGATATGTTAATTACAATATAAATGATATTAGATAAATTAAAACACGAGTTTAGATGTTTAGAAACACATCTAGGAGAAGTTGGATGTTAAAAAGGGTAAAAGAAACAACTTGAGTTCTTGCAAGGTCAAGCCGGGTCGAGTTATAAGACACGGGTCGAGTTTGGGCAAAAGCGAAATTGGAAAACGGGCAACCCGGGTCGTGTTGATGAGCCCGGGTCGTGCTTGATGGGAACCCGGGTCGGGTCGGTTAAACCGGACCGTGTAGAGCCTTGAATCGAAAAGCGGTAAGGTGCGTAACGAAACCCGGGGGGGTTTCACAGCCCGGGTCGGGTTCGAGCAGAAACCCGGGGCGGGTTTGACAGCCCGGGTCGGGTTGCGGGTGCTGGGTATATTTAATATGCGATTTTTCATTCATTTGGGGTAAAATCACTTCGAGCCAAACCCTCTCCAAACCCTAAAAATCGATTTCTAAGCCATCCAAGTCGAAATTTAAACCTATTAATCACGAATTGAAGCTAGGGATTTGTACTTGGAGCTTATAAGGTAATCCTCCTTGAATTTGAGTTTGTTTCAACCGTTGGATACTTTGATTTAGAGTGATTCCTTGTGGTCTCGATGGTCCACCTGTAAATTGATGATGTTAGAGTGAAATTATCTGAATTTGTTAGTATAAAAGAGTTCTTGTCTTAGACATGAGTTAGTGAAATGCTTGTTGTTGTGTTTATGAACTTGAATAGGTCAAAGTGGTGAAGTGGGAAGTTATAACTAGAATGTTAAATTGTGTTTCTAGAGTTGTATGAGTTGAGATGGGGAGATTGAAAGTTATAACTAGGATAATATTATATCTTTTGATTATAACTTTCATCTATGATTCCAAATCTTTGATTGTTATAAATATTGAGTATGATTAAGGTTGTTATTGAAATTGGGTTGTTGTGATACAGCCAAGCCTAGTGTACATAAGCCCGGTACGCGTAGCTTTGGATTCTACATACTAAGTCGATATCAGGTGAGTACTCTTATGTACTTGAGTAGAAATCTACCTTATGGTAGACTGAATGTATATATATATATATATATATATATATATATATATATATATATATATATATATATATATATATATATATATATATATGTTAAGTTATTATTGTTATAAACCGATAGCAGAGCGAATTGTTATATGTGAATAACAACAACCGAGTTGAGTATAAATATTGATTGTATAAACTGAGTAGATGTTAATGTAGTCACATTAAAGAGTTTTGAGTCAATTTATATAGCCATGAGGGCTGATGAGCTAGAATAGAGTTTGAAGTGGAATAGAGTTTGGGGTGGAATAGAGTTGAAGTGAAATGAGTTTATATGTGTTGTTTTAACCCTTGGTATGTATAATGAGATGTTTTGCAGGTTAATAGTTGTATATATATATATATGATGAGACGTGTTACAGGTTAGTAATTACCTATTGATTCTTTTAATTGAATTATGTTGTCGATGAGTTGTTCATTGCAGAAAGAGAAAAGTTATATGAGTTTCATAAGGTGTTAATATTGTTTTGGTATAAATGGCTAAGTGTGTTAATCATAGTGAGGGACTGAGATAGTCCATCCAAAATGAATTTAGTCACAACGAGCGAATGAGAAAGTTTGTTGAGAATGAGTTCAAAGAGACAGCGGGCGTTGAGACTTGGTTAATAATGATTACTCACTAAGCTTTTTATAAGCTTACACTTGAGTTGTATGTTGTTTTTGCAGGTATCTGTAGCAGTGGTAGGGGAAGGCATGTGATAAAGAAAGATGGACAATTTAGAGCCTGTCCTTGATTGAAGTAGATTTATTTGTAATGCTTGGTTAAATTAGTAGGGACCTTTTTGTGTAATTATTGTGATGATAACATCTTGATCCGTGGTTTGATTACAAGTATACCCATTTTAAATGTGTAATTTATTGAAAATTTTTGGGTGTACTTTGTATGAGAAACCGGGTGTTACAAGTTGGTATCAGAGCATGGTTTAAGTGAACTAGGTCTTTGAGTATAGAGTCCTAGACTTGAACCAAGGAGGAGAGAGCCCCTATCACATGCTTGGAAAAGATACCGCTGCAGACGTTAGAGTATGAGTTGAGTATAACTCTTCTATCATATTTATTATTTGTTATATTCTATGTGTGAATACAGGTATTGAGACAGATGAAGGATGAGTTGATAAAATGGTCACATTCGGTTGGACCTACAAAGGATGACGAGACAAAATTTTGGTTGATATGAGATATCAACTAATGAGAAGACGAGAACTTTAGTTGATAATGAGATGTCAACTGAATACGAGATGAGATACTAAGTGAGATGAGATTCCAGAATGACAAGATTCCAACTAACGATGAGATGAGATCACGGTTGAAGTGAAATTCCAACTAATGATGAGAAAGAGTATGAGTATAAGCTGAGCATGAGCTAAGAATTGAGACATGTGAGTGTAGCCGAGTACATTCGAGAGTTGAGATCCGAAGTACGCAAGGTTCAACTAATGAGAAAACAAGATTTTGTTGCTATGAGTAACCGACATCGAGATGAGAACGTCGTGTTCATTTGAGGTAAGATTTACATATCACATAACGAGTGCTTTGTGATTTTATAATTAAGATTATAAGTGGTTGCTTGACGAATACTTAGCAACCATGGAGGAGAGTGTATAATGAATATATATAAATAATGATTAATAGAGAAGAATAGATATTAGTGTGACTGAGGTAACATGTTCTTGCATTGATTATTATAACAATGAGAAATGTTGTAATTGAGTTCATATACGATTTTGCTATGTTGTGATTATTGTTGTAACATTTGACTGAGTAAACTGTTATGAGTATGTAAAAGTGGCCGAGTCAAAAGTGCATATTGGTTGTATAATTAGAGTAAATGTTGATATGATTGTGTTATAAAGTTTCGTTTGGAAAAATGTCAACATGAGGTAATTGAGATTAATAGATTGTTAAAATGAGTATATGTGAGATTGCAATCGAGTCTATGAGTATTACTGCATATGGTATTATGATTGAGTTGATATTGCTAACAATTAGCTAGTGCTTGTAAAGCTAATATGGTTGCAGATTCTGAGTCAAGAGAAGAGAGATCTTGCTAATGAAAATATATATATTGCTTATTGTTTCACAGATGAAATGAGATTTCTGTGCACGAGTACTTATGTGACTGAGACCACATATTCTGTGGGGCCACATGACTAGTGTTTATGGTTGATCAAAATAAGTGGCTGAGATAGCCAAAAGAGTGTGAGTTGAGAAAGATGGTAAGTGTGTGGATGAATGCACACTATATCCGTTGAGTATTGAGTTTTTGTGAATTGAAATAGTCACATAATGAGATAATTGTGACAGAGATGTCAGAGGACATTTGAGTAACTACATAAAGGGTACCTTGTGGTTATAATTGAGAGAACCTAGAGTGGTTCATATAGGCCTTATTGGCCTAGAGATTGAGTTAAATATCGAGTAAAGTGGTTGAGACCACATAATTGTGGGGACACATAATGAGTAAATATGGTCGAGACCACATATTTTGTGGGATCATATATCGAGTAAAGTGGTCGAGACCACATATTTTGTGGGACATATATCGAGTAAAGTGGTTGAGACCACATACTTTGTTGGGCCACAAAATGAGTAAATGTGATTGAGACCACATATTACGTGGGGTTACATATTGAGTAGCTGAGGTTGAGGTCACATATTTCTGTGGAACCACAAGACGAGTATCTTGTGGTTAGAGCAGTGAGGATCTTTGTGACTCAAACGAAAGGAGGAGTGACGGTGAGTCTATATGGCTTGAGACCGTAAGGGAGAATTCCTAGAGTAGAAGAGGAAATGGATTGAAATCAGAAAATGGTATGAGGTACCATGATTTGAACAGAGGACGGTATGAGATACCGTAACACAGCGTTGAGTGCTGATAACAGAGAACGGCACGAGGTACCGTGAGAGAGTGTTAAGCAATAAGGTCGACGAACGGTACGAAGTACTATGAGATAGTGTTGATTAGTGAGTTTGGAGAACAGTACGGGGTACTGTAAGATACTATGAATGATGAGACCAAATGATGGTACGGGGTACCAAGAGTTGAGCCAGAGTGGTGCTATAGTGTTGTGCTTGTGTGTAGACAGGCATGTACGTTATGATGATGCAGAGTAATGAGACATGTACTATCCTTGCGTATGGATAGATATGAATGTAGCAGTAAGCTTATGTGGCTTGAAACCTACGGGTTTAGAAGAGGACGAATCAGAGGCTGAGTAACAGTAAAGAGGTATTGTGAGATAATACAATGAGTAATACTATTGAGAAATGTTATTGTGAGTATGTGTGTTTATCATGTAGTCGTGTTGAGTATGTGTGAGATTTCTTACATGTTGAACGAAATACAGTTTTATAAATATATAATGAGAAGATATGAGTTAAAAGAGAAAGAAAGTAATTGTGGTTGTGATTGATAGGATTCATTCCTTAGCAATCAAACCAATTACTGCCAGTGAAATAAATGCGTGAGTATGAATATGACAAAACTACTTATTCGTATGAAACGATGAGTAATAAAATTTTGCTATAATAATCTTAAATTATTTCTTGAGATTAATGAGTAAATCGGATAATGAGATATGGATTTCACCGTAGAGATTACGGTGTTTGATATTATTACTTTGAATCGTGTGTAGAAATTTCGGTGAGCCGTATATATGACATATGTTGTGTCAATCAGATGAATTGGAAATTGAGATGATAATGACAGAGAAATAACATGATGTATGTTATTAAATTGAGATCAAGAGGAGTTATTTTTGGTGGGAGATTGTTAGTTGTATATTGAGTAAAAACCTAATGTGTGTGTTGAGATGAAAACAGAAATAAGTGAAATTTTAAAGAATTAGTGTACAGCTGTGGTGAAGGGACAGCCGAAAGGGGTCTTGTGTGACCAAAGTGTTGAGGGTTAAATACCAAATTCAGAGAAGGCATGAGTAAAAATTGAGATAATTACTAGTATTTAATTATTTCTGGATTTTTATCCTAGTATCTATAAGCCCTATGACGTGAGTGAGACATTTTGATGTATGTGTATTTTATGTTATATGAGTATATCTCTTGCCCTAATCGATGAGAACGTGTTAGTAGGAGGAATCAATAACTAGCATGTTGCGATTGGAGGAGTAAATTGACAGGGAATGGATTGGAATCGGTGAGACCATTTTTCCCTATTGAGTTAGAGTAAATCATTTCGAGAAAATTTGAAATGAAATTTGAGTTCCAAATAGTTATATGAGACAAGCTGAATTAATACGTGTACATTTTGTTTAATTATGCTACTTGGGTTGTTTCTGGATAAACTTGTTATTATCCAGTTCTTATATATATTGTGAGTGGTTGTCCACGTGGAGATGATGATAACTAATGCAATTATAGAGATCATCTTATGAGAATGATAGCGGGCGTTAGTTATATTATGATGAGGTCTAATAATATATATACGTGATTGCATGTGATGTGTGATTACGATGATGAGGTAGATTGGTGGTTGTCGAGGCCAACAAAAATAAACCTTACTTCTAGTACACAAATTTGCGTATAGCGGTAAAGGGTCGTATCCACGGAGATTGGTTCAATTTGTAAAACAATGCGATCAATTAAAAACGAGATATATTAAACAAAATAAAATAGAAAAAGAGGGGTTGATTGTTTGAGTTGAAAAATGAAAACAAGAGTAAGTAAACAAATTTTTGTGAAGTGAATCAAATATGGAGAAACTATCAATATTGGGATTTCATCACAATTCCAACTAGTTGGTTTATCATCAAGATTTATAGTGCAATGTATTTAATTTAATCTAGTTTGGCTATAGCATCTCAAAAGCTTGAAACACCTAGATTCTTCTTAATTGTATGGAAATTAGAAAAGTTCTTAATAACCGTCTTAATCAAAGTCAAAAGTCAAATAAGCATCCAACTCAAGTAAAATGATTAGCAATATAGATTTAAGAATCACCAAACTCAAAGGAAATCAATAAGCTTACATTTCTCCTTGAAGAACACAACTCCATGATTTTAAAAATGAATATAAGCATCCACAAAAATCATTTGTCACTAGTTTGTTTTAGAAATCGATTACGTAATTAGAAAAAACAAATGACAATAACCATTCAAGCATTCAAACTCATGAATAAGAACACAAGAACAATTTAGAATTTTAAACAAAGTTGCATTCATAGATTAGGAACTAAATACTCATAAATCTTTCAAACCCTAACTAGTTGTTCATGGATTACACTCAATATTGATAATTAAGAGTTTTAGCCAAGCATAGCTAAAACAATAAATAAGAAAATAATTAGAAATGTACCAAACATAAGAATTAAATCAAGAGTTTTGGGGAATAAGCCTTCTTCTCTTCCAAAGCTTCAAAAACTCTCTCCCGCCGTCTGTGTTGTTCGAACTAGCGAAATGAGAGTTCAAAACCCTAAGATAAAACCCATTTCTTAATTACCAAAATGTCCTTCATTCCCTTTTTGCTCGGCCGCATGAGGTGTTTGTTCATAAGAATGATCGGGCCGCACCCCTTGAAACCAAACCTTCTGACTCCTCTGTGATTGAAATTACAAAGTGTGCGGGCAGAGTGAAATGTGAACATAAAAGTGTGCGGCCAGCACACTTTGGTTTTGCCTCAAATTCCTATTGCTCGATCGAGTGAAGTGGCTTGCATGGAGTACTCGGCCGCACGTTTCTTTTTTTTTCTTTTCTCATTTCTTTGCTTTTCAAATGCTCGGCCGCACGTTAGCTTTTGTTTTTATTTATTATTTACTCGACCGATCGGACCACCGTATCACGTTCTTGAACTCGATCGCATGCTAGAGTATTTGGCCGGATGTTTTGCAAACACTCGATCGAAATATTATTTGTTAGCCCAATATCCGGCCCAAATAAACCCACGACTGTCTAGCCCAAAGTTTAGCTCTTAGCCCATAACGATCATCCATCAAATATCCAAAGCCCGTCTTCTATTAGCTCATACGTTGCGTCCAATTAGTCACTTTTAGCCCGCTTTACTCGCTCGTTATCCGGCTCGTTTCGCTCCGCGTCCGTAATTCCTACGAATTAAACATAAAGCCACGAAAGTATCCGAAATAACTAAAAAATAGAAATAACAAAATAATACGTGCAAACTAAATAAAAACAAATGTAAAGATGCTAAAATAAACTATCAAAATAAGTAATAAAATGCAACTATCAAATCACCCCAAGCTTATCCTTTCCTTGTCCTCAAGGAAAACAAGAATCAAAATAATCGGGAATGATAAAACAAACAAAGGAAAAAGAATAGACACCTTAGGCAACAATCGAGACAACATCCATCATAACTAAATTCATGCCAACATTGCTTCCCATGCATATAACAATTATACCATCCAATGAAGCTAAAAATCATCAAAAGAAACAAGCATTCACTAAGCACATAGCACATACACGTTAGGTCAAAATATAAAGCAACACATGCACCTTCACTAGATATAACTCGCATGTCACAAGCAAAGGACGTGCTCACAATTGTTCGCTCCCCTCATGTTTATTCACTCACGTCACAAAATGTGTGACCTCGCAATCGTCATCTTCAATCGCGCCGTCTTTTAATCACTCGTTTTATAGGAGGGGCACTCGGATGTCGGACGAGGTAATTATACTAAGTTGAATTTGCCTAAGTCCTCCAACCGACCACATTTGCATACCACACACTAAACACATGATCTTCCAAAAACATAGGGACAAAAACAAAGATTACAACACATATCCTGAATACAAAATAGAACATAAATATCTAAAATGACCAAAACAACTAAATCTCAAACTTCAATTTGACTAAAAGTAGATAAAGAGATGAAAACGTAGTCAATAAACGAAGTTGTAAAATATCCGATCAAAACGAGATTTAGTTGTTATTTTGAAACCAAAACGAGACGGGATTTCAAAATAAGTAATCACTTTATTATATTTTTGTGGAACATTTTCTAAAAACTTTTACTAAACTTGAGCAATTACTTGGTTCGGTCTTTTCTTTTCTTTTCTTTTTGTTTTTTTTTTTGTTTTTTTGTTTTTTTTATTATTTTATTATTTTTTTGACCAATCTTTTAGAACCAAGTGGAATAATTTTCTGGAATTTCACCATAAAAATAACTTCATTAGTTTTTCTAAAAAATGACTAGACAAAATAATATTTTCGAAATAATTTACAATTTTACAAACATAAACGTAAAAATCACACGACTAAATTTTAGAAACCTAAATAACAAACACACAAATGACCAAAAACAATATGCACAAGGTCATAGAATAAAAATAAACACAAATACCAAACGAAACCAAAATGGTAGAAAAACAAGGTTTTTGTCCGTATCGTTGGAAGATCGCGATTTGCGATAAATCTTATGTTTAATAAACATTATGCAAATGTATTGGTCATGAAGGGAGACTAATGCAACTTCCATAGTACTTTCTCTAGCCGATTACACACAATGATGAACTCACGGGTAATAATGCGCCCTTTGCTTGCTATGCTTTTTATATTTTGATTCAACTACATGCATCGTTTTATACCCTCACCAAACGTGCTTATACTAAATACATTAACAAATAAATGTTCCTATTAACGTGCTAGAGTTTCACAAGCTAGCAAAATCGTATATACACGGGGCACAAGAATGCAAGAAATTGGTCATGAGAACGTATTATGATTACAATTAAAGGTGTCATAGAGATGAGAAATAAGAGATAACAAAAATGCATGTGACATAAATTAAAGATGCAATTAAAACAATGCAAAGTTTACAAAAAACTAAAAAAAAATGAAAGAAAAATAAAATATATTTTTTTAAAATTTTTGAATTTTTATGCCTAGAATGCAATAACAAAGAAAATAAAATAAAATTACCCCACCCCAAGCTTAAAAATAAGCATTGTCCTCAATGCTTGGGACAAAAGGGGAAAAAAAAAGTTAAATCGGAAACTTTTCAAAAATCCACGACATTTCAAACAATTAAACAAATAAAACGGTAAAAGGAACGAGAGTACCGTATTTTGTCGAACGCATCGTTTGATCTCAAAATTGGAAGCCGGGAAATGTCGTGTACCGCAATCCTTGTCACTTGCTTTGAAAGCTTGAAGGGTAACCACCCCAAGCTTGAAACTTTAGTATACGAGCTTTTTTTTTTCTTTTTTCGGCGACTATATTTTTGGAGTTGTGAAAGGCTTTTGGTATCGTAAACTTCAGAATTTTTTTTTTCTCAAAAATATTTAAAAAAAGCTAGATCCAAATTTAAAATCGATTTTGAAAATGGTAATGAAAATTATAATTTTAAATAAGGATCTCAAATATTTATTTAAATTCAAAAGCAACTTGAAATTATCAAAATGTTGCAAAAATTTTATTTGTAATCGAGAAAGATTCGATTTACGAATTTTCTTCCAAAAAGATGCACTTCTTTAACGTCTTTGGCAAGACGTGGTACAAACTCAAGTTTTGAAATCTCCGGGGGCATTCATGCCCATGCTATCCAAGAAGCGCACGTCGGAGTCGGGAGGATCTACAAATATCACTCCATATTTCGTCAATTTGCACGAATCCAACTCATTGATCGATTCTTCAATTTCCGGTTTCAAGGCAAAATAATTCATCTTTAGTTTCAAACTCCTTTTGTAAAGACCTTTATCCAATATCATTTCTAACAAATCTTTGACGTTCAATTCAAACAAGTTTTGAGTCAAAGGTTCAACCACATCAACAAAATAACAAGACGACACATCACTTGGATACTTCATGGCATCATTGATGTTGAATCCAACCTTTTCACCATCAAACTCCATAGTCAAGGCACCCGCATGCACATCTATGATGGTTCTAGCCGTTTTCAAAAATGGTCTTCCCAACAATATCAAATCGGATTTGGAAGGGTGTTTCTCATCCAAATCAATGACATAGAAATCCGCAGGAAAAACCAACTGGTTCACTTGCACGAGAACATCCTCCAACACACCTCTAGGAGATACACGTGATTTGTCCGCCAATTCAATTACCACACCCGTTTTGCTCAAAGGACCAATATTAATCAATTTGTAGAGAGAATAAGGCATGACATTGATAGAAGCACCCAAATCAAGCATGACACTACTTATCATGACATCCCTAATTTTGCATGGGACGGTAAACATGCCCGGATCTTTGCATTTGGGCGGTAATCTTCTTTGAAGGACGGCGGACACATTTTTGCTCATGGTGACCTTTTCATTTCCTTTCAACGTTCTCTTGTTAGTGCAAAGATCTTTCAAAATTTTAGCATATCTTGGAATTTGTTGGATTACGTCTAACATAGGAATATTTATCTCCACCTTCCGCGACATGTTCATGATCTCATTTTCCTCTTCTTTTTTCTTTGAAGTAGCAAATCGGGAAGGAAAAGGTGGTGGTATGACTAGAGGCGTTGGTGTTGTCATTTTTGGCATCTCCACTTTTTCATCAACAATTGGATCTTTGCTAGGAACAACCCCAATCTTCTTTTCTTCTTCTTCTTGAGTAGATCCTTTTGTTTCGTTTCCTCCAACTTGCCTTCCATTCCTTAAAGAAATTGCATTGATGGTTTCCCTAGGATTCTTTTCGGTTTGGGAGGGGAGTCTACCACGAGCTTCCAATTTGTTCACGGAAGATGTTAGATCACCAATTTGAGCTTCTAGGTTTGCAATGCTATTTTTAGTTTCTTGTTGGAACTTATAAGTACTCGTGGCCAATGATTTCACAATGTCTTCGAGTGACATTTCAGAACTACTTGGTTGTCGTTGGGGTTGTTGTTGGTATTGTGGCCTTTGTTGGTAATGTTGTTGTTGTTCAGGCGCATAACTCAAGTTGGGATTCGGCTTCCAACTTGAATTATAAGATTCATGATAATCCGAGTGCCTTTGGTATTGACCTTGGTGTCCCCCCATCATCACATTCACTTGTGCATCATCTTCATGTAAAGTAGGACACATATCCGTATGATGTCCCACATTGGCACAAATACCACACATCAACACTTGTTGACTATTTCCTTTCACGAATTGTTGGACAATGGTAGTTAACTCGACAAGTTTCGCTTCAAGGTTCAATGCGTTTACTTCCTTCGTTTGTGGTTGTGGGTCTCTACGCATGTCTTGTCGGGGCCCAAAATGTTGTGAATTTGCGGCCATGGTTGATATGAGTTCTCTACTTTGTTGCGGTGTTTTGCTAAAGATGTCACCGCCACTAGAAGCATCAACCAACCTTCTTTCAATGGGAAGCAAGCCTTCATAGAAGTGTTGGATGAGAAGTTGTTCGGGAATTTGATGTTGGGGACAATTTGCACAAAGACTATTGAATTGTTCCCAATAGTCATGAAGTGTTTCATTTTGGCCTTGGCGGATTCCGCAAATATCGTTTCTAAGTGCGGATGCTCTTGTAGCGGGATAAAACTTGTCTAGAAACGCTCTTGCCATTTGGGGCCATGTGTTTACCGATCCCGGTGGAAGGCAAAACAACCAATCTTTTGCTCGATCTGCCAACGAAAAGGGGAATGCCCTTAACTTGATTTGATCATCGGTAGCACCTTGCGGTTTCATGCTCGAGCAAATTATATGGAACATCTTCAAGTGCTTGTGAGGATTTTCATTTTCCAACCCGTGATAAGTAGGAAGATGATGGACTAAACCGGACTTCAATTCCATTCCGGGTTCAAGATTTGGATATTGGATGCCAATGGGAGTTTGAGTGACATCCGTTTCCATCATTTGTCTTAAGGTTCTTTCGGTATTGCGGTCTTCCGCCATTGGAGGTATGTTTATCGGAACGGGTGGTTCAAGGATTATGGGATGTGTATCGGTTGTGTTTGGGATAATTTCGGGAGGTGTTTCGGGAATTTCTTGTCGGGTATCGAGGCTTGACTCGGTCTCAATATCCGTCCCACTCGAAGAATCGGATTGGTTTCCCAACGCCACGGTGGCACCGGAACTTTGAACTCTTCGAAGCCTCGTTTCCTTCCTCAAACGTCTTGCTTCTTTTTCGATTTCGGGATTGAACTCCAATATACCTGTTCGAAGGGATCTGGGCATAGAAAAACAAACTGATTAAAAGTACCAATCCCCGGCAACGGCGCCAAAATTTGGTGGTTGTCGAGGCCAACAAAAATAAACCTTACTTCTAGTACACAAATTTGCGTATAGCGGTAAAGGGTCGTATCCACGGAGATTGGTTCAATTTGTAAAACAATGCGATCAATTAAAAACGAGATATATTAAACAAAATAAAATAGAAAAAGAGGGGTTGATTGTTTGAGTTGAAAAATGAAAACAAGAGTAAGTAAACAAATTTTTGTGAAGTGAATCAAATATGGAGAAACTATCAATATTGGGATTTCATCACAATTCCAACTAGTTGGTTTATCATCAAGATTTATAGTGCAATGTATTTAATTTAATCTAGTTTGGCTATAGCATCTCAAAAGCTTGAAACACCTAGATTCTTCTTAATTGTATGGAAATTAGAAAAGTTCTTAATAACCGTCTTAATCAAAGTCAAAAGTCAAATAAGCATCCAACTCAAGTAAAATGATTAGCAATATAGATTTAAGAATCACCAAACTCAAAGGAAATCAATAAGCTTACATTTCTCCTTGAAGAACACAACTCCATGATTTTAAAAATGAATATAAGCATCCACAAAAATCATTTGTCACTAGTTTGTTTTAGAAATCGATTACGTAATTAGAAAAAACAAATGACAATAACCATTCAAGCATTCAAACTCATGAATAAGAACACAAGAACAATTTAGAATTTTAAACAAAGTTGCATTCATAGATTAGGAACTAAATACTCATAAATCTTTCAAACCCTAACTAGTTGTTCATGGATTACACTCAATATTGATAATTAAGAGTTTTAGCCAAGCATAGCTAAAACAATAAATAAGAAAATAATTAGAAATGTACCAAACATAAGAATTAAATCAAGAGTTTTGGGGAATAAGCCTTCTTCTCTTCCAAAGCTTCAAAAACTCTCTCCCGCCGTCTGTGTTGTTCGAACTAGCGAAATGAGAGTTCAAAACCCTAAGATAAAACCCATTTCTTAATTACCAAAATGTCCTTCATTCCCTTTTTGCTCGGCCGCATGAGGTGTTTGTTCATAAGAATGATCGGGCCGCACCCCTTGAAACCAAACCTTCTGACTCCTCTGTGATTGAAATTACAAAGTGTGCGGGCAGAGTGAAATGTGAACATAAAAGTGTGCGGCCAGCACACTTTGGTTTTGCCTCAAATTCCTATTGCTCGATCGAGTGAAGTGGCTTGCATGGAGTACTCGGCCGCACGTTTCTTTTTTTTTCTTTTCTCATTTCTTTGCTTTTCAAATGCTCGGCCGCACGTTAGCTTTTGTTTTTATTTATTATTTACTCGACCGATCGGACCACCGTATCACGTTCTTGAACTCGATCGCATGCTAGAGTATTTGGCCGGATGTTTTGCAAACACTCGATCGAAATATTATTTGTTAGCCCAATATCCGGCCCAAATAAACCCACGACTGTCTAGCCCAAAGTTTAGCTCTTAGCCCATAACGATCATCCATCAAATATCCAAAGCCCGTCTTCTATTAGCTCATACGTTGCGTCCAATTAGTCACTTTTAGCCCGCTTTACTCGCTCGTTATCCGGCTCGTTTCGCTCCGCGTCCGTAATTCCTACGAATTAAACATAAAGCCACGAAAGTATCCGAAATAACTAATAAATAGAAATAACAAAATAATACGTGCAAACTAAATAAAAACAAATGTAAAGATGCTAAAATAAACTATCAAAATAAGTAATAAAATGCAACTATCATAGATTATATAGACCGTGCCCATTCTAAGAGATTCCGAGGACGGAATCTTTTGAAGGGGGTAAGAACTTGTAATACCGTAATTTTTAAATTATGGTAGAGATATGTTAATTACAATATAAATGATATTAGATAAATTAAAACACGAGTTTAGATGTTTAGAAACACATCTAGGAGAAGTTGGATGTTAAAAAGGGTAAAAGAAACAACTTGAGTTCTTGCAAGGTCAAGCCGGGTCGAGTTATAAGACACGGGTCGAGTTTGGGCAAAAGCGAAATTGGAAAAAGGGCAACCCGGGTCGTGTTGATGAACCCGGGTCGTGCTTGATGGGAACCCGGGTCGGGTCGGTTAAACCGGACCGTGTAGAGCCTTGAATCGAAAAGCGGTAAGGTGCGTAACGAAACCCGGGGCGGGTTTCACAGCCCGGGTCGGGTTCGAGCAGAAACCCGGGGCGGGTTTGACAGCCCGGGTCGGGTTGCGGGTGCTGGGTATATTTAATATGCGATTTTTCATTCATTTGGGGTAAAATCACTTCGAGCCAAACCCTCTCCAAAACCTAAAAATCGATTTCTAAGCCATCCAAGTCGAAATTTAAACCTATTAATCACGAATTGAAGCTAGGGATTTGTACTTGGAGCTTAAAAGGTAATCCTCCTTGAATTTGAGTTTGTTTCAACCGTTGGATACTTTGATTTAGAGTGATTCCTTGTGGTCTCGATGGTCCACCTGTAAATTGATGATGTTAGAGTGAAATTATCTGAATTTGTTAGTATAAAAGAGTTCTTGTCTTAGACATGAGTTAGTGAAATGCTTGTTGTTGTGTTTATGAACTTGAATAGGTCAAAGTGGTGAAGTGGGAAGTTATAACTAGAATGTTAAATTGTGTTTCTAGAGTTGTATGAGTTGAGATGGGGAGATTGAAAGTTATAACTAGGATAATATTATATCTTTTGATTATAACTTTCATCTATGATTCCAAATCTTTGATTGTTATAAATATTGAGTATGATTAAGGTTGTTATTGAAATTGGGTTGTTGTGATACAGCCAAGCCTAGTGTACATGAGCCCGGTACGCGTAGCTTTGGATTCTACATACTAAGTCGATATCAGGTGAGTACTCTTATGTACTTGAGTAGAAATCTACCTTATGGTAGACTGAATGTATATATATATATATATATATATATATATATATATATATATATATATATATATATATATATATATATATATATATATATATATATATATATATATATATATATATATATGTTAAGTTATTATTGTTATAAACCGATAGCAGAGCGAATTGTTATATGTGAATAACAACAACCGAGTTGAGTATAAATATTGATTGTATAAACTGAGTAGATGTTAATGTAGTCACATTAAAGAGTTTTGAGTCAATTTATATAGCCATGAGGGCTGATGAGCTAGAATAGAGTTTGAAGTGGAATAGAGTTTGGGGTGGAATAGAGTTGAAGTGAAATGAGTTTATATGTGTTGTTTTAACCCTTGGTATGTATAATGAGATGTTTTGCAGGTTAATAGTTGTATATATATATATGATGAGACGTGTTACAGGTTAGTAATTACCTATTGATTCTTTTAATTGAATTATGTTGTCGATGAGTTGTTCATTGCAGAAAGAGAAAAGTTATATGAGTTTCATAAGGTGTTAATATTGTTTTGGTATAAATGGCTAAGTGTGTTAATCACAGTGAGGGATTGAGATAGTCCATCCAAAATGAATTTAGTCACAACGAGCGAATGAGAAAGTTTGTTGAGAATGAGTTCAAAGAGACATCGGGCGTTGAGACTTGGTTAATAATGATTACTCACTAAGCTTTTTATAAGCTTACACTTGAGTTGTATGTTGTTTTTGCAGGTATCTGTAGCAGTGGTAGGGGAAGGCATGTGATAAAGAAAGATGGACAATTTAGAGCCTGTCCTTGATTGAAGTAGATTTATTTGTAATGCTTGGTTAAATTAGTAGGGACCTTTTTGTGTAATTATTGTGATGATAACATCTTGATCCGTGGTTTGATTACAAGTATACCCATTTTAAATGTGTAATTTATTGAAAATTTTTGGGTGTACTTTGTATGAGAAACCGGGTGTTACAATGAGAAAGGGCAAAATGATCATTTGACATCCAAATGACTTTTAAGTAGGGCTGTCAAAAATGTACCGTAGAGAACCAACCAACATGTTACCAACCGTACCAATAAAGTTGGTAGCCAACATGTTTGGTAGCCAATATGTTTGGTTGGTAGTACCATACCAATTAAGCAATCTTGGTACGGTAACGGTACAAAATTTTGAATACCACGGTTGTACCGTACCAACCAATTCATATATATATATATATATATATATATATATATATATATATATATATATATATATATATATATATATATATATATATATATATATATAAATTTCGGTGAGCCGTATATATGACCTATGTTGTGTCAATCAGATGAATTGGAAATTGAGATGATAATGACAGAGAAATAACATGATGTATGTTATTAAATTGAGATCAAGAGGAGTTATTTTTGGTGGGAGCTTGTTAGTTGTATATTGAGTAAAAACCTAATGTGTGTGTTGAGATGAAAACAGAAATAAGTGAAATTTTAAAGAATTAGTGTACAGCTGTGGTGAAGGGACAGCCGAAAGGGGTCTTGTGTGACCAAAGTGTTGAGGGTTAAATACCAAATTCAGAGAAGGCATGAGTAAAAATTGAGATAATTACTAGTATTTAATTATTTCTGGATTTTTATCCTAGTATCTATAAGCCCTATGACGTGAGTGAGACATTTTGATGTATGTGTATTTTATGTTATATGAGTATATCTCTTGCCCTAATCGATGAGAACGTGTTAGTAGGAGGAATCAATAACTAGCATGTTGCGATTGGAGGAGTAAATTGACAGGGAATGGATTGGAATCGGTGAGACCATTTTTCCCTATTGAGTTAGAGTAAATCATTTCGAGAAAATTTGAAATGAAATTTGAGTTCCAAATAGTTATATGAGACAAGCTGAATTAATACGTGTACATTTTGTTTAATTATGCTACTTGGGTTGTTTCTGGATAAACTTGTTATTATCCAGTTCTTATATATATTGTGAGTGGTTGTCCACGTGGAGATGATGATAACTAATGCAATTATAGAGATCATCTTATGAGAATGATAGCGGGCGTTAGTTATATTATGATGAGGTCTAATAATATATATACGTGATTGCATGTGATGTGTGATTACGATGATGAGGTAGATTATATAGACCGTGCCCATTCTAAGAGATTTCGAGGACGGAATCTTTTGAAGGGGGTAAGAACTTGTAATACCGTAATTTTTAAATTATGGTAGAGATATGTTAATTACAATATAAATGATATTAGATAAATTAAAACACGAGTTTAGATGTTTAGAAACACATCTAGGAGAAGTTGGATGTTAAAAAGGGTAAAAGAAACAACTTGAGTTCTTGCAAGGTCAAGCCGGGTCGAGTTATAAGACACGGGTCGAGTTTGGGCAAAAGCGAAATTGGAAAAAGGGCAACCCGGGTCGTGTTGATGAACCCGGGTCGTGCTTGATGGGAACCCGGGTCGGGTCGGTTAAACCGGACCGTGTAGAGCCTTGAATCGAAAAGCGGTAAGGTGCGTAACGAAACCCGGGGCGGGTTTCACAGCCCGGGTCGGGTTCGAGCAGAAACCCGGGGCGGGTTTGACAGCCCGGGTCGGGTTGCGGGTGCTGGGTATATTTAATATGCGATTTTTCATTCATTTGGGGTAAAATCACTTCGAGCCAAACCCTCTCCAAACCCTAAAAATCGATTTCTAAGCCATCCAAGTCGAAATTTAAACCTATTAATCACGAATTGAAGCTAGGGATTTGTACTTGGAGCTTAAAAGGCAATCCTCCTTGAATTTGAGTTTGTTTCAACCGTTGGATACTTTGATTTAGAGTGATTCCTTGTGGTCTCGATGGTCCACCTGTAAATTGATGATGTTAGAGTGAAATTATCTGAATTTGTTAGTATAAAAGAGTTCTTGTCTTAGACATGAGTTAGTGAAATGCTTGTTGTTGTGTTTATGAACTTGAATAGGTCAAAGTGGTGAAGTGGGAAGTTATAACTAGAATGTTAAATTGTGTTTCTAGAGTTGTATGAGTTGAGATGGGGAGATTGAAAGTTATAACTAGGATAATATTATATCTTTTGATTATAACTTTCATCTATGATTCCAAATCTTTGATTGTTATAAATATTGAGTATGATTAAGGTTGTTATTGAAATTGGGTTGTTGTGATACAGCCAAGCCTAGTGTACATGAGCCCGGTACGCGTAGCTTTGGATTCTACATACTAAGTCGATATCAGGTGAGTACTCTTATGTACTTGAGTAGAAATCTACCTTATGGTAGACTGAATGTATATATATATATATATATATATATATATATATATATATATATATATATATATATATATATATATATATATATATATATATATATATATATATATATATGTTAAGTTATTATTGTTATAAACCGATAGCAGAGCGAATTGTTATATGTGAATAACAACAACCGAGTTGAGTATAAATATTGATTGTATAAACTGAGTAGATGTTAATGTAGTCACATTAAAGAGTTTTGAGTCAATTTATATAGCCATGAGGGCTGATGAGCTAGAATAGAGTTTGAAGTGGAATAGAGTTTGGGGTGGAATAGAGTTGAAGTGAAATGAGTTTATATGTGTTGTTTTAACCCTTGGTATGTATAATGAGATGTTTTGCAGGTTAATAGTTGTATATATATATATATGATGAGACGTGTTACAGGTTAGTAATTACCTATTGATTCTTTTAATTGAATTATGTTGTCGATGAGTTGTTCATTGCAGAAAGAGAAAAGTTATATGAGTTTCATAAGGTGTTAATATTGTTTTGGTATAAATGGCTAAGTGTGTTAATCACAGTGAGGGATTGAGATAGTCCATCCAAAATGAATTTAGTCACAACGAGCGAATGAGAAAGTTTGTTGAGAATGAGTTCAAAGAGACATCGGGCGTTGAGACTTGGTTAATAATGATTACTCACTAAGCTTTTTATAAGCTTACACTTGAGTTGTATGTTGTTTTTGCAGGTATCTGTAGCAGTGGTAGGGGAAGGCATGTGATAAAGAAAGATGGACAATTTAGAGCCTGTCCTTGATTGAAGTAGATTTATTTGTAATGCTTGGTTAAATTAGTAGGGACCTTTTTGTGTAATTATTGTGATGATAACATCTTGATCCGTGGTTTGATTACAAGTATACCCATTTTAAATGTGTAATTTATTGAAAATTTTTGGGTGTACTTTGTATGAGAAACCGGGTGTTACAATGAGAAAGGGCAAAATGGTCATTTGACATCCAAATGACTTTTAAGTAGGGCTGTCAAAAATGTACCGTAGAGAACCAACCAACATGTTACCAACCGTACCAATAAAGTTGGTAGCCAACATGTTTGGTAGCCAATATGTTTGGTTGGTAGTACCATACCAATTAAGCAATCTTGGTACGGTAACGGTACAAAATTTTGAATACCACGGTTGTACCGTACCAACCAATTCATATATATATATATATATATATATATATATATATATATATATATATATATATATATATATATACACACACACACACACACACACACACACATCAATTTCAATTCTCCTATTTTTATGTTTTAAATAGGAGTAATAACTAACAAGTCACACCCGCAAATGAATTACTAAAACAACTCTTAATACTAATTCTTTTTTCAAACAACACTAGATATTAAAATCAAACTAATAACACAAGCAACTAACACGTAAGCGATGATAAGTTAGGGAAAACAATACTAAAATAAAAGTTTTTGGTATATACCAATACCAATTTGTACCAACCAAACTTGTTGGTAGCCAAATAAGTTGGTACCAATTATATTTGGTACGGTACTGGTAATTAAATTTTTGTGCCAATTATAATTGGTACGGTACACGGTATAGAAGAAAAAAGCTCGGTACCGTACCAATGCCACCCCTACTTTTAAGTAAGGAAAATATGATTTTTGGAGCTAATATATAATGAAATAAAATTTTTACACTAAATAATGGTGATAAGTATTTGAAAGTTAATTCTAGTAAAAGAGGGTAATTTGGTCATTTTACCATAAAGGGGTAATTTGGTCATTTTCCCATGAATGAGATTTATTATGAAATTATATTTTTAGTTTTTGGACTAAAAATGTAAGAAACTACATTATATGTAATAAAATTTGATTGTGGTGGCCAAAGTCCAAGAAATGGAAGTCCAGGGACTGAAATGTCATAAAGCCAAAGTTGGAAAAATATATAAATGAAAAATTATGTCATAATCTTCATAAAAACAAGAAATATCTTCTGGGAAATTCTCTCAAGAAGCGTGAACGATCTTTCAAGAAGGGGAGCAAGATTAAGATGAAAAAAAACTAGAGATTTACACTTGGAATTTTGTGATTTCAAACTTCATAAGGTAAGAACTCCTTAATTCTTCAAGTTTTGTTGGATGATCTTCAAATCCAATTTCTGATTTTTATGGGTGAGGATAATCCAACGAATCCATATACTCTAACTAGCTCAAAACATCATAGAAAACAAGTTTTAACCATTGAATATGGTGGAATTTAAAGAAATGGGTTTTTAGCTCAAGAACCCTAGAAATGGGTTAATGAGTTGAAACTGATTTCATATAGTTCTAATGGTTTTGTTAAGTCAAACATGACATAAAAGAAGTAAGAAATCAGTTCTTAAGCTTGAAAATCCAATAAAATGATTTTTGGCAAAAAAAAATGGGGATTTCGGAAGAATTTCCAAATTTATAAAGATGATTTGATGATTTTGAAGTTTAAAGTTAAGTATAAGTTGGTATTTAGGGCCTGGAAATGACCCTAAACTAATTAAGTCAAGTATTAAGAGCTTAATGGGGCGAATAGTGAAACTGCAGTTTGAAAAATCGCCAAATAAGGCAATCTGCTTTGCCTTCGAGTCGCGACCTCACTTTGGTCGAGTCGCAAGGCGGCGCCAGCAGCCTTCGAGTCGTGACCACACCCTTGGTCGAGTCGCGAGGCGGCGCCAGCAGAAACATGCAGTGAGTCTCCTGCCAAGTGATTTTGAGTTTTTAGATTTTGACCAATACTTGTCCGTTTGACCCCAAATTTTAAACATAGGTCTATTATGGCCCAAAACTTCATGTAAAATTGTCGGAATCGAAATACGACCCTCCGAGGATACTGTAGTAAAATACGTACATTATACGATTTAATTAAAGTTGGTCATTTTAAAGTTATATACTTATTATGACCCAAGATAGTATTATAAGGACTCTAATGAGTTATAGAATCAGTTAGCATGAATGTTAATGTATAACATGTTAATTATAGGTTCATGCCAAGTGATTATTTAATCACAAAAGAGTATAAATACAAGGAACGTGTAGTCAATCTTCTAGCAATACATGAGGTGAGTACATGCAGTATTTTTACCCATTCTGAGGTACATGGCAAGTAAGTATTTTCAAGATTTTCCTATGAAACTTCTATATGTGAAATTATATGTAAGAGTATTGTTTCTAAATGGTTGTGAAAGTATAATGATATATTTGAAGCTAAGTTTTGAACTACAAATTTTATTAAGTGAAAGTATGTTGGTCTATGTACCAATTATGTGAAAGTATATTTTGAAATACAAGTTATACATGTTTGAAACTATGGATAGGCATATAGCCATAATGTGTTTAAGAAGTATGTTTCGGTTACAAATTGTATATGTTTTCAAGTATGAACGGGCAAATAGCCATAAGATGTTTGGAAAGTATGATTTGGCATTAAGCCTAAATTGTTATAAAGACATGTTTTAAACACATAGTTTATGTGAAACGAAAGTTATGAATTTGGCATTTAGCCATAAAGACAAGAAATGGTGAAGTTTGGCAATTAGCCACTATGCAAGTAAGTAATGTAAAAGTAAGCAGAAAATGTTTTGTATGACTGGTAATTGTAGCAAGCAGCGTTAGTAAGGGAACTATGTTCCAACCTACCCGGGTTAGGTAAGGGGTCTACTGGGGAAAAATCCCCATCGCGAAGTAGATTGCCTCAGCACTTCTATGGTGAGGATTGATCCGTTCTTTCTAGCCATAGAGACTTGGGGTATCACTTATAGTGATTAAAGCCCTAAGTATAAAAATCCAGCAAGCTTATAAAACCAGTCAAAGAAAGTAAGAAAGATGTTATTTTTGTAAAGTATGTCATAAAATGATTTTTGAGAAGTAAAGAGTTATAGTATGCTGCTATTATAAAGTTTTGAAAGACGATATTTTTGCAAGGCATGATATGAAATGATTTTGAAAAGTAATGAGCTATGGTATGATATTATTATAAAACTTTGAAAGATGTTTTATGTTATAAGTTTTATAAAAAGGTTGGAAAAGAAGTTAAAAGTTTAAGTCTAAAACTCATGTAACTCACGAGACATTATTGTCTTACGTATTTTATGTTTTGCCATGTATTCCAGGTTAAGACGATATGCTATAGTTGAATGAAGTTTAGCTGGAGTGGAGCCCGAGTTAGCTCCCGTCTTGGACTCAAGGTTAAATCTTTTCTTGCTTACTATGGTAAATTTTGATATGGATTTGTACACCCACTGTTTTAAGCATTTAAATTATCGGTTTTTGATAAACCGTATTTTTGTACTCATGAATTTATACGAAAAATCATAGTATTTGCAAACAGTAGAATTGGGGTGTCACATATATATATATATATATATATATATATATATATATATATATATATATATATATATATATATATATATATATATATATATATATATATATATATACACACACACACATACACACACACAACATTTTAAAAGTTCTAATAATCTTTTTTCTAGAAAACAAAGGATTTTTTTTTCTGTAAATGAAAAACAAACAAAAGTTAATAGAACTCATCACTAAAATGACCAAAAAAATAGTAAATCAGATCATACCTATCGTTTATAATTGTTACCAAACTAACGGGAAGCACACATCGCACGTTGCTGCGAGAAATTTATGTATGTGTAATAGGTAAAACATAATTCATGGAAAAGACATGTTTTCTTATACATAATAGTGCCATTTTGATTTGTGAATATGAAAATACATAAAAAAATCAATATATATATATATATATATATATATATATATATATATATATATATATATATATATATATATATATATATATATGTATGTATGTTTTACAGTCCTACATGCATGAAAATAAATATGTACAAAATTATAAAAAAAATTGTAACAAAAACATAACATGTAAAAATGAAAAAAATAAAAATAAATGTAAATCACGAATATTTATATATATATATATATATATATATATATATATATATATATATATATATATATATATATATATATATATATATATATATATATATATATATATATATATATATATATATATATATATATAAGCATAAATATATTTTATCAATATATAAAGGAAGTTGTAAAAAAGTCCTTTAAAACACACATATTTATAAAAAAATTTGTGGGAAATTTATAAAAACATTTAGACCAAATTTGTAAAAGTGATTGAAAGTTGGGCCAAAATTGTGAAAAACGAAAAGATGTTTTGACCAAAATTACAAAGTAAAATTGAAAGTAGGCTAACATTATAAAAAAAAGGAAAATATAGTAAATTTGGAAAGTTTATAGAAAAAAAAGCTTGAATCAAATTTGTAAAAGAAATTAAAAGTTGGGGCCAAATAAAAAATAATAATAATATTTGGACCAAAACTATAAAAAATAAAAATTAAGCTAAAATTATAAGTAATAAAAACTTATTATATGTTTATTCTAAATACTTAGCATTCACAACTACAGTCGTTAAAATAAATAAATATTGAGACAAAACTATAAAATAGTTTAGTTAAAATTAATAAAATAAAAAATAAAAAATTATGGAGAAAATAACCAGATTGTGAATAATGGGTAGGTTTTGAATGGGTCAATGGGTACCCGAATCTACAAAAATGAAATTATGCTCATAACAAAAGTTGAACCGTTGTATCTTGGTTGAAAAGCAGGTGATTGTTAACGTTGCGATAACACAAACTACACAGTCAAATTGCCCCAAATTTATATTTATTAAATGTTATAAACTAGGGGGTTACACTCGCCCGCTGTAGCGGAATTTCTTAATTTAAAATTAGATGGGCCGAAATCTACCTTATCGGTATTCATGATTATCATAAAATGATTAGATGGTAGATGTGGAAAAGCAATAAATCTGACACCCAACTATTTTGATAGTAAGTTGCATAAGACTAAAATTATATCTAATTTACTCAATTTGGCACCGTCGGCTGATGTTCTTGTGAACTGTCTTCCCCTTATTTAGACTTTGGTAAGACCTTCTTCATTTATGAATTTTGTAAATATTGTAGCACTGTGAGGACAAAACATGGATCCCCTTCTCTTCTCCTCTTGTTTTACCTTTTGAAATCACCAAAACCGATCCATATTGATGTTGGGTTATTACTGATTATATTACTAATTTCATCCCAAAGCTCCTGTTTCCTAGCCATTGGTTGTGGTGCGTATTCATTTACAAACCAATTGTAACGCTCGTTTTCATTTTGGATTTTTTAGCGCGTGCATCAAATTTAAAACAACAACAACAACAATAATACTCATAATAATAATAATAATAATAATAATAAATAGTAATAAAAACTATAAAAGAAATTAATTAAATAAAAAACAATACCCTAAGAGTTAACTAGTGGAAATTTTACTTAGGGTAAGAATTGACAATTTGAAAACTTAGAATATTAGGAAATTGGAATAAGAGGGGTTAATGTGTCATTTTGAGAACTTGAAAGGATTTATTTGGGGCAAATCCCTTTCTTGATCCATTGTAGCCGTCGGGATGCGGGAGAGACCCGACTTCTCCCCTTCAACATTTATCGCACCATTAGACTTCTTCCGTTCAATTCTTATGCCCTCTTAATTGATCAATTCGACACTTAATCCAATTCCTGGAGCCGTTTCTTTTGCCGTGAATCTGAGAATCGAGAGTGAGGGAGAGGTAGCGAGAATCAAGAAGAGGCAACGAGACGGAGGGATGTGTGGACGGAGATAGTGGTGGTGGTGATCGGAGTTCTAGCCGGTGATAAGTGCAGCGAATTGTGTGGTAAATACTTCCCGACCTCTCATTGCTTTTCCTTTTTCTTTCTGTTCTCGCTCCTGTCCACCAGTGTTACCATCACCGACAGCCTTGGCTGCCGGAATGCCCACCACCACGCCACCGTAGAGCCACCATGATGGGTGGTTGTGGCTGTGATTGTTTTCCAGCGGGATATGTTCCTTGCTACGGGTCCTAAGGAAACGAATTGTAATGGTTATGTTTTTTTTTTCTCCTGTTTAGTAGAACCACCGCCGGCAGCCGCAAGCTGCCGGCCGACCACCGCAAGCTGCCGGCCGACCACCGCCTCTGCACCACCTCGCAAGGATGTTAGTGGGTTGGTTACTATTTTCAGTTCTAAGACTACGTATGTTATTTTTGCTGATAATTATACTCGTGTTCATTTCTTGTCCCATTAACTCAATTGGCGTGTGTGGGTTTTGCACCGCTGCTGGTTGTCCACCGCATCGCCGTCACAGTGCCGCCACACAAGAGTGACCGTGGTTGGCTGTCCATTTGATCAGCCCTTGGTATTTATTCGGGTCAAAAAGCTTGATGGTGTTTGAATAGTTACCTTGGTTTGTTTCATTTTTGGTTTCGTATTGTGGTTTATGGGTTTGTGTTTTCTCCACCGTGCAACCGCCTCGTCTCCACCTTGTCACACGCTACTGTGTGGTCACTATGGGTGGGTGTATTTTTTTGCCTCAATGATGTAGACCTGAAAGCTAGACGTCTCGGTTTTGGTTGAAGCATGAGTTAACCTCATGATTTCTTGTGAAGTGGTAGTGGCGAGTCGGGATCAATCCGTGTAGTTTCTAACTGTTTAAAAAAAAGGTAATCTGCATTTGAACTTAAGCAAACATGTCCTAATGCATTAAGTACTTAAAACACGTCTTAGTAGATGAACGTTTAGGGAAACACTCATAAATTGTCTAAAATTGCGTCTAAACCCGTACAGCAATCTGCACAGAACTTGCATATCGTTGTACGGGAAAATCGGTGCGGAATCAGAGAAAAACTCGTGATACAAGAGTCGTGCAAAATCGAGTCTAGTTTCCAGAAAGGTATAGAATGTGTCGTTTGGATTTATGGTTCGGAAGTTACGGTCTGAACAGTGGACAGGGGTTTAAAAAGGACTTAATATACAAATCTTATAAAAATGGAATTTGGGACTTTTATACACCAAGCCGTTAAAGAACATTGTAAAGGGTCTTAATTGGACTATGTGACATCTAAAACTTATAACTTAATAATTGTGCTTAAGGGCTTAATATACGACTTAAATAATCAAACTAGGAAATAATGTAAATAAATAATAACAAGTAACGATTTAAGGCAAACTCTAAACAACGATCGTCATCAATGTTTGTAGGTTGTTCCGTGTGAGTTTCTTCTAGTGCACGCTAGTGTTGATATGTGGACGTACCTGGTGGTGAGTTACACTGACTTATCTATTATAGTAATGTTGCATGTAATGTGTTGTATTTTATGTATTTTTATGTTTATGTTTTTTCAATGTTTGTATACGATATGTATTATGTGTTATGTATGTGCTGTCCATGAAGTATCGAAGAGAAGTGGGCAATGTATGCTTATGTAAGTTATCTCCATGAAGTACCGGGGGTGAAGTGGACAATGCTGACCATTAAGCACTCGGGGGGAGAAGTGGTTTGGCTGGCTGGTCATGAAGTACCTGGGGGGTGAAGTGGTCAGTGTGTAAGAGTTGGTACCAACGATATGTGTTTAGGATAATCTGATGATCTTTATGTTATGATTATGATTATGTTAAGTTATGTTTGTGAATGTTAATAATGATACGTGTATGCATGTGTTTGTTATAATGAGTAAGTGCAGCGTAGGCTCACTAAGCATTTTCACTTACCCATTGTTGATTTTCATCCTTTCAGGATCCTCTGGGTTGGACAAAGGGAAGGCACCGGTTTAACTACTGCCGACACGCATTCCATGTAAATTTACTTTAAGGATTTACGACTTTTAATAATATAAACTTAAAATATGTTTTTGGTATGTTGGCTTCCGCCACTTATGTTGGTTTTGGATAACTTAAATTATGTTTTTAGATTATGGTTTTATAATATATGATGGTTCTGAAAAAAAAAAAATTTTGGGGCGTTACTATTATGCGTTCTACAAGCAAACACAAAAAGGAAAGCTGCAAAGTTAAAAGAAGACAAGGCACGTCAACCTGACTACAAAATTCAAATATGATGCGTGGTTTCTTTTCCATGTCCAAAACGCCACGCTATTCCACACCAAATATTAAATTAATTCAATTCTCTTTGAATTTTGTTGGATTTACCAAAACGTAGTCGTTGTTTAACATTATTAAAGTTACACGTAGCTAAGTTGTTAAAACTAGTAAGTATAAATCTATTCACAAGGATGCGGTAACGAAAAAATCCACACCACGATCATATATTACCTTTTTGTGTTTTGAACGAAATACATGTATGTAAGAAAGAATAGGTATATACAATACAATTCATGTAAATATAAAAAGAATAAAATTGAATGCATTTTTCGAATAGGTATATACAATACAAATCATGTAAATATAAAAAGAATAAATTTGAATGGCTTTTTCTGTGTGGTGACTATATGCTTCTTCTGCATACCGGACATGAATTGTGGTTACGAAGCCATTGTGATATGCAGTCTGGATGAAACTTATGCTCACATTGTGGAAATATTCCAGCTGCATCCGCAACCTCAAAATCCTGTTTCAATCCAATTAAATATCATATTTAATCAGCAAGATTCATTATTAAAATGTTGCAATAATAGTCTGATCGTTATCAAAAAAAGATGAATGTTAAAGAATAGCAAATTAATTAACTTTATAATCTCATCATGGTCATCTTATCTTTTTGGTTGAGACAGATTCTGAAAGTATATCCAGTAAGATTTTACCAAAAAAAAAGTTAATGACCTATGGAAGACAAATCCAAAAAAGTAATTTTATGAAGACAAAATTACATGATTGGTCCCCATAGTTTGAAAAAGTACCGCATTGAGGACAATTATCAGATTCGCTACACCGTTGGTCATTATGGTTTCATTTTGTTACATTATTGGTAGTTCGGGAGTTATAGAAACTAACCGCCTACCAAATTTACGTGTGCAACAGATTACCAATATCAAACATTAACAAGGTGAAACATTTTTTTCTTAATTCAGCATGACCTATGGTGTACAAAAAACATGTTGCATGAAATGAAATCTTTATAAAACAGAATTTATATTGTATGACACTAATCTTATTAAAATCACTGCAACGTACATGTAGACAAATTGCGCAACAACTTGCATTTCCAGAAGCATCAAAAATGTCATTGGTTGTCATCTCAATCTTTGGAAGCTTAATGAGCTTTTCACAACTTGCAACCTGGCAAACACCAATTTGAATTCAAAATGTTCAGTGGTCAATCATAGAATTATGCCTTAAATAGTTAAATGCATCCACCAAGTGTCTTAAAATATTTTATATTATTTCGGTCATTAACTACCTTGGTTATTAGGAATACATGATCCTGGTCTCTAAGAAGTTTTGATTCAAAAACACCTGCTACAATATCAACCTACAACAATAACATTACTAAATAAACAATGATCACAATGATTTTTCAATAAGATAAATTTTGGCATAATTTAGTTACCAAGTGAAGGAAGCACACGTCTTCATCGTAATGATCAGAATATAAAAAATGTTCAAAGGTAGCTCTAGTAATTTTCTGTGACAAATCTGCCCCTGAAGCTGCACCCATGACTACGTGTAATAAGAGGTTCGTTTTGATCTTAAACGCGATTAATGCTCCTCCTACTGCTCCAATAGTACCCCCAACTACGCCCACAAAACATATAAAAAATAGCGTTAAAAATTTAAAACTATTAATTATAATAAAAAAAATGTGTTTGTGTGTGAATTTATCATTTTATGGATTCTGGCTGACCTACGCCAAAGTGGAAGACGAAGATGAGAATGAGTGCTCGGAAGAAAAGTTGAGAAACCATGGAAGCACAAAGCTCTCTCATCTTGTCACCATGATGAAACAAAGTTTTTGAAAACGAAGAAGAAAGCATGGTGAGTTTGATGAAAGGCAAATTTTGGCGATTAATTCTTTAAATGAATATTTAAAATGATTTTTTTGTGATTTATACGGAAAAGAAGAGGAATATGTCTTGGAAGGCAGAAGAAAGAAGAAAGGAAGAAACTTCATCTTATTGACTTATGGTCAAAGTTGGATATACTCAGAATTTTGGGACTACTTATTCAACCCCATGTTTTGCAAACTTGGAGAAGAATTTTCATCGAGAAAATTGTTCGAGGTCGACTAAAAGTCTAAAACGTGCGAATGAAAAGGGCCCAACATTTAATAACAACTAGTTCCATCGTGACGGTAGAAAGATAGAAATTTGAGGTAAATGGATAATTTTACCCATTTGAACGTTAACTTTAACGGATGGGAAGTGATACGATGCAATAGAGAAGCAAAGTTTATTGCATATTATGTATATTTAAATTCATTTAATACGTTATGGTTGAGTATGATTTTTTTTTTTTTTTTCATATTTAATAAAAACTAAGAAATTTCGGTAGTACCATTAGTATTCAAAAGATTATTTTCAAAAATCAAGCTCTTAAAAAACATTACACCAAAAACCTCAATGGTGTTTACGGTTTACCGCGTTTGAGAGAACACAACACCAAAGAACGACATGGCAACATTTCTAGAAGGATAGATGGTAATATAGTAGCATGAAAGTATATTTGCAGAAAACATGATGTAAAGGTATGTCTATATAAAAGTGATTAAAGTTTCAAAGGTGAAAGTTTAGTCAATAATTAGACAAATGATTTTTGTCTAGAATCTATGTATTTTTAGAGAGAGTCTTATATATGTTTTGTTTTTGAAATGATATATACTCATATGATGTTGAAGATGCCGAATACAAATAGAAGTAGCTTAGATTTTCACTATGTAAGTCACTAACGTTTCTGAAATCCAACAAATAGGTCCCTGGGTCAAGTAAAAAGACTAAAATGCCATTTTTTATTTATTTTTCCTTTTTTTTGAATTTATTATTTATTTTATTTAATAAAAAAAAGAAAATATACCCCACCCCACCTCACCCCCATCCCCTATGTCTCTCTCTCTCTCTCTCTCTCTCTCTCTCTCTCTCTTCTGTATCCCAAGTCACCCGACGCTACTTTGTGTAATAGTCGGCGACGGCGTTCAGATTCTCGGAATGGCGATGGTCACAATCTTGTTTGCCGCCGTTGGGTTCATGTCTCTGGCGTCCAGCGGGACTCTCCTCACCGGAATGCTATTCTTCTACATGATTCTCCGAATCCTGGCCGGATACGTTGTTGTCCATTTGTGGCGAACAATTTCCTCTGACGACAACAAAGGGTGGGCCTCCGTTTGCTGGAAAGTCGCTTTCTTTTTTCTGGGTATCGCATTCTTAACCCTTTTCATCTTAAACTTTCTTCTATGGGGTTCTGATAGCACCGGAGCGATTCCGTTTTCTCTATTCGTCATCTTGATTGTTGGCACAGAAGTAGTAGATCGACAATCCAATGTTGAAAAGTTTATGGACAATGTAGCCGGAATAGGAGTTCCTTGTGTGCAGCCTTATGCTGAAGAGGAATCGTTCGAGTTGAAGTGGCCGGGATCTTTTTATTTGAATCCACAAACAACCTCCCAGCAGTCGGATCCAAATTCGCTCAACTTAAATCCGTCTGAAAATTGAACTCCCCATGATGGCACTTTTCGGGCTTCACATGAAGAAGAGTTATTTCACAGTAATTCAAGATACCATGGACTTGTATGAGGTGGCCACGAATCCCAGCAGACCTTTGTTATAGTTACATAGGCTTGAATGATGCCCTATTTTCCAGGAATGTTTGTTACGATCTTGAGAGAGAGAGAGAGAGAGAGAGAGAGAGAGAGAGAGAGTGTGTGTGTGTGTGTGTGTGTGTGTGTGTGTATGTGTATGTGTGTGTGAGAGAAAGAAAGGGAGGGAGGGTATGGGGTGGGGGTGGGGGTATTTTTTTTATTAATAATATAATTAAGTAATTCAAAGAAAAAGGAAAAAGAAATAAAAAATGGCATTTTAGTCTTTTTACTTGACTCATGGACCTATTTGTTGGATTTCAAAAACGTTAGTGACCCACATAGTGAAAATCAAATAGTTGGGACCATTCTGTTAGTTTTGGTAAACTGCAGGGACCAAAACTAGAATTTACTCTTAGATCAATTATATGGACTTTTGGACCAGAAGAAAAGACAACTTTGAGACTACAAGTGAAAAACAGTTTAATATTATAATTTATATTTTAAATCTTGTAATAACTTCTAATGGTTGTGTATATTGGTTTGTAGGGTTAAGTTAATAGTGAAAGAAAAAAAAACCAGAAATCCATGATCCAATTGTAAGTGTCTAATGCAAAATATCAATGTCCAAATGAAGGGATGTATATTTATTAGTTAGACATACATATACCAAATTATAGCAAAAACTCACTTCTTCTTTTATTTTTGTAATTTTTAAGCTTAATTTTTCAAAAACATATATATACCAAATTCGTAATTTTTCATTCTCCATAAATAAATATTCATATCCATATATAAATTTTCTATTACTTTTAGTTTGTTCAGATTCACAATTTGAATATGAACTGCATCTAGTGTTTACACGTATAAATTCACATATAAATAGTCATTGTATCCAATTTTTTCAATATTCATATGTAAACTTGAGTAAATTTACTTGTGAGTAATAATTAATTCAATTTTGTATGGTCAAAAGATTGAAATATAAAATAACTATCAGTGATATTTTCTCGAAGGGTTTTTTTCATTCACATGTGACTCTTAAGTAACCTACGATAAATTACTGTTTTCCTATGTAACACCCATCTTTGATATCATTTTAATACAATATTTTATTGATATTTGGTTTTTCAAAACGTTTCATGAAGCGGAATTTACTCCCAATTAAAACCTTTTTCAAAAATATGAGAACACATTTTATCGGGGTTACAAACTAACAGACAATTTCGATATAAAACAAAAAAACAATGAATCAAGGAACCAATTTCATCTATACATTTATCCTGCTTACGATGGACGTACATGTATTGATTTTTTAAATTTTTGAAAATTTTATTTATTGGAAAACACCAAGTATATCAAATTTAATAATGTTTGTCCTCTTTCAATAGACATCCATAGCAATATACCAAAACCAAATTTTTTATTCAAATTTCAGTTATTTTGAATCTGAATAGTACTAAAATTTTATGGAAGATAATTCACATACAAATGGTCATTGAACTCATTTTTTCAATAATTATTGACCATTCAATACTAACTCATGTGAACTCAATTAAATTTTCAGATTCACATGTGAATCTAACTAAATTCATATGTAATGTTAGGAAAAATCAAATGTTCTAAATATTGTTAGTCTGTGATCAGTACTCAATGTTGGTTTGTGGTCAGTGTTAATGTGTTAGTTTGTAATCTGTTAGAAATTAAACTTCTGGTTGATTCATTTTTTTGAAATTTGAACTTTTGAGTTCTGATATCTGATTGTTCTTTGTTCATAATCTGAACTTGTGAGCTCTAAATTTTTGAATGTTAGTCTGTTAGAAATCAAAAATCTACAGCGATTTCTAGAATTCTTGTTAAGTTGTGATCGTGTTTTGCTGATGAAAAAAGTGTTTTCATTTTTATGTTGTTAGATGTCTCAAGAAGACAATGTTGCAAATATGGGACTTGATAGGAATGGTGATAATAATGAGGCAGACGAGAAAAAAAAGATGTAAAAGGAAGAAATACAAAGAAAATATATATGTTATGAGATCATTTCAAGGCGTTCATCAATGAAAAATGTGAGACCAAAGCTACCTGCAACTATTGTGCAAAATAGTATTTTTCAAGTAGTAAAACTCATGGCACTAGCACTTTAAAGAATTATATACGACAATGTGTCTTATATTTGGAAAAAAATAAAGTGACTGGTCAAACTTAAACACAACTAACATTTTAAAGTTGAGGTTTAGATAAACGAAAATTGGTAGCTTGGAAGTTTCACCAACAAGAAGTTAGGACAGCACTACATGAAATGATTGTCCTTGATGAGCTTCTACTCAAACATGTTGAAGGAAGATGTTTTAAGTGTTTAATGAGCGTTGAAAAAACTTTGTTTCAAATTCCTTCTAGATCTTCCATTGCTAGAGATTATTTAGACATGTTTGAAGACGAAAAGAAAAACGTTCGTGCTCTACGTCATAAAAATATTAGTAGAATTTGTCTAACGATTGACACTTGGACTTCTATTCAAAGAATAAACTTCATGTGTCGTACCGCCCATTGCTAGATAATGATAGGAACTCAAAAAAAATGTGATAATTTTTTGTCGTATTTCAGCTCATAAAGGGATGGAAATCGGAAAAGTAATTGAAATATACTTGCTTAAGTAGGGGATTGATAATGTTTTCTCTATTATGATGTACAATGCTATTAGTAATGCCACAGATGTGGCAGTTGAATACTTGAAAACAAAATTCGAAAAAGCAATTTAAATATGTCTGAGTAAGTGGGGGATTGATAATGTTTTCACTATTACTACGATGGACAATGCACACATTATGAATTTAATGGTCCAAGATGGCTTGCGACACATAGGAAATTCCATTAAGAGTGTTAGAAGTGCCGTCAAATATAAAATTGGCAGGCTTTCTTAAGAGATTGACGGATTTCAAAGGCTTTCATCTTCCATCGTATATATCAACTTATGATAATGACAATAATGAATCCTCTCGTTCTTACACTTTTGATAGTATGTAAATCATAGAAAAAAATTACATTTAGTATACTAATGACGTAAAAATTCATCAGTAATATGTCGCTAAACCATTTGCAACGGATTAGTGACAGAATATTACCATTCCCAAAAAAATCATGCCAAATAACTTATTCATCGTTAATTCTTTGCAAAAATCCGTTGCTAATACGTTGTAAAATTTCGTCATTAATCCCTCACAAATTTTGTCGCTAAAATATATATATTTAGGGCCCATTTTTTACTATTTGCACAGGGCCTTCAAGATCAATAGACCGGCCTTGATAATGCTTATGTTGGTCAATATGTCCTTAGACCTTCAAGGATAGTTGAATCCTTTTATGATACATAGCTAAAAGGATAAATGAATCTTTTTAAGCCAAGACATTAATAATTAAAATCACTAATGGCACTCTTTTGAAATAAAAAAAATAAAATACTGGAATTTAAGTTATTAAATAATCATGCAATGAAAAGTTATAAAAGGATAAACAATTTAGGATGATTACATGAAATTTGGGAAATGAAAAGGAGATCTATATCATGTAGCCAAATCTTCACAATAAAGCAATAAATGGGATTGTTAACATCATACTGGTGTAAGATTCTATTTTAAATGATTCATATATTATAGTTATGAGTGATAATGTTATCCAAATAATACTTGATGTAAAATATATCTAATGGAATCAATTAACATTAAAGAGTTGTAGGAAAAGGAAAAGAGGTGTGTGAAGCTTACCATCAAAATTAATATTCTTGATATTGACACTATTCTACAAAGGAATTTTACAACTATTTAACCAAGTACTTTCATCATTACTCTTGGTTTGACATGTTCTTTCAAAGTATTAGTATAGATCTTAGGTTATTCGTAGTCAAAGAGCTTCAAAATTATGAGACCGACCAACATGAGGAATTTAAAAAACAGTTGCAAGGAATATAGTATAAATCTTATATTTTCCCATGTAAAAGAGCTTTATACGTATAATATCGAGTAACTTGATTGAAAAAAAAAAGTTTCAATGACTATTGAGGTTTATCTGTTCAATATGAAGATTGTTGATGTCGTTACTATCAAAAGGGAGGTGTGAAAGAGAAGCCTCCAGGAGTAGTGTAATAGAGAAAAATAATGTTGTAATTTAAGTTTCTTTGAGCCGAATGTTGTTTTACTTTTAATATAAAGTTATATTATTGTCTTATTATTGTTACATCTATTAAATTGAAAGTGTTCATGACACTTGTAAATACAATGCTTTGTCATCAAAAATTAGGGAAAGATTGTTGGAAAAGTAACTTATCAAAAATTAGGGAAAGATTGTTGGAAAAGTAATTTAGTTCACTAATGACAAACTTGGCATAAAAACTTTGAATATTCATGGCTCTATAATAGTAACTTACAGTTCCCTAACGCCTTTTTTAACCCTAATAATGTTTCAGTAACACTTGAATATTGTGGAAGATATCTTATGTTGTAAGACCAACGCTCAACACCAAGACAGATACTAATGATTAATACAGCTTGCAAAGTTCAATTTCAAGCTCTAAAGTCATGCCTCTTAGAATAATATCCCATAGGTATTGACTAATTATGGCATACATTGTAACACCCCAAATCTTTCAAAATTTTTATATTACATATAAAACATATTTTACAGAATTCGGTCCATCAAAAACCATAAAATCTGTTTAAAGGGTATTACAAACGTGTATCAAACAACCATAAGTTTAAAGAAAAGGATCAATCAATACCAATACACGATAGCTGTAACCAGCTCCACTCTTTCGCAACCTAGGATTTATTTTACAACTTCCAATTTTCTCACAACTTCGTACTTGAACCTGGAATACATGGCATAAAAACATAAAATACGTAAGACAAAAATGTCTCGTGAGTTACATGAGTTTTAGACTCAAACTTTAAATTTCTTTTCCAAACTCTATAAAATTTCATAACATAAATCATTGTCAAAACTACATAATATACTCATACTAAACCTTTTTACTTTTCAAAATCACCATATGTTAGACTTTGTAAAAATAATGTCTTTTATACTTTCTTTGACTGGTTTTATAAACTTGCTGGGATTTTTATACTTAGGGCGTTAATCACTATAAGTGATACCCCAAGTCTCTACAATTAGAAAGAACGGATCAATACTAACGGTAGAATTGCTGAGGCAGTCTACTTCGCGAAGGGGGTTGTCCCCAGTAGACTCCTTACCTAACCCGGGTAGGTTGGAACATAGTTCCCTTACTAACAATGCTAGCTACAATACCAGTCAAACATAAAAATATTCTTCTGAAATCAAAACATTACTTGCACAAGAAATGGATAAATGCCAAGCTTTTGACTCACACATATCTTTATCATAATTTAGGCTATCGCCAAGAATCATACTTTCAAATATAGCAGCTAACTTTCTATTTTAAACTAGAAAGGGGACCATTTTTGCAAATATTTTTCACATATAAAAGTAATATATGAAATCTGAAAAATACTTACTTACTTGCCATGTATCCCAAAATGGGTAAAAATGCTACATGTACTCACCGAATAATTCTTGAAATGTCGTTTAGACGTCCCTCGGTTCTTTACCCTTTCGGTGTCCGATTATTTGACTTGCACCTATATATAGTATATGATACATTAATTTACATTTTAATTGACTCTATGACATGTTAGAGTCGTTATTATACCATCAATGGTCCAAACAAGTGTATAACTCAACTTTAGTTAAATTGTATTTTATACGTATTTTACTACAGTACCCTCGGAGGGTCGTATTTCAACTCCGATAATTTTTTATGAAGTTTTGAACCATATTAGACCTATGTTTAAAATTTGAGGTCAATTGGATAAGTTTTGATCCATTTCTAAAAATTGAGGATCACTTGGCAGGGGACTCTTGAACCAAACTGCATTTTTGTTCCAGGCGTAGGGCGCACCGCGCCCAGGGTAGGGGCGCACCGCGCCTGTCGAGCAGCAGCCCAGTTTTTCCCCGATTTTATGCTACAATTCCCCAATTTCTCCTATTAAGTGCTGAATACACCACTTAATCGATAGGGGTTTGTTCCAAGACTAAAACCCTTCAATTTCTTCAAGTTTTAAACCATTAAAATCAGATTAATCACAAGAACTCAAATTCTAGGGTTCTTGATCAAAATCTCAATTCTTGAAAAATAGCATCCTACTTCCATTTTATTGGATTAAGTACTTTTAACATGGCTTAATGGAAGTGTTGAACCATACAACTAAGTGGTTCTTGACTGCAATTTCAGTCACTAAATTCCTCTCTTGAGGGTCACACAAAAACTTAAGTTAAAAGCATAATTATAACCTTTGATCTTGTAAACTTCAATTCAAGGACTAAAATCAAGTTTCTAACTTTGATCTTCACGAGGACTTCCAAGTTTCTGCAGAAATCGTATCTCCCACTCCTCTCCCGTACTCTATAACTCTCTTCTGAATTTGTGAGGAATTATGAGATATTTTCTCATTTTTATATTTTCTATATTTTCAGTTTTGGTCCCTAAAGTTGACTTTCTTGAACTTTGGCCACCAAAACCAATTATCTTTCCATGGAATCATTTCTTTTACATTTTTAGTCCTAAACTATAATAAATTTTTATAATAATTTTTGCATGTGGTCAAATGACCAATTTACCCTTTTTAGGGTAAAATGACTAAATTACCCTTACAACCAAAATTTCTCATAAATTTTACATATAACGCTTAAATTACACACATTTTAGTTTACATATTTATATATTACAAATTTTCGGTCGTTTCAACTACCTCCCCCTAATTAGGATTCCGTCCTCGGAATCGCTTCATAATCTGTAAAATTAGGGTATCTTTTCTTCATGGTTTCCAATGTTTCCCAAGTCAAGTCTGAGCCCAGTGAATGCTTCCATTTGACCAACAGTAGATCAATCTCTCTGTTCCTTAACTTCTTGGTTTTCACCTCTAACATCGCCTCAGGTTCTTCCACTAGTCTGTTGGGTGTTTCCACCCTTAACTCTTCTAAAGGAATGGTTAACTCCTTCTTTCCGAAGTATTTCTTGAGATAGCATACATGGAATGTGTCATGTATTCCCCTGAGTTCTGGTGGTAGCTCCAACTTAAATGCTTGTAAACCAATTCTTTTCAGAATTTTGAAGGGTCCAATATATCTTGGACTCAACTTACCTTTCTTGCCAAATCTTATTACCCCCTTCCAAGGTGATACTTTTATCATCACCAAATCGCCTTCTTTTAGATCATAGGGTCTTTTCTTCAAATTTGAGTAACTTCTTTGGCGATCTTGTGCTGCTTTCATATTGGTCTGTATCACCCCAATCTTTTCATTTGTCATTCTTACAATCTCTGGACCAGTGAGTTTTGCTTCGCCAGCTTCTAACCAACATACTGGAGTTCTACACTTTCTACCATATAAGGCTTCAAATGGCGGCATCTTGATGCTTGAGTGGTAACTGTTGTTATATGAGAACTCTACTAATGGTAGGTGCTGGTCCCAATTACCACCAAAATCAATTGCACATGATCTCAACATATCCTCCAAAGTCTGAATAGTACGTTCGTTTTACCCATCTGTTTGAGGGTGGTAGGCTGTACTCATCTTGATTCGAGTTCCCATCTTTTCTTGTAGAGAATCCCAAAAGTTAGACGTGAATCGAGGATCTCTATCTGAGACTATGGACAAAGGTGCTCCATAACGTCTGATCACTTCATCGATGTACAACTGAGCTAATTCTCCAAGTGAGGCAGTTTCTTTATACGCGAGGAATAGGGCACTTTTGGTCAATCTGTCAACAATGACCCATATACTATCGTGTCCTCTTCGTGTTCTTGGCAACCCCATGACAAAATACATGGTCAATTCTTCCCACTTCCCTGCTGGTATCTGCAACGACTGCGCAGAACCATACGGCATCTGATGTTCTGCTTTTACTTGTGCACAGGTATCACAGTGGGATATGTACTTTGCTATTCTCTTTTTCATCCCCGGCCACCAGTAATGTTGCTTTAAATCTTGATATGTTTTCGTACTTCCAGGATGTATAGAATACTTGGATTTGTGAGAATCATCCAAGACTATCTTTCTGGTTGCTCCGTATTTAGGAACCCAAATACGTCCCTTAAAAGTGCGCAACCCTTGAGTATTCACTTCAAACACCACCTTCTTCCCAAGCTTTTCTTTCTTCATATTCTCTCCGGTTAAGGCACTGTCTTGAGCTTCTTTAATCTTTTGAATTAAAGTAGAGACCACTTCAATTCGCATGGATCTTCCTTTAACAACTTTTTCACGAACCTTTCGGCTTAAGGCATCAGCTACTACATTAGCTTTTCCTTCGTGATATATTATTTCACAATCATAATCATTCACAAGCTCAATCCAACGTGTCTGTCTCAAATTCAATTCTTTTTGAGTGAAAAGATATTGTAGACTTTTATGATCTGTATATATCTTGCATTTCGTCCCATAAAGATAATGTCTCCAGATCTTCAATGCGAATACAATCGCAGCCAATTCTAGATCATGGGTAGTATAACGTGTCTCTGTCTCTTTTAGCTGTCTAGAGGCATAGGCAATAACTTTGCCCCGTTGCATAAGCACACAACCGAGACCTTTATTAGACGCATCGCTGTATACTACGAACTCTTCTGTGCCTTCTGGTAAAGATAGTACTGGGGCTTCACACAGCTTCTTCTTTAATATTTCAAAGGCTTCTTGTTGTTTTTCTCCCCAGACAAATTTCACTTCCTTCCGCGTTAGCTGCGTCAATGGCACTGCAATTTTAGAAAAATCTTGGATAAACCGTCGGTAATAACCAGCTAACCCAAGGAAACTCCTAACTTCTGTAGGTGTCTTCGGTGCATCCCATTTCATCACCGCTTCTATTTTAGCTGGGTCCACTTTAATACCTTCAGCTGAAACAACATGACCCAGAAATTGAACTTCTCGCAACCAAAAGTCACACTTTGACAACTTCGCATACAACTGTTCATTCTTCAAAGTACGCAGCACTTCACGAAGGTGCACTTCATGTTCCGCTTCACTTTTTGAATAGACTAAAATATCATCGATGAAAACGATGACAAATCTATCAAGAAAAGGTTTACAGACTCTGTTCATGAGGTCCATAAACATTGCTGGGGCATTAGTGAGACCGAATGGCATCACTAAAAATTCATAGTGACCATATCGAGTTCGGAATGCAGTCTTACATACATCTTCCTCCTTCACCCGTACTTGATGATATCTGGAACGAAGATCAATTTTTGAGAAATAACTAGCTCCCTGCAACTGATCGAATAAATCATCAATTCGTGGCAAAGGGTATCGATTCTTGATGGTCACCTTATTGAGCTCGCGATAGTCTATACACATACGCATAGTACCGTCCTTCTTCTTGACAAACAACACTGGTGCTCCCCAAGGAGAAGAGCTGGGACGAATAAACCCCTTGTCAAGAAGTTCCTGCAACTGAGACATAAGTTCTCTCATCTCTGTAGGAGCAAGACGGTACGGCGCACGAGCAATGGGACTTGCTCCAGGAACAAGGTCAATGCGAAACTCGACTTGCCTAATGGGTGGTAACACAGGTAAGTCATCAGGAAAAACTTCAGGGAATTCATTGACCACTTTTATATCTTCCATCTTCTGCTTCTCCTTCTTTCCATTCATCACATAAGCGATAAATGATTCACACCCTTTATGGATGCATTTTCGGGCCTTAATAGCAGTAATGAGACTTTGCATGTTCTTCCGACGTTCCCCATATATATAAACTTTACTACCATCAAGCATTTTGATCGATACTATCCGTTTCCCACAGAGAATTTTTGCATTATGAGCTCCGAGCCAATCCATCCCAATAACAATATCGAATCCTTTAATCCCGATAGGTAGCAAGTTTGCCTTTAAGATTCGCCCATTAATCTCCACCGGACATTCCTCATACACATGTCGTACCGTAACTAACTCCCCATTCGCGACTTCTATTACACAGGTATCATCTAATGGTTTCATTGACATGTTCAGACGCTTACTAAAGTCATGGGACACAAACGAGAAATGTGCTCCAGAATCAAAAAGAACATAAGCAGGTTGTGAGTTTACAATGAGTGTACCTGCAACCACATCTTGGTCTTCTTTAGCCTCATCAAGGGTCATCTGAAACGCTCTTCCCTTCGTCTTTGCTGGTTCTGTCTTCTTGTTACTTGCAGTGGAAACTAATGTATCATTCTTCTTCTTGGGACAGTTAGTGCTGTAATGACCCTTTTCATGACAATTAAAACATTCCACCTCGCTAATATCTTTCACCTTGCAGTCTTTAGCTTGGTGGCCTGGAAGACCGCATTTATAGCACCCACTAGTGCCCTTCCTGCATTCTCCACTATGCTTCTTTCCACACTTCTTGCATTCTTTAACCTCTCCTTGCCTAGAAAACCCCGATGAAACACGACTTTTCTTGTTTGCTCCAGAGATTCCTGAAGACTTTCGCTTTTCCACAAATGCTTGTCGTTCTTTGGCCTTTTTCTCAATCATACTTTCAACCCGAGCCGCGGATTCAATGGCTTCATCAAGAGTAGTAGCCTTGCTAACTTCTAGCGAGTAGTCTGCCGGCAGTCCATTAACATACCGGTTTATCCTTCCGGCCTCGGTCGGTAGTGTATCTTCCAGAAATGGCAGCATCTCATAGAACTTTTTAGTATACTCATCAACGGTTTGTTTTTCCTTTGCCAGGGCAAAGAATTCATTAACCAAATTCTCTCGATGCCTAACTGAACAGAACTTGTTTTTCAATCGTTGAACGAACTCGTCCCAAGTCAACGCATCCACAAAATCACTCCCCTTGATTCGGCGGAGAGTGTTCCACCAAGTAAGTGCTTCAGCCTTTAACATCTGAGAAGCAAACCCGACCTTCATATCCTCGTCACAACGACAGATGCGAAGAACTTGTTCCATTTCGGTCAACCACCGTATTGTTATTCGCGGATCCATCTCTCCGTTAAACTCCTTTGGCCGACAGGACATAAAGTCCTTGAAAGTACAGGCGCCTTTAGTCTTGAACTGAGGCTGTGATTTGGAAGAAGAATCTCCCTGAGAAGAAAGGACATAAACTCCTTTGGCCGACAGGACACTTTTCTCGCTATCGTCAGGTTGTGACTTAGACCTTTCGCCCAGTCGCTCATCCAAAAGACGAGTCATTTCCTGTCTGTTTTGTACTTGCGAGTCATGTAATAATTTCTGAATTGCCTCCAAGGTCAATGGAGGTGGATTAGCCTCACCCCTAGAATTGCCATCATCAGCGGCTTGGGGCGGTCGGGGAGGCATAGGAGGCCTTGCATTAGGATCTGGGTTTTTCCGCGTACGATCCTTGACCACTTCGAGTTTGCATCTTGCTATAAAATTTCAAGTAATTTAGTATTTCATAATATATCATAATATTAGTTTACAACATTTCCACCAATTTCCCAGTATTCCCTCGCGGTACACTAGGCTCAATACGCGTCCTGTGATTATGATAATACGGGCCCATATTACCATAATCACCTACACATGTTGTTCCCAATGTTTCCACTTGGTTCTACTGTTCACTGGTATCAATTAGCTACTTTTAACTCATAAATATACTCATATACTTCCATTAACAAACAATGCCTTAATTCATTAAGACATGACAAATTAAATAACTAACTTTAACTGACTATTTTACTAGTCTAAGCCTAGGAGTGGAATGATCCAATCCTAATTCGCTTAAACTATGGCTCTGATACCAACTTGTAACACCCCAAATCTTTCAAAATTTTTATATTACATATAAAACATATTTTACAGAATTCGGTCCATCAAAAACCATAAAATCTGTTTAAAGGGTATTACAAACGTGTATCAAACAACCATAAGTTTAAAGAAAAGGATCAATCAATACCAATACAGGATAGTTGTAACCAGCTCCAATCTTTCGCAACCTAGGATTTATTTTACAACTTCCAATTTTCTCACAACTTCGTACTTGAACCTGGAATACATGGCATAAAAACATAAAATACGTAAGACAAAAATGTCTCGTGAGTTACATGAGTTTTAGACTCAAACTTTAAATTTCTTTTCCAAACATAAATCATTGTCAAAACTACATAATATACTCATACTAAACCTTTTTACTTTTCAAAATCACCATATGTTAGACTTTGTAAAAATAATGTCTTTTATACTTTCTTTGACTGGTTTTATAAACTTGCTGGGATTTTTATACTTAGGGCGTTAATCACTATAAGTGATACCCCAAGTCTCTACAATTAGAAAGAACGGATCAATACTAACGGTAGAATTGCTGAGGCAGTCTACTTCGCGAAGGGGGTTGTCCCCAGTAGACTCCTTACCTAACCCGGGTAGGTTGGAACATAGTTCCCTTACTAACAATGCTAGCTACAATACCAGTCAAACATAAAAATATTCTTCTGAAATCAAAACATTACTTGCACAAGAAATGGCTAAATGCCAAGCTTTTGACTCACACATATCTTTATCATAATTTAGGCTATCGCCAAGAATCATACTTTCAAATATAGCAGCTAACTTTCTATTTTAAACTAGAAAGGGGACCATTTTTGCAAATATTTTTCACATATAAAAGTAATATATGAAATCTGAAAAATACTTACTTACTTGCCATGTATCCCAAAATGGGTAAAAATGCTACATGTACTCACCGAATAATTCTTGAAATGTCGTTTAGACGTCCCTCGGTTCTTTACCCTTTCGGTATCCGATTATTTGACTTGCACCTATATATAGTATATGATACATTAATTTACATTTTAATTGACTCTATTACATGTTAGAGTCGTTATTATACCATCAATGGTCCAAACAAGTGTATAACTCAACTTTAGTTAAATTGTATTTTATACGTATTTTACTACAGTACCCTCGGAGGGTCGTATTTCAACTCCGATAATTTTTTATGAAGTTTTGGACCATATTAGACCTATGTTTAAAATTTGAGGTCAATTGGATAAGTTTTGATCCATTTCTTAAAATTGAGGATCACTTGGCAGGGGACTCTTGAACCAAACTGCATTTTTGTTCCAGGCGTAGGGCGCACCGCACCCAGGGTAGGGGCGCACCGCGCCTGTCGAGCAGCAGCCCAGTTTTTCCCCGATTTTATGCTACAATTCCCCAATTTCTCCTATTAAGTGCTGAATACACCACTTAATCGATAGGGGTTTGTTCCAAGACTAAAACCCTTCAATTTCTTCAAGTTTTAAACCATTAAAATCAGATTAATCACAAGAACTCAAATTCTAGGGTTCTTGATCAAAATCTCAATTCTTGAAAAATAGCATCCTACTTCCATTTTATTGGATTAAGTACTTTTAACATGGCTTAATGGAAGTGTTGAACCATACAACTAAGTGGTTCTTGACTGCAATTTCAGTCACTAAATTCCTCTCTTGAGGGTCACACAAAAACTTAAGTTAAAAGCATAATTATAACCTTTGATCTTGTAAACTTCAATTCAAGGACTAAAATCAAGTTTCTAACTTTGATCTTCACGAGGACTTCCAAGTTTCTGCAGAAATCGTATCTCCCACTCCTCTCCCGTACTCTAGAACTCTCTTCTGAATTTGTGAGGAATTATGAGATATTTTCTCATTTTTATATTTTCTATATTTTCAGTTTTGGTCCCTAAAGTTAACTTTCTTGAACTTTGGCCACCAAAACCAATTATCTTTCCATGGAATCATTTCTTTTACATTTTTAGTCCTAAACTATAATAAATTTTTATAATAATTTCTGCATGTGGTCAAATGACCAATTTACCCTTTTTAGGGTAAAATGACTAAATTACCCTTACAACCAAAATTTCTCATAAATTTTACATATAACGCTTAAATTACACACATTTTAGTTTACATATTTATATATTACAAATTTTCGGTCGTTTCATACATGCTTTATCTTTGATGAGAACATTATCACAACACTGAATGGACCATAATTTGCACTGAATATTTGCATGGATCTTTACTCAAGAATGTCATATTTTTAATAAATGGCGTTAAAGGTTGCAATCATTTTGGTGTTAAGGAATATCACATTTTACAATGGTTGTACACTGACATGCCTTACTTTCACCTTACATTAAGAAAGCTTCACGATAAAAAAAGTACATCAAAAACTTTACCAAAAACCTTTCATTCTAACCCACCAAAAAACTACATAAACATAAATAATAGATACCATCATCGCACGATAAAATCTTCATAATCTACCCCTTAAACTTAAATAGTACAAACCATCGCTGCAAGATAGAGTTTTTTTTAAATCTATACCAATATGTGATGTGATTATGGACTTACAATAATCTCACTAACTAACATACATGAAGATCAAAAGATTAACAAAATTTCCCCGTAAAGAAATCTAGTTGAGGAGGTGTGAAATTTCATAAAGGATGTTCAAGGATCAGATTTTGTACGTCCAAATGTTGCTAATGTTTAATGGTTTACCCCCATGTAATGAGTCCCGATATGGGCTAACATTGGACCACCCATACTGTACGATTTACCAATTCCAAAAGTATTAAATAAACAAAATGAGTTACCTAAAGTCTAAACCCTTAGTAACTTATTTTATTAAGATCATTTCACCTACATTGCTACCTAAGTAATGTGTTAAATAGATCATTTTAACGAAAAACATTTCTCATCAAACACAACATATTTATATATATATATATATATATATATATATATATATATATATATATATATATATATATATATATATATATATATATATATATATATATATATATATATATATATATTTATTTATATATATATATATATATATATATATATATATATATATATATATATATATATATATATATATATATATATGTATATATATATATATATATATATATATATATATATATATATATATATATATATATATATATATATATATATATATATACACACATTTAATATATTATAACTTATTCCATATTAAATTTATAGAATATTGAGTAAATTATAGTTTTGGTCGCTATGGTATACATCCGTTTATAGGTTTGTCCAAGTTGAAAATTTGACACCATTGATCCTCATGGTTGAAAAATCCATAACAAATAGCCCCTCCCTCTATTATCGTTGATATCTCTCCTTTAAATATACATAATTAGTGATATTACCCCTGTTTTGTCCTTTCAATATTTCATTTCTTATTTTTCTCGTCTCGTGAACCCAAATTCATTCCCTGCAACATCTATCTTGTGAGTACATGTAAAACATTCAAATCAGAATGAGATTGCAGAAGAAAAAATAAATAACCATTATAATTGCATGAATCAAAGAACAACCATAACAAAATTGCTTGAAATTTTATAATGTTTCATGGGTGTTCCCTTTTTCCGATATCATGACGATATAAACTTGGGTACAAATTATGGATATCAAACAAAGGGTATACTTTCAGGAAAATTTGGCATGGTGTTAAAGGGTTGTTCCCTTAATCCGGTCGATGGCCATGCAAGTTTTGCAAGGTTTCTAAAGGAACCGAAAAAGAAAAAAAATGGATAGTCGGTGTTGGTAGCTTTTGAGTGATTTAAGAGATCAAACAAGGTTGATTTTATCTTTTCTCGAGTTTCTAAATTAAAACCTCAAAATCCATCCTCAAAATTTTGGCAGTTGGTTTAGATGAAAACAAAATCGATTTCATATCATTGATTTAATGGGTTCAAGAATCTTCGTTTTGTGTTCCATGAACAAGAAATCAAGAACATGATTTATCATTGGCAATTGCATGTTCCATTGCCACAAACCATTAAGCTCTATTGTGGATAAATGACACTCAAAAGTAAATATCAATAAGGACTTCAATCAGCTAGAATCGATTACAAATTAGATCAAGTATGTTTTACCTTACAAACACTTAAAAACTTATGTAATGGCTTGCAAACTATATATATATATATATATATATATATATATATATATATATATATATATATATATATATATATATATATATATATATATATATATATATATATATATATATATATATATATATATATATATATATATATATATCATTAACAAGTCATTGTAATCTAACAGCTAATCACAAAAGATCCTGGAAATAACACCTGAACAAAATTGACTGCGTTTACTAACCTATACTATGGTTAGGTGCATTATAGATTATCCAGGGTCAATACTAAAAAGTACGTGGCATTTTAGTGACATCAATGCAAAAACATACATTTTAGCGAGCACAAAATATTACTTTGCCAACCTAACTTGTCACAACCAAATAGCAAGCTTCAAAACATTTAGCGAGCCCCATCCTCTTTAAAAAGAAGGGATAGCAGAATGATGATGAGAGAGAGAAAACGGGATTAGTTTTAGGTTGTTTTAGGGGGGAAGATATTGATGGTGAGAGAAGTGGTAAAAGTTATAAAGGAATAGAAAGAAAGGCATTCGATGGTGGAGGATGTTCTCTATGTTGTAAGAGAGAGAGAGAGAGAGAGAGAGAGAGAGAGAGAGAGAGAGAGAGAGAGAGAGAGAGAGAGAGAGAGGAGAGAGGTAGGGAGACAAAGAGAGAGAAAGAGAGAAAGAGAGAAATAAGAGACTGATGGTAGAAAAGGTGCTTAGAGTATGATTGCAAGAAAGAGAGGAGATTGATAGTGCAAGAGGTGACTGCCAACGAAGATTGTGGTCTTCCTTCGAGTTGTAGCGGAGACCAGTAAAGTAGGATTGGCCGATGGTTCGATTTGGGAGCTTCTATTTGAGGATGTGTTTGAGCTAATTTACAACAATGGTCCTTGTATTTAATAATATGATAAAATCATATAAAAGTTACAAGTGTGGGTAAAATGGTTATTTTACATATATTTAATGAAGAGGGCTTAACGATTACTGCCTAAGGGACGGAAGCTGATAGTTTTGCCAACTCATAATTTCAAATTTTCAAAACTAAGACCAAACATATAGAAATGTATATACACATGGACCAAAACTATAATTCACTCAAAAATGTTAAAGAATTATTAATTTATTATTTAGAATTTATAGAAAACAAAAAAAATGAAAAAATTGCAAAAATAATCTTTATAGTTTTACTAAAACTGTCACTTTCATCCAAAAAGCTGTGAACTAGCACCACTAGTTCAATATAGGAATTTTAGTGCGGTTTTGGTCCAAAATCTTTTGAAAATACTTAAAATTAAAATTTTAACCCTTTAATATGTTTTTCTCTTTTTCTTATTTAAAACAGTAATTTGTTGAAAACAACAAAAAATAACCCTGCCCAACGCACACCTCTCTTTAACACACACTAACTTTATCTCTCTCCCTTTCTCTCTCTCTCTATATATATATATATAGATATATATATATATATATATATATATATATATATATATATATATATATATATATATATATATATATATATATATATATATATATATATATATATATATATATATATATATATGTGTTATTGTCGTAAAAGTCCTTACGTTTGTAAGAAATGTTCAGGTTTACCCTTTTATGTATTTTTGTTCATAAAAGCCCTTAAATTTATTTTGGTTCATTAAAACCCTTAAGTTTGACGGGAAATGTTCAATTTTACCCATAAGTTTGACAGGTTCTATGACAGGACACAATGGTAAAACTGAACATTCCTGCCAAACTTAAGGGTTTTAATGAAACATACATAAATTTAAGGGCTTTTATGAACAAAAAATACATAAAAGGGTAAATCCGAACATTTCTGACAAAATTAAGGGCTTTTATGACATAAACCATGTATATATATATATATATATATATATATATATATATATATATATATATATATATATATATATATATATATATATATATATATACTATACTATAAACCATATATAAATTACAACTTTTTAAAGCACAAAAGTTTTAAAGTCTTAAAAATGTACAACCCATTGATGCATGAATCTACTATCTTACATCAGGAAGAGATAACAACCCTTGATTAAATAAGAAACAATCCAAACCCTTCACTATTAATGATCCATATCAAGTGATTTGGACCAATCAAAATGCAACAAATTCAAAAAACTTATTCCCTCCACAAATTACATTATAAAAACAAGAAGTCTTGTACACAATTTACACTCCATCTATTTATTTCTCTCTCTCTCTCTCTTATAACCTCTTATAACTTTTGTTTACGCACAACACAAATGTAATACTTTATTGCTTTGTATGCTTTTCATATTCATATGAAGTTCTGCACACAATCACAAATATTATAATAATGCTAATTTTGTAGGTCTATAACAAGTATCAGCACAACACCAAGGTATTGGTGTTTATTTTTTTTTTTTTTAGATTTTGCAGGTCTAACCTGTTTCTGCTTACGAATAGAAGTTTATGTTTCACTTATTTCTCTTTAATTTTTCAAGGTTTTAGTCTGTTTCTGCAAAAGAACAAGAATAGAAGTTTTATGTTACACCATATTTAACTAAACCAACTGAATTTGCATTTCAAATTTCATTTATGTGATTATTGATATCTTTTCTCATTTTCAGGAAGAAAATAAGTGCCTTCAAGAAAAAAACAAGGAAAACTAAAAGACTGCCTATCGACTTTGCTGCTTTTGAAAAAACATAGATGATTTTTATAAATGTATGAAGCATCAACAAATATGAGTTTGAGCTATATTTCATTTCCATTTTAAGATACCCAACATACAGACTTGTAATAAGTCCTTTAAAAATAAGTTACAACAAAAACATTAGAGCAGAATAGATGTAATAAGTCCTTAAAAAATAAGCGATAACAACTGATGTACAGGCACCGTATAAACACAACATACCACTGCCAACGAATTCAACACCAATTCAAAGTAAGGTTTTGTCAGATCCTCATCACAACTTGAAACAAATACTTCCTGCTCCATGCACAACCAAGTTGTATTTCCAGATCTGAAATATCTACACAAAGCAACAATATATATTCTTCAAATAAATACAAAAAAATTACTTTTTTGAACTAACTCTATAGAAAAAGGTTTCAAATAAGTTCTTACTAGGGGCTTACCATGACTTTTGCTTCCAGTTTCATAATCATTAGATAAATCTTTAAAATTAAAAGAAAAAAACTATTATATGTAGAAACTATGAATATGATACTATATGTAAAAAAGGAAGGCATTTAAAAGATGAATATGATACTAAATAATCAGAAAACCGTTTTGCTATAATCAGCACAAATCAAAATAAATTATCAGTAGTAATCAATACCATATACTAAAAATATCTAGAAGAGTCCCTCATGTACTATAAATAAGGCGTTTGCCTAGTGTAATAAATCAGAGCTTATTTGTGTTAAGTTTTGAGTGCTCTCAAAATTCCTCTGTTGAAGTTTCATTCTTCTGAATAGCAGAGCCTATCGAAGTATTTAATCAACACATCGTCGCAGACATCAGTCAGGTACATCTCTCACCCATCCTCATACATACACCATGACCGATTCAAAAACACAGATACAAAACAATCGGTATTATCTTGCATTAAAGATTCATAAACAAAGATTTAAAAACAGGATTGAACGTAATATCCATCTCCCTGTAACACAGTTAGAGATAGATATCTACGACAATCAACTTAAGTATCTACATGAAATGATTTCACAAAGTACTTGTTAATTATTTTATGAATAATTATCATCATAATTTTGTATTATCTTTAATTATTCAGTTTTGTAATCATGTTAGAATTTTTGGTATCAGAGCTAAGTCACGATTTTAGTAAACATTTTAATATGTCAGAGCTAAGTCACGATTTTAGTAAACATTTTAATATGTCAGAGCTAAGTAACGATTTAACATGTTAAGCCAAGAGCTAAGTAAAGATTTAATATATCAAAGTGAAGTAACAATTTAAATAACGAGCTAAGTTACAATTTAATATTGAAAGCTAAGTTATAATTTAATATAACACTTTAATTAGAAAGAAAAGTCATGATTGAAAGCTAAGTTATGATTTTAATATATACTATAATTAGTAAAGATAAACAACGTTTCAATCAATACGTTAGGTCATAATTAAATAAATACTATAATTAGTAATAGTCCTTTAAGATGTCTACATCCAACGAGACTAATGAACCCATAGTCATAAATAAAGAAGAAAATGAATCAGGATATATATTTGATGCTATAGTTAGCAAAAATAATATAAATAAAGATGCTATTAGAAAATCAAATTTTACATTATCAGAAAAACATAATTTTAAGTATGATACACTTAAAAATCTATTTTCAAGAAAAAATATTATTTACTACGGTAAAATAGTAGGAGAAGAACCAATACCTATAGAGTCAACTCAAGGAAATATAATTATACCTATTATTAATAAACAACAAATCAAAAATAAAATACAACATATCAAAGAAATGGATCGATTAAAAATAGCATATATTCATATATCTACAATTCAAGTAATTTTAAAAAGTACTTTTAGTGATCTAGATACACCAATAGAATTAGAAATTAGAGATGATAGTATAATTAATAGTAAGAAAGTATTATTGCAAAAGGAAAAGGAAATTTAATTGAAGGAAAAATAAAATTTAATATAAATATACAATTAGGACTTAGTTTAAAAGATAGAAATCTAAGTAATAGTATTACAGTAAGATATAAATTATTAAGACAAAATTTTATGTTAAAATGAAATCATCCTTTTACTTTAACATATCAAATAAATTATGCATTAACAAACTCTCATCATAGTATTACATTTAAAACAGAAGATAGAATTCATATCGATAAATTATTTGAACCTTTATTATCTCTTGAATCACCAAAAAGAATAGAAAATCGGTGGGTCTTAGATCGGAGATGGGAGGAAACAGAGACCGATTGTAGATCGATTGTAGTGCGAATCTAGAGCTTCACATACAGTAAAAAAAGAACAAAATAGAGAACACAATACCGGAGCAAAAAATACTTAGCCAAGAAGTGCGAATCAGAACCGTTCTGACACGAGTGGAAGCAAATCTGATGAAGAAAAAAATCTGATGAAGTTCTCACAAGTGGAAGAAAATCTCCGGTCAAAGATCTCACAAGTGGAAGTAAATCTGATGAAGAAAAAAACAAGCCAACACGAGCAGATCTGAAGAAGACGAATCAGTCAACAACAGATCCGAGCAACAGCAAGCCGAACCAAACCAGATCTAAAGACAACAAGAACTTCAACTTGTATTCTCAAAAGAATCTGGAAGAAACGAGGTCAACAACCAGATCAGATAACAACGAACCAACCAGATCTGTTAATAGGTAGCCAAACACGAGAAGATCGAGCAGATGTGGTGTTGCCACTAATATGCCTCCCCGACGCCTATCTTTCTTGCCCTTACGCATCCACCGATGGCTCACACCTAAGCCGTCGTCGCCAGGCACTGGCAGTAGCCCCGGCGACTGGCTGCCGCCGTTGATTTCCTCTCTCGATTTCAGAAATTGGCGCCTGTCTCGCCTTCCTTCTCCTTTAATCGTGATTTTCACCAACATAAGAATGTGTTGTGAGATTTGATTTCCGATTCACTCTTTCTCTTCTCCCTCGATTTCGTACTCTCTCTTTCCCTCATTTGATTTCTCAATTTCATAAGGTGTGGGCATGCTTTTGTGTTTAGTCGAGAAAAAGGGAATCGTATCGGGGAAGAAAACGCGCACACAGCAGAAAAAGGGGTCTTTACTATTGCAAATTAACAAATAATAAATGTATAGTCTTTAACAATAAAAAGCAATTTCTCACTAATTTTTGTCTGTAATGGGGCCAAAGTTCACATAACCATCGAATACCACGGAATATTACTTTAACTAGTGTTCGACCCGTGCTATGCACGGGTTGGATTGGATCTTAGGGTGCGTTACCTGCGGCCGAAAAATTACGTGCGTTTCACTGAATAGCTTCTATTTCACAGTTACTTTCTTTTGGAGGGCGTTAAAGTCTTCTTTCAGCAAATAGTTACCTTTGAAAATTAATTTTATTTCTTAATTTTTAATTTATTCATTTTTGGTTCCAAACTAATAAATAAACTTATATTATTTCAAGTTTGAGTTTAACTATAATTTTGATCGAATTTGCCAAAAAAGTTTTTTGGGGGCAAAAAGGACATCTCAAATTGCATGTACCTTAAAGAAAACTATACTTGATTTAAAATTAAATGAAAACCTTACAATTACAAAGAACTCCGAGTCGGCATCTTTGGGGACCTTCTTTGATGTCATTAAAACTTTTCAAGGATGCCTCTACAAATAAGCAACTGCAAGAAATTCGATGTTGCGGATGACTGCCAAAGATTCAAGAAAAAGTCCTGGAAAAGTTCAAGGAAACTAATTAAATTTGACATAAAAGTAGTAAAGAACAAATAAAAATTAAAATATACAACACATTCTTGAATAGAAACTTTTTTGCATTGATAGAAATCAAATTCTTGAACTTAAACATATAAATCTCACACCAAAAGGTTAAGTACTCCTCAGCACCTGATGCACATATAGATGACGTTGATGTTTAAGAGTCAAATAAATGGAATATGCATCCAAATCTTACCTTTTCAATACCCCACCATCTGAACACTTACATATTCATCATACACCTTGAGAATTATTAACAGCAAGTTGTCTAAATTTCTCATATTTGTGCTTTATATTTGCACCTTTAGAACCAGCAATTGTGGACCTTCACTTCCCAACCATTTACCATTAAGACCAATGTTGCTTGAAACACCATGTAAACTCATGAAGAACAACAAAATATTCCTACATTTTAGAGAAATAAGGATGTACCAGATTTAAAAACCGGTTCATTTGGTCAGATTTTAGTAAGTTCAGATTCAAAGTGGTCAATTTGGTCACCTACTATCCAAATCATAGACTCAAAACACATTAGGAACAAAAATAGGCATGAAACAGGGGAACATATATCAGAATCTCCAAACCTTCCTAATGAAGAAACCATGCAGAATCAAGAGAGTAACGGTTGTCGCCATCCTTTGACTCTATGTTTCTATCAAATCAGTTATTAAAGATGTCTGGTTTAACACATATTTTCTCGAGTTATAGATGACAGGAAACATTTGAAAATTTCTTGAGTAATACCTGGCTTTAACTCTTATATAACTTTGGCATAGAAAACAACAGATGTGGCAGAGAAGAAGAGTAGTCTGATGGTGTCAGTGGTGGGTGCAGAATACCGGTAGTGTCGGAGGCTCTTTGGTGAAGGCGGCCATTACCTGAAACCATAAACCCAAGCAAGAAATAGCAACATATTTTGTTTATTTCTGGCATATAACTCAACAAATAATTGTGTCAAAAAAACTTTAAATGCAAGAAATAGCAACATACTTTGTATAGTTCTTGCATTTACCTCAAGAAATAGAAACGCACTTTGTAGTTTTCTTATTTATAACTATTAAGTTAATAAAAGGCAACATACCTCAATTCCATATCCTTTTTTTTGCATGTAATAGCAAATCACCTCAATTTCATTGTTTCTTACATCACTATACCTCAATTCCATATAATTTGCATAGTTCTTGCATTTAACAAAAGGTTTATAAAAGTTTAATGCAAGAAATATATTTTTTTTGCCATTATTATGCACTTTCTGGAAAAATAGTTTTTGAAATTTTCAAACATCGTACTATTAAGTCTTTTTTGCCACTATTGTACATTGTAAACACCCACTATTGTACTTTTTCATATTCCCATGCGCTAAAAGATGGCGAGATCTTTCACAGGTTTTGTATAACATGTCTCTTACATCACCAACAATTACACGATATGGTTCAGTTGGAGTAACCTGTTTCAAAAACTCTGAACAACAAAACACCCAGAATGTAAGCAAACTTTAAAAGGGTATTCGTGTAATTTGACACTATGCTTATTGATACCTATGTATTGCTTTACATCTCTCCTTCCTGATCTATACAATTCTTCAACATGAAGACGAAGTAAATGAAAACATAAATGTTGAAAACATAAATGTTAGTGCAAATTGAAGCGACATTTTTATAAATATAAACATAAAAGTACGTTGATGTTCATTAATTGAATCAGTAGCCACTTTCCGTTGTTTAGAAAAGATATTCCACCTTAGGAAAGTGCATTTGTCTTCACTTCCACCGACCATGAAAAGTTTGCTGTTAACCGAAGCAAACATATGTTTTTCCCCACTATGAAGGTGTCTGCTTAAATAAACCAACAACTATTCTAGATAAACATAGAAATTTCATTGAAATTTTTAAATAATCCAATACTTGATGTTGGATGAGATTGGAGCAGGTGACGATGGAAATCCAAATCCAACCCAAGTGGAAACCAAATAACATGAAAATGAAACCGTAGAGCACTGTATACGTTTTGGAGCAGGAGAAAATAAAAATCCAAATAGGAGCAAAATCATACCCAAATCAAACGAAAGCTTTGCTTCAATCAGAAATCAACCGTAGCTCCGTCTCTCTTCCAATATACAACTGGCATCAGAGTGACGGTGAAGGTCTCACACGGGTGATGATTGGTTAATGGTGGAGCGATGGTTGTCGGTTACGAAAGGAGATAGAGTGGATACTGGTGGAGGAGACGAACGACGGTGGTGAGAAACACCGGCGCCGCCGCTGGTGGTGGATTGTAGTAGCATCTACGAAACTTGTGATGGAGATAATCGGGGAAAGACGATGTTCGGAGATGGAGTTGGGAAGGGAGAGGAACGGGATATACGGGTGGTGGAGATGTAGGAGAAGACGGGTTCCACCGCTTCTCTCCCGAATCTCCTTCTTCTTTCCCCCATTTTCTTTTGATTTCTGCGATGTAAACGTATCTGGGGCGGCGACAAAGTAAAACGGATCCAAAAACCGGATCCACATGACCCGCGTGACAAACAAAAAACGTTACACCCAACACACAAAATTACGCAAATTAATAGTATGTATAATGTGTTAGGTGGATATGAATACTATAATCTTTAATTTTACCTCTAGATTTATATATCTATATTTTACTACAAAATCCAGCTTAACAGTTTGATATATGTTTCTTTTGTATTACTTTTCTAGGTATCTTTAACATATCTCTTACGTGAAAGCATTATACGACCCATCTGAAATTGTTGCATATATCTCTGCAATACACGTGGAAAATACATATGTACCACCGCTCCACAACATAATTTGATCAAAGTCGTTGGAACTTGGAATAATTATAGTCAAATGTGACCATTTTTAAAGTTCATATTATTGGGTCCTACTTTTCATACCCCTGATTTTCTTCTATTACCCCCTTAATTATGATTTGTTAGGTTATTTCTTGGAAATTTAGCTAATCAACTACAATTAAATTCAGTCAAATTTTTGGAATATGAAAATTACAGTTGAGGACTTTACAATAATTTCAACAAAACCCAGTACTAAACATAACCCAGTACGGGAAACCAAAAGAAGGTAAATATCTACCGGTAGATATTCTACATTTTACGGTGATATTTCCGGACAACCTCCGGCAACCAGAAACCATCAGACTACCGGGAACCAACCTCCGACAACCAGAAACTCCGGCCACTGATTAAACACCCTGTTGCCAGAGAGAGAGAGAGAGAGAGAGAGAGAGAGAGATGAGGGACTGGTGAGATGGGCACCGGTGAAATCAGCAAAGATAGAGAGAGATAGAGAGATACCGGCAAATGGCATTGGCGAGCAAATCGGAGATCCGGTGAGATGAGGGACTAGCGAGATCAAGATACCGGCGGTGAGATCGAGCGTGGGAGGCGACCGGACTGGGGATGATGTCGACCGGCAAGATGAGGGACCGACGGTGTGGACGAGTGTGAGAGGCTTCCACCGTGAGACCGAGAGGTTGAACGAGAAAGAGAGGGACGAAGAGAGTGACGACGTAGATTTAGGGTTTTTTTTTTTTCCTTTTTACCTTTGCTTTTGTTAGATATATCTCATATTTATTATAATTTTTTTTAATATTCCGCCGGATGATTTCTACTCAAAAACAAAATATCTAGCTTTGTGAAGTTATAATTTTATTAAAAAACAATAGTAATCATATTTGTCATAATTTTATCATAAAATAGTTATAATTATTATTAGTTGTATTGTATATAAAATAATAATAATTGGTATAATAAAAGTTTAATAATTATTATAAAATAATTTTACAATGATTATTAAAAAAGAATTATTATGTAATAATTATGTTTATTTTAGGAAAAAATATAGTGTAATTATTAAGGGGTAAGGAGTAGAAAAAATAAGGGGTATAAATAGACCACCCCCATATTATTGGGGCTTCAAAGTTCAAACAATTACCATTATATTTAAGACATGAATAATAATACCGGTATCCTATAACGATGCAAAGTGGAAGGTTTCGATTAATTTTAAGATTTTGACATACACGCATGAAGTAATATTTAATGAAGCCATGTTTCAGTTTGATTGCACGTCCTATATGTGCACAAAGTTAATACTATTAGTGTAATTTTAATTTCTTTGAATAATTTTAACTATTTTTAATATTCTGATTTTATTAATTTCTTTGAATAATTTTAACTATCATATGTGTGGTTATTTTTAGCATCTTACCAAAATATTGAAAAACTGAGACTACGACTTATAATTACACTTTAAAATTCTGATTTTATTAATTTCTTTGAATAATTCTAATGGTTCTTTCATAGATGGATAATTTTTATTATACCAAATTAAAATAAATACTTATGTTTAGATTATTCCCATGCAATTAGCAACCAAAAAGGAAAATCAAAATTACGTTTTAGGGTATTCCTATCATCCTATCTATTTAAACTACAAAGGAAAACCAAAATTCTTAATAGTCGAATGAAATAATCCATATCATAATTTTCATGAATGGAATGTACGAACAAAAGTGAGATTGCTAAGAACTAAAGACCCAAGACCCACACCGATTGCATAATCGAGAAGGATTTTATACCTAAAATGTGGTGTTCAATGCGCTATTTTACTCATTTACGACAAGACCCACACCGATTGCATAAAATTCTCAGGGTTAACTAACTGTGGTTCCAAATGTTATTTTACTCATTTATGACAAGATCAATTCTTGAACATGATCGAAAAAAACCAAACCGAAACCAGAAAAATAAAATTAATATAATCGAAACCGAATTGCTTAATCGTTTTCGAGACGGTTCCGGTTTACAACATAACAGATACGTTTAGCCGCTAGAGACAAAAACGTACTTATATTTGCATACCGAAAATTATTCGTCGAAATGAAACTAATGTTCGCCACCGATAGTAATTAATCGCCAAAAAGAAACTATTCTCCGCCGCCGCATTGCGCGGGTACGCAGCTGGTATATATATATATATATATATATATATATATATATATATATATATATATATATATATATATATATATATATATATATATATATATATATATATATATATATATATATATATATATATATATATATATATATATATATATATATTCACTATCTCGACGGAAACCACCTACAGAACTAGAATCGCTGCCATTCTCACCAGAAGCCATCGCCACTATTCTCTTCGAAAATCACTGCAATCGCTAGAAAGAAAGCAAACCCACACACCCCGATCGGGTGCGTATGTGTAGGGGATTCAGACAGAGAGACAGTCAACAAGACCTGACCACCATCGCCATTCAAATGTCGTTAAGAGAGGATCAGACACATCTGTTCTAACCTAATTTGTAGATCTAACCGTTAGCGCTGAAAACCCTAGACCTAGCGTCGTTTGAAAACCCTAACCCTCGAACCATACAAAGATGAGTGTTCTTGTTCGAGTTTGAGTCTTTAGATCTAGAAACATTGTATTTGTGTTTATCAGAAATGTAGTTTTGTTCTTGAGTTCATCAAAAATATATTTGTTCTTGAGTTCATTAGAAATGTATTTTTGTCTTTTTAGAAATCAAATTTGATGTTTTCAGAAATCAAAGTTGAAGGTTTGATGAAAGTGTTTCAGAAATTAGTGTTTTAGAAAAATTGAGCGCTCATGTTTGAGATTGTAAATTTGGAAAAATCAGATGTTTTGTTCTTCGCATCTGGATATATCGAGTGTTTTGTTTTTTTAGATTTGTAAAAATTGTGTTTGACCGGAGATGGTGGTGGTGTTGACCGAAGATGGTGGCGGTGGTGTAACCGGAGATGGTGGTGGTGTTAACCGGAAAATGAGGAATATTAGTTTCGTAGTAGAAGAGGGAAAGGGGGTGGCCGGGTGGGGGTGTGGTGGTATATTCTTTTTTTTTTTCTAAATTGTTGTAATGAAAAGAAAATTACAAACAAAATAAAAATGCCAAATTCATCATTTTAAGTATTTTCAAAATAAAAATGGAACAAAACTGTAAAAAATTTCCTATTTTGGACAAATGATGCTACAAAACTTTTTGGACCAAAGTAGTGGACTAATTTTACAATTTTTCTAAAAAAAAAATACAAGGATTACAAATATTATAAATATATATATCGAAATTACATGAATCGCAAAAGATATGTGGAATACTTAACTATTTATAAAAATGAAAGAGTGTTAACTGGTCCAACATGTCCCTAACCGATCTTGTCTATTATTGTGTTTGGTCCAGAAAAAGCCCGAATAAAGCCCTCTCCTCTCTTAGTGCATCTCTAGTCCTACCCAAACAAATTTGTCCAAATTAGGGACTAGTCCTACCCAAACAAAGTTGTCCGATGTGTAACTAGCGATTACAATGTTTTTTTTGGATCAAATTATGGAAAGCACATAAGGGAAAGCATAATTCAAGATCATTATACACAATTTATCATCCTAAAATCTAATTAACATCAACCGAAACCAACTTTTGGGTAAGGAACATTAGACTAGTGTCAATAGCTTTTCAAGCACTAGTGGTCTGAACCACCGGCCTAACACACTTGGTGTGTACTTCATACCCACAGTCAATGCATTGATAAGCCCAACCCGAACCTTGCTCGTCACAATCACAACATATGAACGGCCCACCACCATTATCTTGAGACACCAACGTGAGTTCATGGCGATGGCCTGAATGTATCTCCATGCTCGGAAGATTCTTTGCATCTTCGTCCATTTTCTTCTCCAATAGCTTCACCCTCACCTCCGTGAAAGGATACGCTTCCTCTTCATACAGGTTAATCAGACTTCTCCCATTCTTCGTAACAGTTTTGCCATCTGGGCCCAAAATGATCAAACTGGGAATACCAGTGATATCAAAGTACTTGGTTAGGTCCTTACTTGTCGAGTCACCAAATGGGAGGGCTAGCCAAGGCATTACACTGAAAGAGGAGTCAAACTCTAGCTGATTATGATCGCTCGATACGTAGATGATTTCAAAGTCTTCTTGTGCTTCATTTTGTTGACTTAATTTCGCTTTTATCTTTTGGTAAATGGTAATTAACTTGGGGGTGAATTTGAGACTTGGGAGACACCAGTGTGCTGAAAAGTATAGCCCGATGGTTTTACCAATCAATGAAGAAACCAATACCTGCAGGGATGTTGTTAACTGTTATCACAAATGTGTAAGGTAAAGTATTAAAAGAATCAGGCATATATTAAGTTGTGAGACTGAATGCTACATGAAACCATAAACTCATCGTGAAAAAAACATGATGAACCAACCACTTTGGATGCCGAATGAGCCAAAAGAAAATCTCTATCATGGTTCATAAGCAAGTTTGACAAAGTTTGGCGTTCATGCTTCTCCTTTTCTTGCTTCAACAATTCATCCAACCTCTCTTTAGTAAACGGGTAGGCATCAACTCCATAACGATAAATCAACTCAACTCCATCATGTAAAATTCCTTCATCATTGGGTTGCAAGATGATCAAGCATGGAATCCCCTCAACTTCAAATTTCTTGTTCAAAGCCTTTTTAGATTCCAAATCAGAGAACGGAATCGCAAGCCATGGCATGTTTGATTGATAGTAGTCGTTGAATGCATTCAAGTCTTCATCACATGAAACAAATATGATCTCAAAGGTCGACCCTTTTTTCGCCTTGATTTGCTCGTATACTTGAATTAATAGTTTGGTAAAACTTTGGCATTGTGGATACCAGTTTGCTGAAAAGTAAATGCCCACGGTTTTGTCTTGAAGCTCCGAAACCTTTATCTGAAATGGAAATATATCGTAAGGTGATATTGTCAGATTGGTCCAACTACGAGTGGGGCAATTTTATTCAAGAACCTTAAGTTGGAACCAAATAAATATCTACGTATATGATGCCCCATGTTTTAATTGAGATATTGAGGATGGAAATAATGCAAATGGTAGCCCCACTTCTGAGCAAATGAAAGAGAGGCACCTTACATTTAGGCTACACGGAGTGGTGGCCAATGGCCAACGGATGGCCAAGGGGTTTTTGTGGGCCAGACTATGGTTGGCAGGCGTTGACCATTTTGTAAGCAGTGGTGGCCAATGGCCAACGAATGACCAAAGGAGAAAGTTGTACAAGTGCTAATGCTAGATGTACAAGGAAAATAGCTGTTGGCATCTCGCCAACCGGTTGGCGAGTGAGGATGGCGAGTGAGGATGGCGAGAGGGGCCGGAGTAGTCTTGGCGAGTGCTTTTGGTTGGCCAAAAGGTTTGGCGAGTGGTTTGGCCACTCCTACTCCGTGGAGCCTTATGGGAATCCACTTATGTTTCATAAAAATTTGGTAGGTTGATGGAAGTCTTTTGTGTGCTGGAAAGGTACCATAAAGCATGCGTGATGTACTTGCTTGAGTTTAATGGGACATGGGCACCCTTTTCAGTGTTTTATGCTTTTGGGTCACAACTACATCACTACCAATAACTTGTATCCGTTGCTAAATACAGTTTGCTATGGGATTAGCACCATTTTATTAATGCTAATTGTTTTGCTTTGTGACTCTGAAGCTGGTTGATCCATCTTGAGTTTTATTTACGTACACATGACGGAACTGATGTACATTGGAGACCAACACCACCCACGAATCCACGAAGCTCAATATTAGTGGTCAAATATGTGGTATGTTCATGTGTAGACTCCAAAAAAATGAATATGGTTAACATCAAATTAAGAAACACATGCTCATGATCCAAGTGTACATGATCTTTCGGTTATAATTTTTTTGGAATTAGAATCATAAAAAATCGATATGTTAAATGTGATTACCTTCAACAATATTCGTTTTATTTTCTAGATTTAAAATCATTAACATATTATAATTTCTTGATTTTCCAACTAGCAGTTTGTACGCGAAAGATTTGTATTATAACTCAACAAGCACCCAAGCAGTATCAAAACTATAACCAAATAATCTATACCGCATATTAATCCGTTGGAAATAATTTGGTGATCTACTCTCTTCCCGCTTTATATATATTTTTCTGTCTATTTTTGTAAAGGAACAACACTTGTTTCAATTCCTTCCAACATCCATAACTAGATCTAACAAAAACATTTGGAAAAACAAGGCTTGTGTAACTTAAGTTTTACACAAAAATGAGTCCATATTAAGAAAATATGTGTTTAGCTGAACCATCACTTTGGCATGCACCAGAAATATTAGAGAGAGAAAGAGTAGGGGACCTGGCATGCACCAGAAATATTAGAGAGAGAAAGAGTAGGGGACCTGAGCTCCGGTGGAAGAGAGAAGGAAGTCACGGTTATCGGAGGCAAAGAGAGATACATATCTGTGGCGGTTGACGGTAACCATGTTCTCCGGCGACGTTGTGTTGATCGATGATAGCTGTTGCCTCATATCTCTCTCTATCTATCTATCTATCTATCTCTCTCTCTCTCTCTCTCTCTCCGTACTTTCTCTCTCTAGAACAGTAGTAACATATAAGAGACCAGGTGTTGAGCTCCAAGAAGCTATGGAGTTTATATTCTTGTGTGGCCTTACAAACTAATCATTCACATACAAGATTCATTAAAAAAACAATTTTAGTTTATTTAGTAAATAGAATTTGACACGCATTCAATATATAGAGTAATTACAGAAATAGTCCTTATAATACATATAAATTTGAAATAGTCCCGATGGTACATCCAAATTTGAACTCTAAATCCAATTGTCAACATTTTGGCATGAGCAAACGGTTGGTCATTGTCTTGTTAAATCTAACTATTCAACTATTTGAATTTCATATATGATCATTTTACCCTAGAACCGAATTAGTAAAAGCTATAAATTGTAAGGGATAAATTTTGAATGTAATCATATTTTTATCATAAACTGTTAAAATACCCTAAAATGTCAAATTCCTCCCCCTAACCCTCTCCATATCGAGAGCATCTACCGCCTCCATCACCAACCACCATGTCCTACACCTCCTCCATCATCAGCCACCACCACCTTCGCCTACATCGTCGCGGTCAGCACCACCTTCACCCACATCACCATGGTTATTACCACCTATTATTTCCTCCATCTTCATTCTTTAATTTTGATTTTTTTCAGATTTCTAGACTTATTAGACCGATATATGACCAAAAAAAAAATAAAAACAAATTGAAAAATAATTTAAAAAAAATTACAGCCGAGACCGATATTTGACGACCGATTAAGCCTAATCGTAATCAACACTGAAAGGTAATTTTGATTCCCATTTTGGCTTTCATGGTTTAGATTTTGGTTTTGTTTCTTAAAAAGTGCTTCTCCTTCCAATTAAAAATTTATTCAATGGGATATAATAGAAAGCTATTTAATATGAACTAGCGGGTGACCCGTGCGTTGCACGGGTCGATGAGTTAGAATTTCCAAAGTACAATTCCTTAATAAAAAGAAATAAAAAGAACATTGTCATAATAGATAGAAAGAAATGAAAATGTAATGTTACTATAAAAAAATAAATGAAAGTATGTCGCCTTAAATAAAAAATTACTGAACATCTATTCCTTTGTTACCTTATGTAGCAACTTTTCATGCCACCACATGTAATTGTATCTTCCTGCTCTGCTTTGTGTAACTTCCTTTTTTGATCAAACTTGCTAAAAAAAATGAAGATCATAAAAACATAGACAGATTATTAAACATTCTGAATAAATTACACATAGAAATCTGCAATAGGTGTAATGCAAGTTTTCCTAGGCCTTGGTCCACGGATTAGCAAAGCGGGCCGAAGTTTCTACTTGTTATTATAGGGCTCAAAGCAAGAAATAGCAATACACTTTGGTTCATTTGTGTATTAATTATTATAGCATTCCTACTTTCATTTATTTCTATTAAAGTGGAAAAAAGTGAAAGTAGGATGCTATGATAAACAAATAAATGAAAGTACATTGCTATTTCTTGCATTTACACCTAACATTCGAAAACTCACCTACCTTATTGTCAACAGATAAGCCATATTTTGATGCACCTCCTTCACTTAAAGCCAACTCCTTTGTTCCATAATGTAATATCTATTTTAAAAATAATAAAATTCACATTAAGAAAAAAATCAAGGCATTCTAAAATCTCAGCATTACAAAGATTCATGCAACTTTTAATTTTTAAACCACGTGTTTTGGTTTCTGTTTTATAGTTTACAATCTATTAAAACAAAGGAATATAAAACCTAAACACACCCTTTCAAGTATTGCATACTTTTATTGTCTGATAGACATTTGCATGGATGACTGAAGTATAGCTCTGAAGCTCTCTCTCATCAAAGCCAGTTTGAAACAGTAGTTTTGTCTGCGAGAAAATTAGGGTTTTTTTTTTCACTTTTTAAAATAGAAAATTGTAGATAAAGATAATATTTGTAAATAGATTCGCATGATAATTCTACCTGTTTGAAAATTGTAGACTTCCCTGACTCTCCAGCACCTAAACAAAATCAATCCCATTTGACATATTTAATATATATTCATTAGTAGATTAATTTAAACCAAAAAATAGAATATAGGGTTAAATGGAAGATATAGCAACATATTCATTAAAAAAATATGAATTATACCAAGTAATAGAAGTTTCTGAATATGTTTTTCTGCCTTTGTTTATTGTTCAATCCTTCTTTCTATTTCTGCAGCCTGAAAACCATAACATTAATTGTCAAATTTGAGAAATATGCATAAAACCTATAATTATAGATAAAAGGACAAATTTGAAAAAGTACTGAATGTTTGCACATATTACCTGAACATTTTCTTCTGTATTAGCTTGATTACCACGTTTGTGTCTACTACAAAGTAAGCCCATATTCTGAAGTGTAATTTTATAACAACTTAGATCCAAATTGCATTTTTCATTGTTGAATATTATGCTTCTAGAAAACAGAGTGCACCTGAAATTAACCACTTGTCCCAATAAATTCAAGAATTTATGAACCACATTCATTTGAATGACTGTTAACATTATTGAAACTGACCCTAGGTCTAAAATTACATGAAATTAAATGGAAATAGAGGATCTCCCAAGAGGGCCCCTTAATCTAATCTTCAATTAGTTTTATGGAAATCACAAGATGATTTGCTCTTTCTTTCTTCAGCTATTTCTTAATATTTCAGCTTTTGAAATTCACCACAGGAAGATAGATAATTTAGTTTTCAAATATCTAGAAGGAGAAACAGTTCAATTGTTGCTGGATAAGGGAGTACTTTTCCCCGTAATTTTACGTAATGCAATTGACTACTTATGTTCCAATTAAGACACAAAGAACTCTATGAACTCATTTTTCAAACATTCGAAAACGAAAAAAAATGTATGAAAAGGTACTTCACCAAACGATTGTTTACTTGTGAAATCTACTACATTGAAGGAAAATAATATCGGAGCTTACTTTTGTGATTCAATGATAGGCAAACGTCCTACGATAAGTTCACAATATATCTCAATCAAATCATATGCTGCGATCATCTTCTCTTCCCTAATTACATGTTCAACCTGATAGAAATTTTAAAATCAGCACATAGATCTCATAGCCCCCATTGAATCAACTCAAAAACGTTGTTATTCTGTATGAATTTTGTTTTTCGATTCCAATGATGAATACGAAGTAAAAGGGTCAGATTAATCAGGATACTTACTCGAATTCTGGCAGTTCGGTCCTATCCTGACTCCAATAATTGAGCTAACTCTCTCTTCAGTTGATTAATTTGTATTACCTTATTATTCCTCATCAACTTGATTCGTGATGTCGCTAATTTTAACGACGTTTTGCTGCATCGATCAATGAACTCAAAGTCAACCCTCGGATAATTACATAGAGAGATTTTCGTAAACTAAAACCATAATCTTACCATTTAGCGATCTTGAATCTCGAAAATATTCAACAAAATCATAACAAATAGTTAAATACTAATGTAGTTTAACGTGTTTAATCGAAGGAGTACTTGTATAACCTGTTGTATGACAAGTATTGCTTCTATCAAGACCTTGAGAAATCAACCGAATCGTGACAAATGAACCACCGTCGTGTCCTCCTCTATCATCCATTCCCAGAATAACACACACAAATACACAAACTAAATGAGGTTCGTTTCCACCATTTTTAACATGAAATGGACGGTGATTTGGATTTCGGCAGAACCACCAAATTCTCCGTCTTCGTTTCCACATTGGATGAGGAAAGAGAAATTATCAAGGGGATATTGAAGCAATATCATTCAAGAAGGAAGAAACTGTTTTTTCTAGAGATAGAAAAGGAAAAGAAATACAACCAAACAAATGGGATTTACCTGAAATCACCGATTGAAGATGAAATCATAAAATTGTTCGATTTCCTCCTGCGACTCACCCAAGCATCTTTCAACAATCCTCGCTTCTGTATGGACCTGGTAGCAGCGAGATTTAGTCATGAAACTTCACCATCTTGATTTATCAAGGAGACGATGTTGGTGCGGTGATAATGATCATATCGTCATGGTGAGAACAGCGATGGTAGTAGCGGATGGTGATGGAGAGAGGTTAGATGGAGTGGAGGTTTGACGGTGGGCTTCAAGTGGTCTCGAATGCGCTGCTTCCTGGCTTGTTCGACGGATCGAGCAGGGTTTTCATCGATGGATGTTTGGACACGTTAAGGGAGGAAGCGGTGGAGAATGGAGACTGGAGAGAAACGGGTGGAGGCGGTGGGTAACAAATGGAATGGATGTATCGGTGGAAGAAAACGGATCCAACTTGGATCCAGAACCCGCGACCCGCGTTACAAAGGAAAAAGCGTTACATGTACCAAAAAATTCTGTTTTTAAATATAGACTAGTGGGGGACCCGTGCTATATAGCACGGGTTCGGTCAGGTCATTAATCATCTTATATGTTTTTGTGACGCATTGTACTTTGAAAAATCTACCAAATTAAAGCATTGTACTTACAATTTTTTTCTTATCAGGACATTATACTTTTAAAAATCTCCCATATCCCTAATTTACAACAAAATTTTAATTCAAACTTCAAAAAAAGACCACAATGGGTAAACAGTGCACATACCAATTGAAATTTTGACCATCTACCAAACTCGCACCACCTACTGCAGGATCCAACAACACCGACAGTTCCATACTTTCATCTCTGACATAAGCTCCAAGACTTACCTAATCGAGTAAAAAATGAGATCATTTCCATATTAATTAAAGTAAATTACAGAAACAGTCCCTGTTGTTGGGAAAATGTTGCAGTTTCAATCCAAATTCCTCTTTTGTTACAATTCTGTTCCTAAGTTTAGACTTTGTTTCAGAAATCGTCCCTGGAGCTTACTGAACCATTTAAAATGACTAAATTACCCTTATCTAATGATGACACGTACCGGGTAATAATTTCCAGTAACGGGTTCATTCAATTGTAGGTCCCAATCTGTTCTGAAAGCACGAACCTGCAAAACAGTGGAAGTTATTTTATTTTAGTAATTAACTATTTCAAATAAATATAAAAAAATTGAAAATCTCTCATTTAATAGACATTAAACCATTAGTGCTAATTAGATGGTAACCATAGTCCCTGTGAAAATGGAGAAATTGCAGAAAATACGAACGTACTTTACTTTTTTACCGTATATAGTAAATTGCAGAAAATACGAACGTAGTTTACTTTTTTACCGTATATAGTGATATACCCTTTTTACCCACTATAACAATGTACTTGCATTTAATTACCATTATAGTAACTAATTTACATTTCTTTACACATAATAGCAACATACTTACAATTCTTAACCCATTGCTTATGTTGGAAGCAAAATGAAAGTACGTTGCTTGTATAGGTAAACAAATGTAAGTACGATGCTATTATTGGTAAAAAATTACATGTACATTCGTTATATCGGTAAAAAGAGCAAAGTACATAGCTATTTGTTGCAATTTACCCTTTAACAGAAAACAATGATCGGATCAAGTACTTATAGTTTCATATGGATTATACCATAAGACATGAAGTATATCATACTTCCATTTTTTCCTATTACAGCTATGAACTTTGAAAAATCTACCCAACTACAACAATGTCATCTATATAGAAAGTGATTGTCACCATGAGCATCATCACTAACTTTCAGCTTTATTTGAATTCTTTGTTTACTTACATTTTTTAGGGATTTTTGTTTAATACGAAGCTGTCTGACTAAAGAAACTCTCAGGCCATTTCCTGGAGCTTCCTTCTTTGTTTAGCTCCATAATCTACAAAAACAAATAAATATAATTTTTGAAGAAAAGTCAACAAAAAAATATATTTTTTAAAAAATTATTGGTATTTACTACTTTCTCTGCAAGCTCAATGGATTCCTATTCCACAAAAGCATGCGACTTTGCGAAAAATAGATTTCAAACAAAACATTAGACGTTTATAATAAGAGTAAAATATGAGAGTACAATGCTGTAACAGAAAGATAAGTAGGATGCTATAATACAAAAATAAATGCAAGTACGTTGCTATTTCTTGCATTTAGGCCAAATATAAAAAATAACACGTACCTCATGCCCACCAGAAACGTCACCACATTTTGTATATTAATGAATAATTTGGAATGTAAAAATATAATTTTTTGAAGAAATTAAGGAATGAGTATTACTTGTAACGCTCACAGAAGTGCACGGCCATTTCTCCTACAGATGCTACACTGACTATGACCTTTGCACCCGACTCTGCCACTGCTTTGATAAGCTCTTCAACTTTTGCTTCCTCAGTTTTTGCATAACTTTCCAGCTGTAAAAATCAAGAATATAATATTATATTACATATTCTTTATAAACATTGATCATTATAGCATCCTACTTTCATTCCTTTCTATTACAGCATTGTACTTTCAATATTTTTCTTACTTTTTTGATATCACTTATCCAAATAGCACTTAATGGAAAAAAAAGATCTTTAAGACTGTACCTGTTCAGCACTGTGAATCAAGACAGTTCCTTTGGTTTCAATTGCGGTTGTACCAACACCGCCAGCTATTACAACCACCTGAAAAAAACAATATACAATTTTCAAAAGGTTACATTGTGGATAAAGAATGATTTAAACAATCCAATAATCAGTCAGAAAAGAAACTTACAACTCCCTATGTCGATTTAACTATAGAAAGAAAACTTTGTAAGAAATATCAACATACTTTATTCTCGCTATCAATATGAACAATGTACTTCAATGGTAATTAGTAATACGAATGTATTTACTTTTTTATACAAATAAGAGAAACATAAATTCTTACTGATAAAAGCAACATTACCTCATTTTACCAATAAAAGCAAAACTTGTTAGATTCAAATTTTAACATATATTATTATATCCTACTAAAGGTGGCAACTTTTTACCATTTTTCTACGTAAATGGATTTGGATATATTTTATATCTAATGAGTCAAAAAAGTAATAGTTAAAAAAAACACCCAATATGTTTTCAAATATACTTACAAACCTCCAAAACGGCTTTATGAAAAATTAGATTACTTTTATAGTAACATAACTTCTATGATCATATTCGACTCTTTAAATACTTATAAAATTCAAAAAGTAAACAAAATTGTGCATCCAGGTTGACAGGAACAGAACTTAAACATACTAAATTTGACCCAAATTCATTTTGAACCATTACCCACCTATTTTCTCACTTAATGGGGTATTTTGGTTTTTTAATGAAAAAGAAAGAATGGAATTGAGTTCCATGCATTTGCAAACCAAATACACGATGGAATGGAATCCCAAATTCCAATTCCGTCAGACTCAATTGAATCCCACAAAGATCATAAAAAGTTCATAACACCCAAAAAAATTCCAAAAAAACACACTGACCTTTGCGTTCTCTATTTTCTTTATACTCCCTACAGTATCACTTTTCAAAACCATTCCCCTAACTGTAGTATAGTTATGCAGACCTCCCCCCACAAGCTTTGCAACTCTCAATTATCAACATTCAAATTCATAGGGTTTTTTGGGCAAACTTGTATGCACGCCTGCAATCCAAAATTAACACAAAAAGTCATGATTAAACATTCTTAAATTCACCAAATGATAATTTGACAACAAAAGAAAAAAGTACATCTGCAATAAGAGGACACAATACGGCTTCCTGTCCGTATTGTTTGCTAGCAACAGCAGCTTTCATCCTTAAAATAACTTCATCTCTGTTTCGCACATCCATGGTGTCAGAACCTGATTCAAAGAAGATATTTGCGATTGCTAGAAATAAAAACCGTCTGAAACCATTTTTTAACATATTTCTTTGTGAAAGAGAAGAATTTTTGCCACATACATTTTGTGGGAACTTTGACTGATAGTAGGCTCATCCGGAATCAGGTCGGGAGATCGTTGCTACTGCTATTTCCAAGACCTAAATTGGAGTACCTACTCTGAACATTAAAATAAAATCAGTGTTAACATTATTGTTTCTAATGACTAACCTGTCTTGCAATTGTTTGCTGTTTGCGCTAACGAGAAGTCGGGATGAAGATTAGAAGAAGACTGACGACGTGAGGCCTGAAGCAATAGGCTTTGGCGGCGTTTGTTAAGCCTCTAATTCCACATCGTATGCCTAAATTTGACAAACGGAAAACATCGATTTAGATTCAAAGCACAGTAATGCAAAAGCAAAAGTCGTTCTGTAAATTAAGAAAGAAGAAGAAATAACTTGTTTTCGCTCCGTAGATGTTGCAGCCGATTCTCTGTATTTGAAGATGGAGTTGCGGGAAGTGGACAAGCGAATCGTATGGCATCGGGATTGATTCAAAATTTGGTTTCGATCGATTGACGTTAAAGAGGCT